>CP099843.1:23180121-23698379 GCA_030062745.1 Capitulum mitella
CAGCTGACTGGAGCACCCCGGGCGGCCCGGCTAGCGCCGCCGGCAGACCTCGGCAGGTGGTTCAGGGGAGTGGGGGAGGCTCGTTAACGAGTTCTTCGGAGACCCGGCCAAGAACAGCGGGAAGTTTTCCTGTCCGTCATGTCTCACCGTGGGAGAACGCTGGGACCGGTCCATAGTCACCACGGAGTAATGTCTGAAAGAAAATGGGCAGACTTTCCTAACATGCGAGGAAGACTGGATGGAGCTTTTCATCATCGACGCTAAATTAATGGAACCCACTAAATTCACGGACCTGCCTTGTCCGTGAATCATATCGGACTCTACACCACCGTACTGCGCGGCTCATCAGTCATAACAATGCACAGAAACGCTGAACGCGCGAGAAGCGCGATACAGTTAACCACTGGCTGTCTGACAAGTGCTCCTTCAGCGTCAGAGGAGTTTGAAGGTGTTAACCAGATACGTCGCGCGACAAAGTCCTACGCATTGCTCCAGCCGAGCACCTGAGGAGCGGGAGTGATGCGATTCCTCCGTCTGAGGCCGGCCACCAGTCTCGAGGCGGAGAGTGGCGCGCCACATTCGTTTCGAATGACAGTGGCAACACCGCAGGCGGATATGTAGTGTAATATGTGCGGAAGTCGCGAGCGTGGATTTGACAAAGGATCTCTTGGACGTCGGAAGCGGAATGGTGACAGGTCTTGATGGAAGTGAAACCATGGCATTATTTGGTCGACGGATAAAACGAAGCGACGATGCCAGGCGAGACACTGATAGAACAGTTTATCATGAGCTTTGACGCATTCGGCAGGCTGCAGATGGTGGCTGCGTCGATTTCAGTGCTGAACTTGACTGCCTTTTACAGGAATACCTACACTAAACAAACGAAGCGAGTTTTCTTAGATTCATCGTCTGAGCCGAATGTGCAGATCTTGCAATGCTTGATCAACTATACGAGTTTTTATATTTCGTAGGCCTGCACTGTCAGAGATGAAACAATAAACTCAGATCACCTGCTAAGTTAAATTATAAGGAAAGGCACATCGATGTTATATCACGATGATTCATACAGCCACAGGAAAAAACTACGGCCACGGAACGTACAATAATCCGCGTCACCACTTTTCGTTCAGTCGAACAGATACTGTTGGCTTTGGCGGCGCTGCAATCGTTAACACACCTACGAACGCTCGATCGTTCTCGAAAAACGCATGGGGAAGTACCAAAAGCTCTCAGGTCGATCTCAGCCAACAGCATTATTGCTTTCCTTCCCGGAGACACGTGATTGTTCCACAGCCTGTTTTCCAAGAGAAGACTGTAAGAAATCTTCCTTGACCACCTCTAATCTCCAACGGCACCTGCGTCATGGTACGGCTCACCGGGATCGTTCCATAGTCAGAATGGCACTGCAAGTCCAACTTTATGTTACCCGGGACATACACACACGCACACCTCAAAACACGGAAACGGTGGTTCAACACAAATAAATGTTAAAACTCTAACCACACAGGATTCTATACTATATCACGATAAACGAGCATTCAGTCGCCATCTCTTACCATTTTGCGACTGGCATTAACTTCCTCGATATCCAATCGAATTCTTCCATGGCCGGCTTTGATGTCCAGAGCCTCTTAACGAACATCCCATTGAAAGAAACGACAGAAATTACCATCAGTACCTTGTTCCGGACCAGGACCAGCAAAGAGGTTATCGGACGTACTGCTGAATATTTTAGATCGCTTCTGGGCTTCTCAGTCACGATTTTTTCTTTTTTTTTAACGATCAGTTCTGCCGTCAGAAAGAAGGTGCTGGTATCGGTCTTCCTCTTGGTCCACTTTACCAGCATTTTCATGTGACACCATGAGAAAATATAGCTTGAAAACTGACCCCAGGAGCTCGAACCAATCTTTTTATCGTTGATGTGTCGACGATTGCTTTCTACCTTTTCGCGACCAATCCCACGTGGTCCTTTTCCTACATTTCCTGAATGGCACACATCCAATATCAAGTTTACGAAAGAGGACGAGAATGATGGTACTCTTCTTTTTCTAGACATTATTTTTTATAAGGGTGACGGCAAATTATCAAACTCTGTGTGCCGTAAGTCGACTTTTACTGGCCTTGCTCCTTGTTTTTTTTTAGCTTTGCTCCCAGTCACGTGAAAAAGTGCTGTCCACCTGACCTTAACGTACCAATTTTGATTTTGCGAAGGTTCTCACCACCTTCTACCCTTATCTGAACCCTAAATTATTTCGGTCGGTTGCTTCATCATAGGGTCATTATTTGAATGCAAGGAGAAAAGAACCTAAATGCTGCCAATTCTCAGTGGTTTACCTTTCCTGTTGCGCCTCGTGAGGGGCGTCTAATGTTCGGTCCACCCTTTGTAATCTTCACCTCAGGATTTAGATGCATTTAGGTAGATCTGACCGCACAGTTCTCCCCCCGCCCTCCACCCAAATCTCTCACCAATTAGAAACCATTCTACACTTTGCGAATCTTTAGTAAATATTGATAATTTCACTAGCATTCTCAGATCGAGCAAAGCTTTAGGTCTACTTATTCTTGGATCGTTATATGTTAAGAAGGAGCATCCCTCCCTAAATACTATAGTTTCATCATTTCTGCCCAGGGTTGTGTACTAAAATGTCTTGAATATGGGTGGCTACCAGTATTTGTATGGATGTCCGCCTCGTCTTTTTCTGTTCGCACTGACGCTATCATGTACTGTTTTCTGATTCACGGTATAATATATGTACTGATTTTGCCCTCCTGAAGATGGCACTATCACATGACGCCGAAACGTCGAGTTTTATGTATACCTGAGTGAGGAATGTAATAAAGAAAACACGAACGGCAGAAAAATATTCATTACAAGATGAATCTGACAGAAGCAGAAATTATATATGTATATTCATATATATATATATATATATATATATATATATATATATATATATATATATATATATATATCAAGCACCGACAGTTATGAAATCATACATCAGCCAAAATGACATCTATGCACAAAATGCTGTATAATATGTATATGGATTATGGATACATATGTATATCGTTAAAACGGCCTCATATACCGCACTTACTAGTTTCTGGATGTACCGTTTAAGTCCTCGGCCTTTCTTTTAGCAAATTAGTCGAGATAACATATCAGATATACAATTTTTTCGTTTATTTATGTACTAACGTTTCGAGGATTTACCTCATCTTCAGAACGATGAAAAGTTGGTACAAGTGATTATTTGAAAATTATTTGAGGTGCATCAGGTTTACATGTAATTTATGCCGTCAGTAGGGAAATAGGCAATTGGATAGAAAGACTAAACGAAGCGCTGGATTCAAGGGCTAACGCCCTCCTCCCTATAGCTCTAAGGTGATGCAACAATTTAATTTTGTTTAGGACTGGCGAGTGTTCCTGAAAAGCTATACACTTTCCCATATTTTAAGCCGTCTGACGTCGTAACATGTTCGAAATATGATCGTGTTATCCGTCAGTTGTTGTCTCGTTATGGTCTCGTCGTGCTGTTGTCTCAAATGTTCTCAGATGTTCAAATGTTCTCAAACACGACGAGACCATAATGCAACAACTGACGGACAATACGACCGTATTACGAACATGTTATGACGTGAGACGGCCTCAAATATGGGAAAGTGTTACCTATATCCAGGAAAACTCGCCAACCCTAAACAAACAACTAAGTTCTGGTATCACCTCAGAGGTATTGGGAGGAGGGCCTTAGCCCTTGAATTCAACGCTTCGATTAGTCTTCTTATCCACTTATTTATTTTCCTATTGACGATATATGTTGCATGTGAACCTGGTAGTCCGCAAACAATTTTCAGACAGTTACTTGTGCCAGCTTGCCGCCACTCTGAAGATGAAGATAAGTGCCTCGAAATGTCAGTAATAACATAATACATAATAACATAAATAACATAATACATAATAACATAAATACATTAATACTTTTATAACATTTGATATGTAATCTCGACGAATTCGCTGAAAGAAAGGCCCGATGACTTCAACAATACATCAAGAAACTAGTAAATGAAGAACATAAGATTGTTTTTAACGAATCATGTGCCAAAGAAAACATACTGCCACAATGTACGAATATACATATATATATATATATATATATATATATATATATATATATATATATATATATATATATATATATATATATATATATATAGAGAGAGAGAGAGAGAGAGAGAGAGAGAGAGAGAGAGAGAGAGAGAGAGAGAGAGAGAGAGAGAGAGAGAGAGAGAGACAGACAGACAGACAGACAGACAGACGGACAGACAGACATACGACGTATGTTTATGACCGATTCTTTTTTTGCTGTCAGCGACGTGCTTGGAACTCATCTGAAGATAAGCCGAAACCAAACAGCCAAGCGGCTTTCCTTATTGGTTGTTCTAAAAAAAGCACGAGGGTCTTACAGCCCGTCTTAGCGAGGATCCAGACTATGGATCCGATATTGGGATGGGATTGGGTGACGTCACTTCTACCAGTGCTGAGCTCGTAAGGCGGCTCAGGAGAGGACACATACTACAAAACTAGTTAGATATGCGTGTTCTTCGATGCAACCTGTCAGTTAACAAGCATGAAAGACACTCTGGATCATACGATGAGGCAATTATTCAGTATTCAGTAGACATAAGTACTTGCGAGTTTAATGCCATCATTCGTGGCCTCAGCCGCCATCCAACCCAGCACGCTGCTGAATCCACCATGGCGTCTGCACGCTGAGCTAACGGTCAAAATCGGTGGGCTTCTGACCACCTTAAAACCTCTTCGTCGTACCCTTCAAATATTTTGCAGCACCGCTCTGACACTGAAGCTACTAGCCGCTAACTCAAAGCAAGTGGTGACGCTGAAAATGACAAATGATTGAAATGAAAAAAATGAAAAAAAATGACAAAGCCATTTTAACTCATGCTTTTTGGCAGGAGTTTCAGTAGCTTCGGACGCCTCCATGACAGGACGAAACCTTCGACACAAAACATCTTGGATATTGAACGTTGGGCACATGAGAACCGTAACAGCGCAAGCAATGTTAACTTAAATTGTCATATATAGCGGGTTGGCTATGTGTACTTTGTTGAAATGCAAATAAATGTGAGATGTATTCATGGTGTCAAGGCGGGATTCGGTACGCTGTGGTGACACCATCTTGATATTAACGTGAAGCTTCAGTGTGGTGGTGGTGTTCCGAAACACCAATAGAACATTGCAAACACGCACACGAAACACCGCTGTGTGTGAGCGAAACGCATTGATGGCGTTCTTTGCGAGCTTAACCATTGTAGCTGCCGATTATTCTGCTCCAGCGTGCGGTAGTGGTGTTTTTTTTTCTGTGGACGAACGAACTTCTTCCTAAAGCCGGCCGTAACATCGGGATACCCGAAACAATCGTCATCCTCCCTCGTCAGATCATAGGTTGTACATGAACGCCCGTAACACTGACACACTCGAAACAATAGGCATCCTGCCTTGTTAGATCATGGGCCACACATAGAACAAGAATGTCCAAAATTAGCCGCGAGTAACCTGGAAATGAGCCTAAACATCATTGCGGAAAGACAGCGCCACATGAGGCATGAAATGAATGGGCATAGGAACGAGCGGGGCAGGAGGGAAAGACCTTTCGCTTTTGGGGAAAAACTTAACATTGGCCTCATGGGCCGCGTCTATGGGGGGAAAAAGGCCTTTGCTCTCGCCCCACACTTCCTGGATGCTCCTACACCCATGATCAAAGAAGGTCATACAACGCCCACGCACCATTCAGGGTGCGGGGCAACAAGAGCCGAGCCCAGGTTTACATTCCCGTTCTCTGAGTACCGAGTCACCTCTCGCCAGAGGTCCACGGTCTGGTTGGGGCGCTGGGACGGACGAGCGACCTACCGCGACGCTCGTGCGGCGGTGCTTTTTTTTGTGGCCAGCCCCCGCCGCTCGGGCGTCTGAGCGCGGCGATCTCCCCGCGCCTTAGCGCGGCGGCCGCCGGGGTAAGTCGACCGCCCGGCCCGCCGCTCTCCAGCGCGATGGTCGCCGATGCGAGTTGGTCGGCCGGCGGCCGCGCCCGCCCGTCGAAGCGTGTCCATCGCGATGAATGGGGGAGGCTAAATTTCTCCCAGCACGACATCACCAGGAAGTCAGTGACTGACGCTTGAATAATTACTCGAATTCGAAATTTGAATCAATTGGAATTTCTCAGTGTGCTGACATGACTTAAAAAAAAAAAAACAAAAAAAAGAAACTAAATGGAAAAGAAGAGAGAGCACTGGACTATTTTTCTTCTCCGCAACGGCAACTGCTGCCCAGGATCTCCAGAACACGCGACCGTGCGCTTTGCTCCAAATGTCTGAGACCACGACAGTACTAGCTTCTTCAGTCTTGTATCATCACCATTACCATCATCATCTCATCATCGCACTGCTCCAGCTTTATAGCGCTGGAGTTTATTTGCTACGAAGACAAGAACTCGCTGTTTTCCAATCGCGATCCCCACAAAGTTTTAGCGCGACCAGTTTTCGCAGAGCCCTGCCCGAGAGCAGCTGGGATCATTGAAAACTCAAGTGGGATTATCGCGGAGAGGAAGCCAATCCTCATGTGGAGAGTGCCTTGTCCCGGCTAGTCTCCGGTACCATTCGGCGGCGGCCGGCGGCGGCCGGGGCGCCTGCGTGGCGGCGGCGCCCGTGGCGATAAAACAGCCGTCCAGCCGCAGCCGGGACGGTATGCGGCGCTCGTCAGCTGACCCAGCGGCGGATCCCCGGGGCAGACCGCCAGCCGACACCTGCCCAAGGTAAGACCGGCGGACTCGGGGCCGGCCCAGGCTTCGTCCTTGAGGACAGGCTGGGGCAACTGGGGGCGGCTACATGGAGCCGGTCCCAGGTCCTGTTTCTGGGGGACGAACTGAGGGTCGCTGGGGGTGGACCCCTGAAGCCGGCCCCAGGCCTCGATTTTTGAGGACCTGAAGCACATGACTAGAGACATCTTCAGTGCATACTTGGCATAACCATGCGTCTCCTTCTTTGTTACAATTTTAAGAAAAGCGAGAAACATGATGGTAGCCGTTAGCAGTTAGCCGCCTTGTGGAGCGCATGACGCGTGCATGAGTGCATGAGGGCGCATAACGAGTGCCCCACAAGACGTGTTTTCCTTTTTATGCATTTCGCATTACAAAAGGATATTTATCAGTCTGTTCCAGTGTTCTGAATCCGAAGATTGCGGGTTTTAGTTGCGAATTGAATTGTAAGTTATATTTGCTGGTATCAATCATTAAATATCACTCGCGTCCATGGCATTGTTCGCTGCCATTACTGAGCGGTTCAAAACAGCCGTGGAAAAATACGCGCAAGAGTATAAACTCCGGCAGTAGTTGCACAGAAAAAACTTGCAAGATGGCGCACTGCGAATAAAAATGCGCCAGATCTGAAGAACTGAGCTTTCGTCTAATGTGGACTTTATCATTTAGTGTCCATCGGAGTCATTGCAGAGTTAGCCTCCAGAAAACGTTATGGCCGGGTCGGACCGTTCAGTATGATTTTTTTTTGCCGGCCGAAGTAAGACTCGCTCGGCCTTCAGCCTCGCTCGTAATTTTATTATTCAGGGCAATACGCTGCCGTTTGACCTATTCAGCATGTCAGTCAAGTACGTTCTCAATCACTCACCGAATTTTCGCAACGGAAGGTCAAGGCTAAATAAATACTACTCTTACCATACCATAAAATATATTCTTACTCTTAACATAAAATAATACTACTCTTACCATTTTATTGCAAACCTGGAAGAATTAATAAGAACTAATAAAACTTAATAAAAACGAAAAAGAAAATAACGAAAACTAGCAAAAACAACGTTACCACATATCACATCTGGAGTTTAAGAAACGCAAACAATATTTTTTAGATCAAAAATATTTTTTTTGCCTTTTAATTGGATTATTAATCAAAGCGACCAATTTTTGAGATTCCCCATTGGGGCCAAGTCCCATCCGATCTCCCACCCCATCCCATCCCAGCTGCGCTACTGTTCGCAATAGCGCAACCAGACAGTGTGATGTACATGTTAGCAATGGACGCACTCTACGTATGTGATATGAAACCTACCAGTTTCTTTATTTAAAACTAATTGTCAGCTGTTATTACATAACTATTTCATTTCCTGTTTCAGCGCCCTGTAAAAAGAGCTCTGAAGGTCAGTGCGGGCGGAAAAAGCCGAGGGGGAGACGCGTTGATTACTCGATCGACTCGACTGCGTAGGCTCGCTCACCCGCATCCGCAGCTCTGCAACACCCGGATATGAGCCGTGCAGTGTTGCAGCGGGGCTCCACAACGGCAACGGAGCTGAGCAACGGCGGGGATGATCCGGGCTCATATTCAGCTTTGATAGGTTCTGATTCCATTGGAATCCATCCAAATCGATCCTGAATCGATCCATCCATCCCACTCGCCTTCGCGGCGAATCAGAATTGGAATCGAATCGCAAAAAACCGCCATCGAATCACAGTTGGATGGATTCACCTTTCTAAAGTGCTGTGAACCAGAAACAGAATCGATTCCGGCTTACTGAATCAAGCGGTGAATCGTTCCACTTGGAGTCAGTTAAGCACTAGCCTGATCTGGGCCTATGTCACCGACATGGCATGCCTTCGATAAAGTCACCGAGTGTGGAGGAACTGGAAAATGTCTTTGTGTGGGGGGGGGGGTGGGAGAGGTAACGTAGACTTTTCTCCGAGTGCCAGCAGGTGATGGACTTCCCTATGAGTCGTAAACTAATGCTGCGTAGCATTGTTTTGTGTTTGGACCGACTCGTGTCTGATTACTGCCCTGAGGAACCTACACTCCACGGGACCCGATGTAAATTGCCGCCTGGCAGACCGCTCCGCTGGACGATAAAACATGAAGTAACCTGAACAAGGCAACAACAAAGGGACGAACAAGAAGAGCCATGAATGGCGGCAATTTGTCTGCTGTCTTTTGATAACGCTAACAGCGCTTGAGTCATGCACCTAGAAATTATGCTTCTATACGTGTGATACAGAAAATGATAATTATGCTTACCCCTAACGAATAACCGAATATACCAGTTGTCCTGGCATCCTGTGTCCAAACAGCGATGTAGTTCTTTGCACAGGCCGATGGTCGTCCTCTCACAATGAAGCCAGGCACGCCCGATGACAAAATCCTATCAATCACACCGCTGGGCGAAAATGAGGCTCCTAACTCGTGTCTGATACATTTAATTAGCTATTCATTCCCGAAAAACAGTTTTAAACTGGAACGGCCGGAGGCCGTGGCCCAGCTTGAAAATGATCGCCACCCTCTGGGAGCCTGGCAGCTGGAAAACAATGTTAACTCCATCCCAATCGGGCCACTTCACCTCACAGAACATGACTACGATCCAGTGTACAAAATCGAATACCCCAGGGGTGGCTGATAATAATACTGATACGCGCCGGTGGTACTGCGTATGGCATACCGACAACGCCATGGCATACCGACAACGCCATGGCATACCGACAAACGACATGGCATACCGACAAAGTGCACGGTGCCATCTTGGCACTTGCTGGTGCCAAGATGTTCGTATGTTTTGCGGAGTATTCGTGATGAGCAATAGGATTTCTCTTCGGCCGCGCTATTGTCATAGAGTGTGGTGTTAGTGCCCACCGTCCCAGCCAGTGATGTCTCTGGCAGTCGACAGTGTTAACTGACTAGTGTTCATCGTCGGAATCCAAATGTGACTTTTTCCGAGATTTTCCGATTTCGGGATCGGAAATCGGTTGGACATAGCACTTATTTCTCGGAAAAAAATGAACGAATTATTGCAAATTAACTGCCGAAAAATCTGACAAAACCGCATGTTGCTTAATATTACGCTAATGAACTCAACTACAGGCCTGACACAGAACTATCATTTTGATAGCCACTCAACACCATGATTGGCTAAGATTCTGCACTTTGCATGCCCAGTTCAGTTCTATATCTTTAACCCTATTCCCGGCAGGGGGAGGGCTGAATCCGCCCTCCTCGGGTTTTTTGCTTGCAAATTCCAGGGTTTTTAACGCAGCTTCACGAAACTTAATCACTTTTCCAAGCTGTTCTTTCTACGTGCTGTGACAAAATTTCACAATTCTACTTTGCTCAGGAGCGGAGCCAGGAAACATTTTCGGGAGGTACCTCAGGCCATTTTTGGCCATGTTGAGGGTAAAAGGAAAATGTCTGCCAAAAGCGGAGTTTTTAAGATAGAACTCAAAACTTTATATGGCTGTATAGCTAAATAGTTGGGCAATGTGCACACCAAATTTTGTTTATCTGAGGTTACCTTACAAGGTCAGGTCAAGGTCAAAAGTCAAAATTTGTTTTCTTTTGCAATAATTTCGGCGCCGTTTTTTTCAAATGCCAAACCCAAAATATATATGACGTAGAAAAGTACCCTCTACTTTTGTACCAGGTTTCAGCTTGATGTCAGGTCGGGTCACGGAGCTATGACCTACAATGTCAGTGCACGTACCCTATATCGCAATGGCCATAACATGAAATTTTTGGAATAGAGTGAATTCAAATGATTGAAAACGTTTACAGATAATATCAAATGCACACGAGATCATCCCAGGTGACCCCAAGGTCACTGGAGGTCATTTAAGGTCAAAGGTCACAGGTTGATTTGAAGAACTTGTGACCATGACAGTTCCCCCTTTTTCATGTCCCTGGCACCGCCTATGCTAACATTATACAAACATTGCGATGCGATTTTTACTTCTTTAGCATAGCATGACTAGCAAAAGCCAAAAAAGTGTTTTTACCTTTTTTGTTCATTCAGTTGTTGGAAAATTAATCCTCCTATTTTTGAAACCCTGTGAACGCCCATGAATTCTCTCAAAATTTCAGATTTGCGGACCCATGGTAAAAGCCCTATCCATAATCTCTCGATTCATGCCAGTTTCATTGAAATCAGTCCATAAACGACGGAGTTATAAGAGGTCCAAAAGTACCCCCCCATTTTGACATTTCTGCCCCCCTGTATCCACAAATTTCAAAATTTTGAAAATTTCTTTTGATAAAAATGTAGTTTACGTCATCGATTGCCCTTTGTTGCGATGAAATCGAACGAGTAGTTCTCGAGATCTTGGGGGGGGGCCGAATCCGCCCCCCTGCCGGGAATCGACCATACCGTCTAGCGAATATAGTCTATACCGTCTATATATCGAATACCGTCTATCGGGAATAGGGTTAAGTACCTATATCCGCATTGCATATATCTGAAGTAGAACAAGACTGTTGCTGATAACACTGCCAGATCCAGGCCCGTTTTTTGGGGGGGGGCGACCCAAATTTCCTGGGAATGGTAGGTCGGGGGGATAAGGACGCCGGACCTCGGGGCTATCATGGTCGTTTTTCAACACCAATGGGATGTTGATGTATACCTACATGATGGGGAGTATGTTTAGTGCCTGTTCGGCTGAACATGCTTTATGTATATGCTGCATCCCAATCGGCGCAACCGTTCATCGGTTATGCCATCGGAGATTACTTAGCCTACTTGGTCGCAAAATCCGTTTGGTGATTTAACTGGTCGCAAAAGTACAGTTTATGCTTAAACATAAGTAAAGAAATATCACTGCGCCATTTCCACTGAAAGTCAGATTGCACTGGAGCGATAAAATTTGCACCACAGTGACACATGAATCATCCTACCCAAGCGCACAGACAGCATTGGCGTAGGAAGGGGAGGAGGATAGGGAGGCCATGACTCCTCACGTTTTGGGGAACTTAGCATTAGCCCTATGGGAAAAATGCCTTTGCCCCCCCCCCACTTTTTCGCGATACCAATGCTCCCCTGAAATTCAGGCAAGGGCGGCGCGAGAAAATGGGGGTAAGATAGGTGAACACGCCAGAAACAAACAAAAAACAAAACGAGCTATGCAGGCAAGGAAATAGGCACATGATATGCGTCTTCCTACAAGTCCTGCTTGGTTAGGGGCCTTGAACAGGTTGCACCCAAAACTGACAAGAGACCGCGAACTTTCAATTTTTAAGGGCGCTCGCAAAATGGACGTGGCTGACCTAATTCCGGCAAAGAATTCGTACTTTGCTAGGGTGTCCGGCTTCCATCCAATAAAGGGCCTTGTGTTGATTACACTCAAAGGTGGTCCAGCGACCAGGGCCTCACAATCTTCAGAGGGCCTAATAGGATTAATGGACTGGGGTGGCCTGCGCTAAATCGGGGTTCGAACCCTGCTCGGGGGCCCCGGCTTAGGTCCGAGAGAGGGCCTGGTACCGATGATACTCAAAAGCAGACCAGAGGCTTGGGAACCTACAGTATTTCGAGGGACCTCACAGAATGGACACGGTTGGTCTTGGTTAAACCAGGGTCCAGGTCTCGGGGGCGCCCCAGCATCCGTCCGTAAGAGGGCCTCGTACCAATTACTCTCAAAAAAAGACCCAGGGACTGGGGACTTATAACTTTTAAGGAGCCTCGCGGAATGGACCCACCAGACCTGCCATCAGAAAAAGTTGAACCATGCTAAAGGGCCCCGACTTTCATCCGAGACAGCGTCCCTTGTCGCTTATACTCAGAAGTGTTCCAGAGACCAGGAACTGACAATTTTTAAGGCGTCTCACAGAATGGACTTTGGTGGCCTACGCCGAACCAAGGTTCGGATCTTGGCAGGGCGCCCCAGCTCCCGTCAGTAAGGGGTCTCGTACCGATCACACTCAAAAGTGGCCAAGAAACTGAAGATTTTTTGGGGGGCCTCCCACTGAACCGGGGTTAACCCCTCAACCTTCTAAAGGGCTGCCGCTTCCGTTCATGAGAAGGCCCGAGACCTGGAATCTAATCTTTCTTTTAGGGGCCTCACAGGATAGACCCGCGTGGCCTGGATCCATTCTTTCACTGAACTGTAGTCCCGACTCTGCATCGGAACCTCTGGTTCCATTCGGAATAGTTGGCTGTTGGGTTAGTTAACGGCGTTCTGGAGCAAAAGTGGAGATTTGAATGTCCTGCTGGGGCCGAAGTCCCCCTCCCCTCCCAACGGTTTTCAAATTTGGCATACGCCTGGTCGAGGCATACAAAGAAATGCGTTGAAAAGACATTTAATCCCTCGTTCCTTTTTAAAACCCTCCGCTTATGCTCTCGACTACCAGCGTCCTTCGCGTCGCAACCGAGCACGCCGGTGATCGCGGGGACGACGAAACGTCACAAGCACCCGGTGCGAACTGCGCCCTTAAGACAGCTTTGAACTTTGAAAAGTACACTGGTGGTAATGAGGTTTTGAAACATGTGCCCCCTTGTTTTCGAGCTTATTACGCACCTAGCACGCAATAAATTACCAACCAGGGGAAATCCACTCGGGCAACCACAAATACTGATTTTTTCCGGATATGGGCCACTTTTTCCTTTTTTTGAAGTGACGGTTTATTTATTTTAGAAATGTAATGTTCATTTTGCGCGATTTCCAAGGAGATCGCCTACGCCAGGTCAGAAAAAGTTAATCGAAAAACTACATCCCATTACGGAGCACCAACTCCGTGCCGAAAAGGCTTCTCCGCCTTTGCGCTCCTGTTGAACCTAATCTCATTGTCGGTCTCGTACTTTTCTTCCGCGTGTGTTTACATTGCTTAGATTTTTCATGGACTTCACTTCCAAAGCTGGGGGGAGGGTCTGGCTGCCAGGCTGGGGGATGGCGCGCAGCTGAAAGTTGGGGTGGGGGCTAGGACCTAACAACTGCAAAGAATCCTACACCCGTTATCATTGACAGTGGAAACCGCGTATGCGTAGTCCGTCGCTCGGGTTATGTGAGTTCAGCGGTGAGTGCCAAAGTTCTCACAGCGCACGACTGTGGATCATCGGCTTACCCCGTCCGGTCGGCCGAAATACGACTCCAGTTAGGTGGCCTCACAAAGGGAGTTTCCATGCAACATGGACTTATTGGGGATAAGGGATTCTTCATGGAAAGGGGCCTCTCAAGATCAAGGGGTCTCGAAATTCGGTTTTGCCCTCATATTTAAATACGGTCCGTCGCCACTGCGGGTAAGGTATAGAAAAAATGATATACTTAGAGCGTAAGCCAGGGCCTAATTTAAAGAGTCGTGGCTCTGTGTCCAAATTTTCGTGACTTGGGGTCCGATTTTCGTCACTGTTTGTCCACATTGTTTGAAAGGTGATTTGTGGCGATTGGCCATATGATATGCACTTGCCAAAGGAATAGTTCTTCAGGACGGTTAACGAAGACGGAAGCTTTACGTCATCCCTGCGTCATCAAACGTCATCCCTGCGCTGCAAGGAAGAGATGCACTGACAATAAAATCCTCAGGCGCAAAACCAACTTAAACGACGATTTCACCTATTTTGGTTGAGGAATTACAAGCATGGGAACTTGCTTGACCACATATGACCACATATGGTGTCATATGTGGTCATAATCGGTGTAAGGCATTGGACGCAAGATACAGTCGGCGATAATAGGGTGTCCGCGAAGTCTGAAATGAGGATCGCTTGCCCTCTAAATCCCTTTTCGTTTTTCCGGTGAAATAATCTAGCAGAAACTGACGTCTCCTCATCTTGGCATAAACTTACGATGCTCTGCGGCGTGCGACCAAAATCGACTGACACCACTGCCAGCCAGATGCAGTGGCCGTCGCCTCACTGCACCGTCGCGACCCCGTCTCGTATGACGCGAACGCAGTGAGAGCAGGACAACAGTCGGAGATGCCTGGCTCACATTGCAGCGCATGTTTCTCGGCCAGCTGAACAGACTTGCCTAGTCCATGCGGTTGTCTGTTATGGTACGTACGTTTCGGCTTGGCAGACCTGTATTCGGTCGAATGGTTGGAACTGAATCGGCCACGCAATGCAAAGACGGACCACATTTAAGGGGATGGTTCACCTTTGCATTAGTTTTGAACTAAGATAGCCAAGCTGTAGCATGATGGCTAGATCTGGCAGCATTCCTGCCAAGCTGGCTTCTGTGTGGCGGCCTATGGCGGTGTCACCCCTCTGGGGCGGGGGATATTTGAAATTTGCAGCGTTAATTGACGAGGCGTTTTGGCGGGGGCCAAAAAGTATGTCGGTCCTCAGGTTCAAGCCTTGAAGGGCAATGGCCCCCTGCCTCCCCCACCCTGGATCCGTCCGTAGCTAGTAAAACCAATCATTATAGACTTCTAAGTGGAAATTGGGATGCGCCACATTGGCTACAGTTTTAATGCCATTGCCATATACAAACAGAACACAGTATATGATGCCACCATTTGCCACAACAAATCAGCAGACTAGACTATGTGATCTTCAATATTTTATAATTTGCAGACATCCCATGAATGCAGTTTTATGAAATTACTGAGATTGCTCAAACAGCTTTTTGGTGGCAAGGTCCATTTTCCTCATGCTTTGCCCATAGGCACAGTGTTCAGTTTTGATATCATTGGGGTGTCCATGTACCCCAGAAATCTAGGCACACCATTACTCCAATGGAAGGTCCACGGCTATTTCATAGCACTGCAAGCCGAAAACTGGCCTAATGTTTTGCAGCTGACCCAAAGTTACTTCACCGCGAGTGCAAACCGTAAACTGGCATTCATGTACTACACAGCTCGGGCACATCTTTTTCCCCATAACATTGGCTTGTAACATAACTGCGTGTAGGCAAATCTGTCGGCACAGTGTTTAACCCCACTTCCCTTCCGCCATTTAAAGCTGCATTAATGGTCCATATAATATGACTGGATTTCCAGCCACATCTGTCGTTAGTCATCTTGCGTCAAACAGTCTTCCGTCTTCTTAATGCTGTCAGTCTTATTTCAGTTTTGCTTGGCAACCCAGGAAGATGCGCCACATTTGTCGTCACACATGTTGTCCCCCGTTAAGCCTACAGGGCTAGCGGATTGTGAAGACTCGCCTCCAGCGACCTTTTTAAAGAAAAGTGCTTCACACAAACGTATTTATTTCGCACAAATTTGATGTAGGGAAGACTACACAGGATGCATCACACATGCGAAAAACAATTATCCATTTTGTTTTTAAAAACGACTACACCTAATGCTTTAAATGTAAGCTACATCTGTAAATAAAAGAGTAGGTGCGAGACGAAACGTGCCGGAAATGGGGAGAAGGCATTTGTCTATGGAATATTGTTGATACTATACACACACTTCGTCCTACAACAAGTGCTACTGGCCTAAACAA
Source organism: Capitulum mitella (assembly GCA_030062745.1). Taxonomy (NCBI): domain Eukaryota; kingdom Metazoa; phylum Arthropoda; class Thecostraca; order Pollicipedomorpha; family Pollicipedidae; genus Capitulum; species Capitulum mitella. The sequence goes on from CP099843.1 coordinate 23,196,335, forward strand.
ATTGGAAGACATGTTTACTTTGTCCCTTATGCTTTCTTTAATAATGGCTGTAAGTCATTTTCATTAGGATTATAAACGATGTATATAGTCCTGGTTGTTCATAAACCAGAAGGAGGCATTAAAATTTGAAAAAATGCCGGAATTTTCTGGAACTGATTTGGATCTTGGACAGTCTTGGCCACTCCCAGCTTCATCCTCGAAACTTGCTCGTAAATAGATTTGCATTTTTCCGGAGGTAACACTATAAATAATTGTAACATATCATGGGACTAACCAGCAGACAGTGGATTTAGACTTCGTTCGCTCAAACGCTGCATACTTTATAAGACGTACAAGTCGACCCACACACAACTACAGTAAGCTAGTAGTTGCTTGGGTCGACTGCAAGGCGACTCCATCTACTATCAGCGAGATGGCTGGTGCTTGTTGTCCAGGACGTTTTTTGTTGGCATCAGTGTGTGTAGTTGCTTGGGTCGACTGCAAGGCGACTCCATCTACTATCAGCGAGATGGCTGGTGCTTGTTGTCCAGGACATTTTTTGTTGGCATCAGTGTGTGTGTGTGGGGGGGGGGGGGGAGCTATTTCACTTTCTCTCGTGACAGGAATGAGGTATTAAGCAGATTCCAGGACGTTGCATACTACGAAATGTCTCAGTAAATGTCAAGCTTATATGACGCAAGCCGTCAGCGCTTCTGGTACGCCACATGACATCGCTAAAACGTTAGTTAAAGCGACATTAATCGTAATTTGTTTTCTGCTGTACTCTTAGTTACGCCGAACCGTATAAGCGTTTTGTATGGAGTGAGCTACGTGCCCCTTCAGACATTTATAAATGGGTAGTCAGAGCAACCGCGTTTGGTGCCCAAAAAGAATGTGCGATCCCGATGATTTAAAACGGGAAACTGACAATTGTGGGCAAGGTTCAACTAACATTGAACTTGCTGCTCTTGAATCAACCGTGCCCATTTCCTTCGTACCCACTTGGGGGCAGAGCCATGCTGCAGACATTGCAGTGGTGGAAGGCGTATGTTTCATCTAGGGTGCTATCCTTGTGAAACTAACAAAAATGCCAAAAAGATTTATTGTTAAAAAAGGCTTTAGTCTGCGCAGGTAGCTGCAAAAGCATGTAAAGAATTCAGCAAAAGAATCAGACAAGTTCGCGGCTCATTTTCCGTAGAAGTGAAAATATTATATATTACATATAATATACGATATTCTAGTAAGCAAAAATATTTCAGTTCCTAAAACATATTTCTGACATAATCAGAGGTCAGTATTAATGAGACGCTTGCTTGGCTACGGCCATTTAATGAATTTAGGAACGACTAAAACTGTCTGCAATACGCAGTCTGGAAGATAAACTATACCACAAATCCATTCATACGGCAAGGAGTACAACTTTGGCAAATGTATTGCATAGAGATGTTCCCAGGCAACAATATTCTCTTTCCTTTTTGAAAGACAAATGATGACTGCAGATCCCAATTTTAAAGCTTATTCTCGCAAACTGCATTGGTAGGGACAAAAACACATTGGAATCATACAGTCTGTATTCGTTGGCCTCGGGTCTCTAAAAACAATACAAAACGTTGTCCTGCATAAGGTGAAATGTAGTACAACTGTTGCACTGCGCACTTTTTCGCAATGTATGGCGAGGGTATGCTTCAACTGGGACTCACGAACGTTTCCACCTTACATGACCGGTCCTGGCCTGATGGAATCCGCCATGACCTAAAAATACCGTAAATGGCCCGGAGTTCCCTGAAAGGCTTAGCATGACCTGCAATTACTGTGCTGTACTACACTATACTGTACAAAACAGCGCAACTTGTACCCTGACTTTCCATGGCCTGACCTAACCTGACATCAGTGGAGAGGTTTCACGATGCCTCTGATGCTCTGGCATCCATAAAGCAGTGGAAGAAATGGTTCATCTCTTACTCCACATTTGTATCTCTATTCGTTTGTGATCTGCAGTCGATTCAGCATTTACTTTGGTTTACCTCGTATTCTCTCTTTTATAGATTTAGCCTAAACCCGTCGAAGCTGATGGCGTTAAAATCATAGTCCATGCCGAGCCGAATGCTGGACCTGACTCCGCCAACCAAATGTTCCTAAATGTGGAATAATTTTTCATTAGCCACCGCATCAGATGACGCGGGAGATTTCTATCGTGCCATTCAGCTCAACGACTTAGCCGCCCCGGGACCGGCAGACCCTTTCGGTTTTGGGCCAGACAGGCACCCGTTTTGGGATTCGAATCCGGTGCCGGGCACACACCGAACTTGGTTGTTCGGTCCTTTATCCACCATGTCACGGCGCCGGCCTGGACATGACTTACCGCACACGGCTACATTCTGGATGAGGCATCCTTGTATGGTATATGGTAGCGCATACGGCTCGCTTTCGTGGGTGTATGTATTTTTGGGGACAATTTCGTGCCATGTGAACAACCCAGTCACCATTCTGCTTGCTATTCTGAAATGTTTATATGAAATCCTTAGCTGATCTGACCCTACATTACACAGAATGACAAATTAGATATGAGAGACATCAGAAGACATGTTTTGCCACCAAACAAACAATCCGTACAATGTGACCTTACGTGGTCTGATTGATCATCATCATCATCATCATCATCATGTATTTCCATGGGGATCATCCACGTAAAACACACGAGATAAAAACGATCGTACGTCAATAATGAAGATATCAGTGGAGGTACGAGACACACAGAAAGAAGCATCTCAATATTTAGATCAAAAGAGGGTGGATGAAAGATAAAGGTCGAGTCGCAGTCGAAGGATGAAAGATCGGAACAAATCACATTTAGACACATCCGGAACATTCAACGCTTGTGCGCAAGATGACGCCAAAAACCACTCACAAATCTCGCCTATGGGCGACAGGGTGTTATGTTGGTCTTCGGTCTTCAGAACTGAACTGTCATTGTCCAGTTGCAGTGTTTCTGTCTTGTACGATTTCGCACAGCGTTGCTTGGTAACAGCTTGCCAGCCAGGTCCTTCCGGCACTCCGGTCGCTAAAAGTTCGTAAGCGAGAGAGAGAAAGTATGGAAAGTCGCAAGGTTGCCGGCAGAAAGCCGTTCAAGATTCTCCATCGGGTGAAAGCTATGACCGAATCTTTTTCTACCGTAGATTATTTCTGCCGAAAAACTTGCGATTTTTTTTGTAACCTTTCAAGGTTGGTTTCCGTACACGCAAAGTAAACAAAAATGCAGTGTCTGATCTGTGAAAGAACCAGTGCCGAGACGATAGACGTTAGGATGGGCTACGGAAGGTAATGCCTGAGGTGGGTGAGCGAGGCCAGCGTTCCGAAGCAGCGACAAGTGAGAGCCGAAATGTGTTTGTCCCAGTGAGATAGCGATCAAAGTGAAGTCCTAACTTTCTGCATGAACGCTGAGGGCAACGCCAGTCCCTGTGGAATTTTATTCCAATTTCGTTTCAAAGAGATACGAACTTTTCAATGACTGCGGAATAGCATGATCTGCGTTTTCAGGGGATTCACCTTAGAAAATTTGTGTCAAACCAAGAACCAAGTGAGTCTGAAGAATTTTACATGCGAGAAATGAGATCGGCGAGGGCTGCCTATTTGCCGCTGACAAACACCTGGGTGTCGTCAGCATACTGAATGACATAAGTGCCTTGACTGTCTGATATAACTTGAAATGACTGCAATGGGCCCACGTTAGGAGGCTGTCATTTTCAGATATCATTGGAGATGTAAACCCCAAAGTGACTGCTCAGTTATCTTTTTGTATTGTTACTTTCCTATGGTTTCCGGCCCAACCTGATGTAACCTTAACACGCATGTTGGATAATTGAATGTATGACTCATGTAGTTATTCTATCATGCCCAATTATCTGTTCTGTTTACGCCCAAACATATGACGAACTTCCAAGTAGTGCCGTACTCATCTCTTTAGCTTCATCATATACTGACATTACTTCACGGGAATGGGCGTTTCCGGTTTTGCTCAAGTCTCCGGACAGCTCCTCTCGGCAGCGCTGGCATCCCAGCGTGCGTCCTGCCAAAGTCCGGGCAGCACGCGTGTCGCACCCAGCATGCCTGCGGACGGCCGCCAACTATAGAATCCGTTTTGCAACCGCGCCGAACGTCCGCGCTCGGTGCCTGCCTTAGACAAAGACCACGCGCCCACCGCGGCCGCACGCAGGTTAACAGAGACGCCCGGTGGGCGCTTTTAGATGGTGTGGCAAGTGGCTAGATGAAGTGTGCGTCCCGTCCTGGAGGGTGCTGGAAATACACCGTCGGGATTATTCGCGCTCCGACTCGCGTCTCAAGACATGCCTGGGCGGCGGCCTGTTGACGACTGAAGTGTTTTTTGTTCTTCACGCCGGCCCGAAGCCCTCGGAGAGTCTGCTACGCCTGCCCGAGCAGAATCCAGCTGTCTCGGCACGATGCATTCCGGCATGGATCAATTACGGCGACGCCGGGCCGCCGTTTATTACCGTTGTCCACGGCGGAAGCGGGCCGTGCCAGCGCGGCCGCAGGCGGCCTATTCCGGACAACAATTGTCGGCGGCCGGCGCGAGCCCGCGCGGCTGAAATCCGCACCAGTGCCGGCCGGCCCAATTGGTTCGAGCGGCGGACAGGTGCCACCTTCGCACGGGTCTCGGACGACAGACACCCCCGCTGGCCGGACGTGGCGACGTACTTCGCCCGATTACTCAGATGACGATTTGCGAAAAAAAATGAAGCTGCGTAATACTGTGAGAAATATCAATCAAAACAAACTTGGGTGACTTCGTGATGTTTTATCGTCAAGTTCCGGTATTCCTTTTCAAGTGACGCTTGCTTGTCAATTAGCGCTGATCATTTTAGGCGAAGACACTCAGCTGTACGTGACACTACAGTAACGATGTCTGGCGTTGCGACGGAACCCAGTTGGTAGAACCCGTCTGCAGTTGGTAGGCCGCGGGCTGGTTGTGTTTCGTGTGTTTCGTGAGTCCGTCCCGTGACCGGGTCACCCGCTGACGTGGTGGCGTGACCGGTAGAGCAGGCTCCTGGCTCGGTCGAGGCACCAGCAGGACCAGGGCTGCTTGCAGTGAGCGCAACAGCCTTCTTGGAGGGCGTCCTGTAGAGTGGTTACACCACTGGAGCTGTTGAACGCAAATGCCAAATAAACAAAAGGAGGCGATTTCCTTTCGGCACACGAAGGGTCCTCAACGTCAAAGACTCGGCACCCCAGGTGATCAAGTTGTCAGTAAATGTAGATCAAGTGTCTGTCGGAGTACACGTAGACCTCTCCGAAATACTTTACTCATGTAAACCTGGCATTTTTATCAATAAGTATTAAACAAAATGCCACTATGACTACAAATTTTGGTAAGGCAAGCATGTCTCGTCATCATAAAAGCAAATCAAAGCATTGTATTTATATAGTGAAGTAGGAAAATGTTCAGTGGAATAGTGTCTGACGTCTCGGGCCGATTAACAATGAAATGCCTATGGTAGCTACATAGTCTACCTAGCTACATAGCTACGTAGCTATGTAATCAAGTGTCACCTTTCTTTATCCTGTCTATATCTAGCGGATACAAAAGGACTTTTGGCTGCGGCTCAAAGCTCGACAACTACACCAAATAAAAGCATCCAAAGTTAGTCCAAACTGCAGTAATGTCAACTGAAATCGGTAGTGTAGCTATTGATTTCAGTTCCTGATGTAGTTATCAAAAGCAATATTGTATTGGTTTTGACTTGACTGACTCCTTGACTCCTTGACTGACTTGACTGACTCCTCCACACAGTGGTCCCTAGAGCCCAGTCAGTACAATATAAACACAAAACGCTTCTCGCATTGCGAAACACTCCCCAACCGCCCCACTCCAGCACCCTCCCGTGCCCATCCCCGACACTGCAGTCAACAGCACCGACTTCAGTGAGCGCAGCTCCGAGGCGCTCTAATAACTGCTGCCGCGGGACGGTCCCTGTCACGTGCCGCGGCAGCCTGTTCCAGGCGGCAGCGGCTCTCTGTAAGAGCCACTGCGTGGCAGTGAGACGGACGCGTGGCATGTGAAGGACGGCGGCGCCAGCGGCGGCCGCGCGCGTTTGGCTCTCAGACACAGAGCTAAGAGCGCGAAACATACACCGCAGCGAGGCAGGGGTGGCAGAGGCATGCAGCGCGCGGTATACGTTCACTGCATCGTGGCGCTCTATTAGCTGTCTTGAGCGGGGCCAGTCAAAAGGGCTGAGGATGGGAGTAATGTGTTTATTGCGGCCCAGACCGGCGACCAGTCTGGCTTGAAAATGGACGGTCTGTTGTTGGCGTTTAAGGCGCTGCGGCCGGCAGTTCCACTCCAGATTGGCGAACACTTCTTGAGGTGGGGGAATACATGGATCTGTACGAGGACATTTAAAGTGTCTGGGGCCAGGTGAAGGCGAATTTTGAGAAAGGGATATGAGGATGGCATGGGATCGCCGGACTACGGAAGAGACGTGTTGTTTCCAGCCCAGAATCTGATCGAGGAAAATACACCGTGTTTTTATGTTTTTTTTTAGGCCGAATATAGATATCACCAGCCCGGACACCGAATTTTGAGGTTTTAGCAAGAGCATTTTGAGTTTCGAGAAGAGCTTCGAAACCCGCTATTTTTTTCCTGTATTCATTTAGGCTATTTGCGCTGAACCATTTTTGTAAGCACTGTATGCTATTCTCGGCTCGGGACTTCAGCACTTGGAGTTCATCGAGGTCTGAGGGTGCTGACCCAGGATTTGGGTGTCGTCGGCATAGGACAGGATCCGACGGTGGGGTAGGAAGCAGGGTGTGTCATTTACAAAGATGAAGAAAATGACTGGGCCACAATGGATCTCTGAGGGACTCCGTGGGATAGAGGGAGTCTGGAGGTGTCGCCACGGACAAAGTGGGAGCGGCCGGAGAGGTAGCTGCTGAACCAGCCGGAACGTATATCACTTTTCGTCCTTGTGTTTGCTGCTGTGGGGTGCATGATTCTTCAACGACGGATTCATCAGTACATTCAACAAAGATGGAGATACGTCGGAACATTAAAATCCGCTAGTATGAAGTAACAAACACAAGACATCTGGATGCAAAAGTAGTGGAGTGTTATATTATAAAAAGCGCGTTATCGCGTTTAACCTTAGCCCCTCACGGACTAAAAGAATAAGTCAAAAAGTCAAAATAAAAACCGTGCTGGTATGGCTGTAGCTATCAACCCTAAATGGCTCACTGTGGACAACGTAGCTGTGATTTAACACTTTGAGCACGAGGACTGCACTTATCGGTCACTTATCGGTGGGGTCGAGTAGCACGAGGCAAACTCTACAGTTTTTCTCTACAGGTTTTTCACCACAGAGGACTGAACGCCCTTTTCGATACATGCCGCGGCTGGTGGCGAAGTGCATGAGCGACTGTCCTGCGACCGCCAGAGGCGTGGCGCTTCGGCCTGACGGCATCTGTCTCTTTGATGGGCATATCACGACAGTAACGCCTGACCGCGGCGGTTCGGGCGCGTTATCACGCCCCCGGCCGGCCGGTGGATCGCCGCCGCTCTGGCTGAAATTCTCGCGCGCGATCCGCCCGTGCCCTCAGCGGTCCGCTGGGTGGCCAAAGCAGCCAATGGATGCTACTGTGGCACTGTCTGTCCATTTCGAAGTAACCGTCCTCATCATCTGAGCCGATTTAAATTGTCGCAGAAAGGGCTCAAAAAGTCCAGGTAAAGGTATGTGGCGTCGCCTACCAACGAAATGTGTCGAAAACTGGTGTGTGTTTGGATAGCTGGAGTGCCGGCAGTGGAGGCAGAGGAAACAGTGGCAATGTTCTTTTGTTAAATTGTTTCTCTTTAATTTATCTTTGGTTGTGTGTTCGTTTTCCAGTGGAAGCAATAACTGAATCAGACGAGTCGTTCTTTAAGTAGCTGCCCTTCTTCCCTCAATGTCGGCTGCCTTACGTCAGGGCCTGGGTATCTTTGGACCTGGTGTCAGGATTCATCCGGATCACCGTTCTTTTCCCGCCGGTCAAAACGAGTAAGATGGCTTCCGAATGCATTGATGGAGAAGTCTGTGGGAAAGTCTGATGGAAGAAAAGCCTGATGGGAAAAAATCTGATGAAAGAAAGTCTGATGGAGTCTTTGGAATTCTTTGGAGAATCTGATGGAAAAGTCTGCATGTCTAGGAGAACCGTGGAGAAGTCCGCAGATACCTATCGCGAAACGTGTCCCAGGCTCATGACGTCCTAGAGCGCAAACAATAAAATTCTCTCAGTCCTGAAGGAAACACGGTTCTTTAAAACAAGCAAAACAACACTGAGAATGTATGCTTTCTTTTCAGAACCACTTTGCCTGCTTCATGGCTTAGATGGTGTTATCATTGCACCTTAAACATTGTTTATCGTTTCTTTTTGTAACGGAGGATGAGAGCAAATAACGCAATACCTCAAAGCCCGTTTTTGTGGGCATTGTCTTGAAACATAGTTGGTTGCTTGTTTGGTGGAAATACATGGGATGCCTTAATGATGTAAACCTGGATTTTACCATCTCAATTTCTGAGCAAGTTTGTGTTTGTTGAAAGCACTCGGCGAGCACCGTATATAACTGAGGGACTCAGGGGACTCGAAAAGTTTCAGTGCGTCACGCTTTGATGCTTCTGTTAGCGTTTGTCGCGCAACATGCTTTGTCTCTAGTGAAGTCCTTCGTAGTACTAGTCCTGCAAGTACTTTTCGGCGTCACTGGGAACTCACAGAAATGAAACGAAACGGAGACGGTGCGCGAAATTTATCAAGAGCCCGTGAGTCAATAGCTTGCTTCTTAGCCATCCGTCTCAAAAGCGTTGCGTGGTTTTCAATACCACAAGGAAATCTCCGGACTGGGCTTGCGGAAAGTTAAACATCGATCAATGCAGCCTCATTGCCCGAAAAACTGAGGAGATGAACTACGCAGGAGGTAGATATCAATACAGACGGCGGATATTATTAGAGTTCACTGCTGGAAATTACAAGGGGATTTCGTCTCCTTTACCATCTAGAAACAATGACGCAACTTCAGCTGTCGCACTACGGCCATATTCTTTGCAGTTTTTAGGCACTTCCTGAAGCTACGAACTCATGAAATTCTACCACCCTGTGAAACCGAGCAGAGCCATGGAGACGCAAGAGTTTCATTAGCATCAGTTACTAGAGTGTAGGTTTGTGTACCCCGGTGTAAAATCATGACGTGATAAGACGACATCGTTTTACATGGCCGATGGGCATTGCAGAACGCCACGCATTATCGACCACATCTATGAATTGTACCGTTGCCGAGCAGATCCTATTTGGCGTGGCATGCCCCTTTCAACTTTTTTGTCACATCTGATATAAAATGAGTGAAGCGGAATTTACACGCGTCGCTCTGGCGACGCCAGCTGCTCCGTTGCTGGTCGGACGTTGTCTTACGCGGGCTGCTGGGGTGCTGCGGAGCCGATGGTCGGAGGGTAATGCGCCGAGTCCGCACTGTGAAGCGGGCCACCGACACTGGCTCCCGGCCCGCGACCCCGGCTGCCTGGTCACCTACAACTCTACAGATAGGCGAAGAGTGATAGGCTCCTGCCTTTTTCAACATTTCCGTCGTCAACGCGATCCAGTGCGGGAGTGGACGGTGCAGTCCCCTAATGTTTTCAAAAGTTACCGTAAACAAAATGTTTTGATCGTTCTAAAACTTTGCATAATCGATTTTTGAGCTTTATTACGTTTTTCCGAAACAACTGAGGTTCGTGCCTTGACAGACCACTGACCTATGACCGCTTTCTCTAGGGTACGCCATGAATATATCTGGATACGACGGTCTTTATCGTATGACAAACGTAAGAAGTATTTTGCAATGTTCAGCAGTTCTCATTCTTATGCATGAGTGTCACCCATGGTGTCAGTGAACTCCCACTTTGGGTTCTAAATTATGGCATAGTAGGCTGTCTTAGGTCATCTGAGGCCGAAATCCTGAATTGAAATCACTGATCTTCTTGACCTTTTCTAAAACTCGGAAGAATCATGAAGTGTTTGGAAACGCTGCTTGGCATGCTAATAGAAGCTTCAGCCCTCATCAGCCGTCCGAAGTCGTCCTGGACCCCTCAAAAGCGCCCTTTAGGTTACATCTCATATGATCCGATGCAAAACATATTCGCTGATATTCGACCTCATCCGAGGTCGTCTGCAAGGCCACCGTACGGTTTAAAATGATTTAAAATGGTCAAGCTGACGATTATCGTATAGCCCAACGACCAAGCTGCACGTCCCTTTTGGTTTCACCGGTCTGTGATGCTAGGTTTGGAAATGGCAGGGGGAGGTTCATAACGCCTTCTCCCGCACCGTTTAATGTGGCCAAATGGCGAATACGGGCGAGGGTTAAATACTTGGACATCACCATCACCGCATGCCGTAACGGGAGACGCACCGTGACGTCACATCAACAGCCTGCGTAGGACATCCAAAACATGGGCCTTATGTTGTCATCTATACGACCTTGATGCGGAGAGATTCATTGTCGTCTTCATATTCATCAGTTGCATCCGATGATAAACGAAGTGATGGGTTTGAGAACAGTGCAAAAGCTGTAGCTTAATTCAAGGCATCTTCACGGTTTATGATATGGGATGACTTGAACAAACAATGAACGGTAATGCACGCAATACCGGCACCCATAAAAGAGATATAATGGAACAAGCAAGAGTAGCGAGAGAATGTGACCATACGGTCGATGGAAACCAAGCTTCTGCTTGATTACTTGTGTGATAGATTGCTTTCTTCTAATTGACAAATATGTCTTGAATGACAGCTATCTAAGTAATATCTGTGGTGTCCACCGAAATGCATTGGAATCCTTTTGCATATACACTAACTGAAAGCATGGATATGATTTTTAAAAAAGGGTGACAGAAGCTCGCTTACGTAAAAATTATATTCTCTCTGCCATCGAAAGAACAAACGACAATGAGCGAGTATCCCGATTGTCCCTGCCGCTCTAGAAGCCACAAAAAACACACAATGCGTTCTGCATGCCAAATACAGTGCCAGTTTTTTGGACCGATGTCACCGGCGCAGCCAGAGGAGGGGGTTGCCTGTGCCCGCCGTCCCTCAAGTCCGCATTTTTCTCTTGTTTAATAGTACGGACGCAACGAGCGAGGTGTCTTGCCATACTCGACTTTCTGGAATGCGTACCGGTGATCAATAGCAACCTTCCTAGTGAGACCCATTGCACATCGTCTTCCCAGCAGGCGGTTTTCGTTTGACTTCAGTTCTCACGGAGCTCCGCCAAGAAAATCCTGGCTGCACCCATGACCGTTATTTTTAAAACTGCGTTGCGCTGGCGACGTGTAGATCCTTATTCATTCTTTAAACATGGCGTAGTGTATCAAAGAGTCAAACTTTGCTTTGATCAAGTGGAACATGTAGATTTTCTGATAAACGTGCCTCTTCTCTTCGTTACCACGGCCTGGTACAACTTCGAACCGGGGGCGGATCCAGGAATTTCGACCGGGGCGCGGGGACCCACTCCCTCTGGTGCCATGGGTGGCCTCAGACACGGGCGCCCTCTGGGCAGGCGGGGACGCCTGCGGTGGAAATGGGATGCCAGTTCCGTTGGGTGAGGGTGCCTTCGGCGGTAAGGATCGTTTTCAGCTGGGAAGGGCAGCCTGCTGTAACGACGCAAGCGCCTACTGTAAAGCAAGGCATCTTTGGTGGGAAGGGACGTCTACGTTGGGAGGGGGCGCCTTTGAAGCTAGAAGCGCCTTATGTGGGGCAGTGTCACCTTCAGTTGGGAGCAGCGCCTTGACGTTAGAAGAATCCAGAAGCAGCAGCTTTGGAATAGAATCCAGAATCTAGAATCTAGAAGCTCATCGGCTCTCCTAAACGCAGGTGCCGCTCTTCTAACCGGAGGTGCCTTTAGTTGGGTGGGAACACCTTTCATACCCGAGGCACCTCGTGCGGGCGGGGCGTCTCCGGCAGCAAGTTGCAGGGGCTCAATTGGGTGGGATGTTTTTGGTAGGGTGGGGCATTTTTGCTGAAAGAAACGTCTTCAGTTAAGTAAAAATCGGCCCGAACGTTTTCAGTGGAACAAGGACGCATTTGAGAGCGGGAATGCTTACGTGGTTTCCGATCGAAGGGGGGCACATGCACCCTATGTCCTCCACCCCACACACACTGCATCCGCGCCTACTTCGAACGCCATTCTCGTATTAACCCTATTCCCGGCAGGGGGGGGGGGCTGAATCGGCCCCCTCGGGTTTTTTGCTTCCAAACTCCAGGGTTTTTAACACAGCTTCACGGAACTTGGTGACTTTTCCTAGCTATTCCTTCTACGTATTGTGACAAAATTTCGAAATTCCATTTTGCTCTAGGGCGGAGCCAGGCAACGTTGTTGGGAGTCACCTCAGGCCAATTTTGGCCCCATTGAGGATAAAAGGAAAATGACAGCCAAAAATAGCGTTTTTAAGATAGAACTTAAAACTTTATATGGATGTGTAGCTAAATAGTTGGGCAACGTGCAAATACAACGTTGTTTATCTGAGGCCACTTTACAAGGCCAGGTCAAGGTCAAAAGTCAAAATTTGGCTTTATAATAATAACTTCGGCGGTATTTTTTGAAATGCCAAACCCAGAATATATGTGACGTAGAACGGTGCCCTCTGCTTGTGTATTAGGTTTCAGCTTAATATCAGGTCGGGTCACGGAGCTATGACCTAAAATGTCAGCGCGCGTGCCAAATATCACAATAGTCATAAAATGAAATTTTTAAAATAGAATGAATTCAAATAATTGAAGACGTTTGCGGGCAATATTGAATGCACACGAGATCATTCCAAGTGACTCCAAGGTCACTGGAGGTCATTTAAGGTCAAAGGTCACAAATCAACCTGAAGAGCATATGATCATGACTGTTCCCACTTTTTCATGTCCCTGGCACCGCCTATGCTAACATTATACAAACATTGTAATACGATTGCACTTGTTTAGCATGACATGACTAACAGAAGCCAAAGAAGTGTTTTTGCCTTTTTTCTTCATTCAGTTTTTGAAAAACTAATCCTCCTATTTTTAAAACCTTGTGAACGCCTATGAATTTTCTGAAGATTTCAAATTTGTCTATCAATGGTAAAAGTCCCATCCATAACCTCTCGATTGATGTTAATTTCCTTGAAATCGGTCCATAAACAATAGAGTTATAAGAAGTCCAAAAGCAATCCCAATTTCGATGTTTTCGTCCCCTGTATCCACCCCTTTCAAAATTTTGAAAGTTTGTTTTTTAAAAATGTAGTTCACATCGTGGCAAATCGATTGCCGTTTGTTGCGATGAAATCGGATCTGTAGTTCTCGAGATCTCGGGGGGGGGGGGGGGCGAGTCCGCCTTCCGTGCCGGGAATCGACCATACCGTCTAGCCCTCCGGGAATAGGGTTCAGCTGACAATCTAGTGAGCAGTCATGCGGTTTTATGTTAAATCCTCTCATCTGGCAACTTTGTCGTGTTCATCTGGCAACCGACGTTTTTGACTGAGCATGTACTCCTCACTGATCGTTAATGAAAGCGACGCTATGGAAGAAGTTGGTTAACTTGGTTTTCAGCATTCACGTGCAATATGTCTAAGAGGTTTGGCGGCTTGAGTTCTTGCTCTCGACATCTGATTCGTTCGGTGCATTCCGACCTCGCATCCGACTGGACTCAAAAGCTGAAATGGATTTTGCAGAAAACCTCAGCATCTCGATCCACAACAGCGTGCAGCGTGTGCGTGTGGGATAGGAATGCAGTGAGTGTGCCGTGCTCTGTTGTGCTATGCCCCTGCACTGATTGCAGGGTATGTTTATGCCGATGCGGTGTGAGCCAGTTTCATTACTGAGTCAGCTTACGTACGCGTGACGGGTACTGCGACTGTTTATATACCGACGAGAAAAACATCCTTCACGCCTCGGCCGAATCCTGCGCCGACTGAGCGACAGACGGTAAATAGCGAAACTGTAACTCTGGTAACACGGATAAATAAATTACATCGATCTTTAATGCCATTTTATTTGCTTCATTCTCATGTCTTAAATTTGTTCCGAAGATTACTCGGTGAAAGGGAAGAAATGTGATGTTACAAAAATCCTTATATTTCGGTAGCAGCTGCACTGCCATGTTCAATGTCTTCGTTTACATACAATAACGAGTGTGAAAAACGCTTACCAATATAAGAACGCCTTTTTTCGTGCAGAACATAAGACCTGCTTCATATACATGCAGTAGTGCAGGGTGAGTCCGAAAGGATTCCCGACTTTTGTTTGGGCATTGCAGGGCCAAAAAATCAGTTAAGAATGAAGTGAATGATATTTTTAGAATGCACGTCTAGTGAAAAATTGCATAACGTTCGCTACGCACCCGATCCCAGGATTATCAACAGACAAGAAACACAGCTTTTGGTTGCGGAAAGCGCTGAGAGCCTCAGCGGAGGACGCATTAGCTGAAAATACCCCAAACGCTGTGCAGAAGACATTGCGAAAAAGTCGCAGCCGTCGTCCTCGAAAACCCCACGAAGTTAATTAAGAAAAATGCAACCCAAGTTGACGCCAATTACAGCACGGTGTGAAGCATTTTCAAAAATGGCCTTGGACTAACGCTATACAAAGCATAGGGCCATCAAACACTCTCCGAAGGCGACAAAATTGAAAAAAAGTTGCTTTTGAAAGCTGGTCCTGTCGCAAATGCACGGCTGACGCCAACTTCATCGATAACGTTCGGTTCAGTGAAGAGGCCCATTTTCTGCTGGAAGGGAAAGGGGGGGTGTGCGTGTGAACACCCGGAACTGCAGAATCCGGACCAACGCCATCCCAGACACAGTAATGGAAACGTCCCTGCACTCGAGAAGGTTACTGCTTGATGCGCCTTCAGCCCAAAAGGGGTCATCGGCCCCTTCTGGTTCGAGAACTGCAGCGACTCCATACCGTCACCATTAACAAGGAGCTTTACGGCAAGATGCTTAGTCGCTTCTGGAGCAGGGTCGGCAAGCACCACGGAGCCTCCCAGAACACCACCTGGTTCCAGCAAGATGGGGCCTCACCCCACATGTCCAATATGGCGTTTGAGTGGCTGGAATAGCATTTCGGGGGGGGGGGGGCGGGGCGCTTCTTCAGCCGCAAGGAGCACCACGCCTGGCCGGCTCATTCTCCAAACTTAATACCTCATGGCTTCTTTCTTTGGGGTTACTTCTAGCGCATAGCGTACCAGGGATGTCCCAAGAGCCTCCAAGAGCTCAAGCAGGCAGTACAGCAGGAGGTCAACAGAATCTCGGCAGACACGTGCACCCGGGTGATGAAGGAGGTGAAGAAGCGCGCGGCTCTGTGCGGCAGGCGAGAGGGCGGCCACCTGGAGAGTATGAGTAGTATAAGTAGTATAAGTATGTATAAGTAGTATAAGTATACGTAAGTAGTATAAGTAATATATGAAACTTGCAAATGTTTCGACGTGCATGACAATTGGTTTCATTGTGTTCTTCGTGCGTGTGGATTCACAGATATAATGCACATACACATGTGCACGATACTTGTCCTGAAGTTGTGTGTCAGTCAAAAGTCGGCAGCTGTGACGAGATAGAAGGCAGGGAATCCTTTCGGGCTCATCAGGTATTTTCCGCGATTATTAATCATTCGTACCTTTCCACTTGTATTTACGTAAAAAAACATGCTGTACTGATGAAGGCACCACAGCTGTCAAAAAATACCTGCATTTTCATGACATTAGTTTTTAAGAAGCATTTGAAACAAATTTCATTGGTGATTGCACTATTTACAGCACGCGTGGAAGTTGGAATGGTTTACTACACAGGGAAACTTTTCTAGTGATTTTCAGCAAACAAAAGCCGAGTAGTCAGCGGAAAGAGAGCCCAACACCATCTAGGCCCCACAATCGACACATTAGCCAGCTGTAAAAGAAACCCACTCGGTCTAAGATCTAAACTCGAGGTAGCAGTCAACGGCAAGACAGACCCACACGAACTAAACCCTACACTTAAGGACAGCAGCGAACCGGAAGACATCTATAAGATCTAATAGGCTGTGTGGCGTCGGCCTATGGCTTTGACGCAGAAGTGAAACCACCTACACTTTCGTTTTTGTGTTGCACTCTAGCTGTGTTGCACTCAATTTGTGTTGTAATTGCAACACAAATTGAGTTGCAGTTGCAACACAAATAAACATGAATTAGTACTAGGCCCATGGAAATGTGTATCAAGCATGGACCTCAAGCTTCCACCTAAAACAACGATTTTTTCGGGCGTTTTTGTACCCCTACACTGCTTTGACAGACCATGTGGTCTGAGTCTCTGGTGGTGGGCCTTGTGGCTCCGGTCCTCACTTGTGGCGGGCCCTGGGGCGCCGGTCCCCAGCTGTGGCGGGCCGTTTGGCGCCGGTCTCCAGGTGTGGCGGGCCGTGTGGCGCCGGTCTCCAGCTGTGGTGGGCCGTGTGGTGCCGGCCCCCAGCTGTGGCGGGTCGTGTGGCGTCGGTCCCCAGATGTGGCGGGCCGTGGGGCGCCGGTATGTGGCCGTGGAGGGCCGTGTGGCGCCGGTCCCCGGCTGTGGCGGTCCGTGTGGCGTCGATCGGTGACTGCAGATCGCCAGGGGGACCGGCGACCGCTGGACGTGCCCGCCGTCTGCCTGCCTGTGGCCGGTCACCATGTTTGTGCGGCGGCCGGCTGACAGGTGCGCGTCGGTGATGTCCACACACCCGCACATCGGAGCAAACACGCACCGACAGACCCGGCCGCCCGCATACAAACACGGCGCCGCGCAGACGGCGGCCGTCTCTGGCGCGGCGGCGCCGGCGCGTCGGGGCTCAGCTCCCCACAGCTGACGCAACACCGCTCACGGCGGATACGCCGGCTGGGGATTCAGCGGGGTCGCGCTGTGGTCCTGGGGTCTGCAGCTGTGCCATGTGTTGGCCTCTTCTGCGGAGACGCGTTCAACATCTGCTGGAATTTCAGAACTGCAAAAAAACGTAGCATGATGGCGCCGTGTTTGAAGCAGAACCGTTCGAAACCATTTGCCCGTTGATTGATATGAACTGGATTCGGTCATGTAGTCGGATTGCGGAGGCACGTGAAACACCTGCTGAAATTTCTCAGCTGCGAAAATACGTAAGATGTTATCGCCGTGTTTCATACAGGGCCATTCGAAATCAGTTGTCCATTGACATAAATTGGATACAGGCATTTAGTCGGACTGAGGAGTAGTACAGTATCTGCTGGAATCTGTAAGCTGCAAAACATGGAAGATCCTATTGCCGTGCCTGACACAGTGCCTTTCGAAATCAGCTGATCATTGGCATGATTTAAATAAAGATAGTTAAACAGCCAGAGCCCCGATTCGTAAGACATAAGTCATTGGCACACTTCTACACTATACGTCCGCAAACATTCGTCAGCTGTGATAGATGGAAAGGGCTAATGATACGGCTTTGTACAGCAGCGAACAATATCAACTTGGTTTTTACTTGCATCAGCCTGAGTACTTCTGGTGAAAAATCGCACTAATTGATGAATGAAAACGATAGCCGATACACAAAAAACTGTAGTAATAAGACAAAAATGTCAGTCCAGGACATGTTTAATGATAGTTGGTTGATTCAAACGCAGTTGGCTGGAATATTTCCAGTTCATTTTCATTATTATTTCCTTGTTAAGCTTGAACTGATCACTGTATGCTTTCATGTAAATGGAATTTGATGTCATTCGACGTCTAGAAAATGAGGCCTTGAATTAAATTGTTCAGGTTTACATGAACTGGGTTTATGTTTCCTTTTCCAGTGTAACTCATCGCGTCATTCAAACAGGTTTCGGTGAAGTCTGACAGGTCTGAGAGGATTACAAGCGTCTTCTGAACAGGTTAAGGCTGGACTTAAACCCTATTCCCGGAGGGCTAGACGGTATGGTCGATTCCCGGCAGGGGGGCGGATTCGGGCCCCCCTGAGATCTCGAGAACTACTCGTCCGATTTTATCGCAACAAACGGCAGTCGATTTGCCGTCACGTGAACTACATTTTTATCAAAAGAAATTTTCAAAGTTTCGAAATTTGTGGATACAGGGGGGCAAAAATGTCCAAATGGTGGGTACTTTTGGACTTCTTATAAACTCCGATGTTTATGGACCGATTTCAATGAAACTGGCATGAATCGGGAGATTATGGATAGGGCTTTTGCCATGTGTACACAAATCCAAATTTTGTGAAAATTCATGGGTGTTCACAGGGTTTCAAAAATAGGAGGATTAGTTTTCTAACAAGTGAATGAACAAAAAAGGTAAAAACGCTTTTTTGGCTTTTGCTAGTCATGCTATGCTAAATAAGTAAAAATCGCATTACAATGTTTGTATAATGTTAGCATAGGCGGTGTCAGGGACATGAAAAAGGGGAACTGTCATGGTCACACGTTCTTCAGATCAACTTGTGACCTTTGACCTTAAATGACCTCCAGTGACCTTGGGGTCACCTGGAATGATGTCATGTACATTTGATATTATCTGTAAACGTTTTCAATCATTTGAATTCACTCTATTCCAAAAATGTCATTTTATGGCTATTGCGATATAGGGTACGCCCACTGACATTTTAGGTCATAGCTCCGTGACCCAACCTGATATCAAAATGGCACTTGGTACACAAGTAGAGGGTACTTTTCTACGTCACATATATTCCGGGTTTGACATTTGAAAAAACGGCGCCGAAATTATAACAAAAAAAAACAAATTTTGATTTTTGACTTTGACCTGACCTTGTATAGTGACCTCAGATAAACAAAATTTTGTGTGCACATTGCCCAACTATTTAGCTATAGATCCATATAAAGTTTTAAGTTCTATCTTAAAAACTCTGTTTTTGGCAGACATTTTCCTTTTACCCTCAACATGGTCAAAAATGGCCTGAGGTGCCTCCCAAAAACGTTGCCTGGCTCCGCTCCTGAGTAAAGTAGAATTGTGAAATTTTGTCACAACGCGTAGAAAGAATAGCTAGGAAAGTTACCAAGTTTCGTGAAGCTGCGTTAAAAAGCCTGGAAATGGCAAGCAAAAAACCCGTGGGGGGGGGCGGATTCAGCCCTCCCCCTGCCGGGAATAGGGTTAAATAGGCTAACATAAGGTTAAGATCGCGTAGAGGCTGTGTTAAATTAGGGCCGGATTATGAAGGAATTCTAGTCGGGCGAGGACTTGGTTACCCAGAGCTCTTGATTTTATTAGGATTTAGTGGTAGATTCCTACAGTAACCATATCGCGGCCGTGGACGTGGTGCGTTTTGTATGGCATTGTATGACATTGTATGGTACACGTCTGAAGAGCTGTTCTTGCGCTCGTATTCGGTCCCCGTGTGAGCTTCATGGGGTCTCTGTGGAAACCTGACGGGTTCTTGATGCAGTCAGGGAGCTTCTGGAAAGGTTAGATGCCCATGAGATGCAAAGAAGAGCCGTTGAAACCTCCAAGAGGCCCCTGAGCAAGATCCCAATACGGCAATGTCCCTGCGACCGTCAGAAGGGTTACAGTGCTCCTGAGATTGTCAGGATGAGGACTGAGTCCCTAGGACGGTATAAGCACCCCTGGTATGATATATAGATTCGGGGCCCCTGGAACGTCATAGGGGCCCCGAATGAGTTTTACGGGTCTGTGTGAAAAGCGGAAGGTTTTTGATGCAATCAGGCGGCTTCCGGAGGGGGAGGGTATAAAACCCTGAGACGGCAGGCCCCTAAGATGGATGGAAGGGCTTCTGAAACTCTCCAAGGGACCCTAGAACCGCAACAGGGACCCCAACACGGCAAAGGGTCCATAAGACCGTTAAAAGTGTCATAGAGTCCCATGAGACGACAAGAACTTAAAAGGGTGCCTAGCACGGCAAAGGGGATCCTGGCCAGCCAGAAGGCCTCCGAACGGGAATTCATTGGCGACCTTCTCAACCTCGAGAGTGGCCCCAAGTGGGCTACATTGGTCTTTTTGAAAATTTGAGGGGTTCTTGATGCAGCCAGAGGGCCCCAGAAAGATCAGGTGGGTATTGAGACGGCAAGATGGGCCCCTCCACGGCAGAAGGCCCCGAGACTACCAAAAAGGCCGGAAGGCCCCTGAAGCCACAAAACAAAGGCGATGAAAGGGCCTCTGAGACGGTATGGGGGCCATGGACGGTCAGAGGGTCCCCGAGTGTGTTAGGCGGGCTCCTGGCACGGAAAAGGCTCCCTGAGACTGCCAGTGAGGCCCCTGAAGCGCAAAAAAGCCCTTTGATAAGGTTAGAAGGGCCTAAGACTGCCAGATGTACCCCGTGTAACGGAGGAAGACCCCTGCTACAGTCATGGAGACCATCGGAGGCATTCAAAGACCCATGACACTGCATAGGGGCC
Organism: Capitulum mitella; assembly: GCA_030062745.1. Taxonomy (NCBI): domain Eukaryota; kingdom Metazoa; phylum Arthropoda; class Thecostraca; order Pollicipedomorpha; family Pollicipedidae; genus Capitulum; species Capitulum mitella. The sequence goes on from CP099843.1 coordinate 23,216,691, forward strand.
CTGGAATCGCCAAAAGGTCTTTTGTAACTGCCCGAGGACTCCTGAGACGACAGAAATGTTCCCCAGAGACGACACGAAGGGTATCTAGGACAACAGGGGTTCACTGAAACTGCTAGATAGGGGCCTTTGAAACTGCTAATTAGCAGTCTCAAGCAATAGGGGCCCCTGAGACGACCAAAGGGACCCCTTTGGGACTAAACCTTGAACCTTGAAACTGCTAAACCTTGAAACGTACAGACAACTCATGCAACGGCCAAAGGAACTAGAAGATTGCCAGAGGCATCCCCGTCACGGCGGAGAGACTTATAGTGGGCCCTTGTTACTACCCGAGGGGCTTTTCAGACGGCAAAAATGCCCCAGGGACAACAGGAGGGGACCTAAGATGGTTAAAGCGTCTCTGAAACTGCCAAATGGCTCCCGTAAACCGTCCGAGGTGTCCTTGAAGCTGCGAAAGGAGTAACTGAGGGAGTAAAGTTTCACCGTCCCAAGGGACACGTGAAACTTTAAAAGGACTCTGAAACCACTAGAGGGCCCTGGCACGGCAGATGGCCCGAGAATACCAAAGATACCCTGTAAGTGCAAGAGGCAGCCTAACCTAAGGTGGCATAAAAGTCTCCAGAAACTACGAGGGGGCAGAGGGGCTCCTGCATCAGATACAGACAGCATATTTCAAACAGAGCGAGGGACACAGCTGCCTAAAATCCCGCCGTTTTTGTCATACATCGGGCACTTTAAGCGGCAACAACAAGCAAAATTTCCTCAAATGATGTGACGCACTTGATTTTTTCGGTTACTTTATATGGTAAAAAACGCAAAATTAATCCAAACATTTTCCTATGGACCGAAGGAGGTCAATGTTTTTTCGTATCCGAAGAGGAAAAAAGTGGGGGGTCCACGCTGACCATTCGCCCCCCCCCCCCCTCTTGGCGGGATCCCGGATCCCCCCTGCCGCTACCTGTCGCGTGACCATTGGTCTGAACCTGAAGTCCATGTCGTCGTCTTCGAGGCCGGTAGGCCATCAAGACTACACACGGCAGTTGCTGAATCGATATGATGCCTTATGAATGACATAAAACTGAAAACCTTCCTTTTTCTCTGTTCCCGAAAGAAGAGCTGTTGACTCGTTTGGGATGTGCGCATCATTCCACGAGGTCTTTGTGTGAAGGCGAATCTCAAAGGCGCCACCTGTCGAGAACGATTTGGGGCACACGGGAACAAAAATACCAGTCAGAACCAGTGCAACTGACGCTTAGACAAAAATTAGTTTGTCAGCTGATATCGCGAATTTCCAAGGCCCAGCATGTTCGGATGCGAAATGCAATATGGTGCGACGCAGAACGATGCAGGCGTCTCAGCGGCACTGATTTGCGACTTGCGACGCCAGCGGAATTTCTTATCGCATACCATTGCTCAAACTGTTAACAAACATCTCCAAGCGTTCTATGGAATCGGATGCCTTGACCTCATTCCATAAGATGGTAACCCTTTACATCAATACCAAATTCCTGTGGTACTCAGAGTCCGTTTTTTTTCGTAGAATGGGACGTCATATGTGACTTTGCAAGGTTTGTTTTGACTTCGCTGACGTGGCCATACCGTCCAGTATTTCAGTTATGGCTATGCGTTGGTTGCAAGGAGCTTTCATCAACGTGTCACATGCATATGTCGAAGTGAGTACAAACTTATATGCTCTTTTCTCTCCTACTATAACATAATTAACCCTACTTCTGTCCCGGGGGAGGGCTGAATCTGCCCCTCGGGTTTTTAGCTTGCCAATTCTAGGATTTTAGTGTTCATGAGACTTGGTTTCTTTTCCTACTAATTCTTCTTTCTACATTCTGAACCAAAATTTCATAATTCTATTTTGCTTAGGGGCGGAGCCAGGCCACGTTTCTGAGAGGCACCTCAGGCCATTTTCTGTCGTTTTGAAGGTAAAAGAAAAACGGCTGCTAGAAATATGCTGCCAAAAATTTATTTTTGATTGTATGATTCTATTGGATTTTGTATTTGATTATATTGTATTTGATTTATGTTTGATGGTTGTATGATTGTATAGGTAAATAGCTGGGCAAGCATATAACAACATTGCTCTTAATCTAAGGTCGGTTTATAGGGTCAGGTCAAGGTAAAAAATTCAGCATTTGGTTTTATGTTGATAATTTCGGCGTTTATTTTCCAAATGTTAGCCATGATATTGTAGCCATGTTGACATGATTAACATTATTAAGTATGTACCCGAAATTTACATGAATTAAAAGAGTGCCCTCTACCTGTATCCCAAGTTTCAGGGTAATATTAGGTCGGGTCACGAAGCTATGACCTAAAATATTGGCCTCACCGTATATCACGACAGCCATAAACTGGAGTTTTAGGAGAGTCAATTCAAATGACTGGAAACATTTTTATGCAATATGAAATCCACTCAAGGTCATTCCATGCGACTCTGAGGTCAATGGAGGTCATTTAAGGCCAAAGGTTGAAGATGACCTGATGAACATGTGATTATGACATCTGCCCTTTTTCATGTCCTTGGCGCCGCCTAAGCTACCATTACACAAACAGTGTAATACAGTTTGTACTTTTTCAGTAGAAAATGACTATTAATCGTTTTCCAAAAGCCGTTACATTTAAGCTCCCCAATAATTTTGTCACGTGTATTCAAATGGGATTTTTCCCATGGCTAGTTTTTTTTTGCTCAAATAAATTGAAGTTCAGCACAAAAGTGTATTGTCCCTCCATACATGGTTAACCCATGGTTAACACACAAGTGCAGTTACTCACAGCACGCATTCTAAGGTACCTTACACTGAAACCTTTACGGGCGGCGCAGAATGACCCTTATGGCCGGATACGCCGGACAACCATGAGTCAGATTTACCGTTAAATGGTACATTAATATCGCAAAGTCACAAAATGCATGCATACATTCGGAATGTCTAAATTCGGCGATGCACGCGAGGAAAGCATATGGTTGGCATGCAGTACGAGCATTTTACCAGAACCGTCCTAGACATCGTAGCGACGTGACATGATTTCATCGAAGACGAAGACGTTGAACTGCGGCGCCCCCAAAAAGCCTGGGTCTTCTCGAAACTGGTGCGCTGTTTCCACAGAAAGTGTTTTTGTTACGTGAAAAGGCGCAGTTCATAAACACGGGCCAGACAGATCCGTCGGCACATAATCCGTCCAGACATGCGGACAGACCCGCCGCAACTGCTCGGCGACTGAGTGAGGGCGGCGATCGGGGGGGGGGGGAGAGACTCGGTCGAGCCGGCGCCTGCCGCGCCGTAAACAAAGGCAGAAGAGGGAGACGCCGTGGTTCGTTTGTGGCGCTCCGCTCCGACCACGTGACTCCCAGGTGGGCGCCGTCGGGCGCCGTCCGTCCCGTCGGCCGGGGCGCACGTGGTCGCCACGTGATTGGGTCCTTGAGGATAAATAGGTGGCGGCCGCCGGTCGGCGGACGGACATTGGCGGGCGGCCCGGCGCCGGTGCAGGGCCAGGCGCGCTGTCGGCCATTCGGAGCCGTGAGAGGCGCGCCCGGTGCATGGCTGGCAGCCACCCCGGTCCGGTGTCTTAGTGTCGCGCGCCGACCGTCGTCCCCGCCGTCTCCCGAGCTGCGGCTGCCCCCCGCTGTCCCGCCGAACTACGGCCGTCCCCCCGAGCTGCAGCCGTCCCCTTAGCCGCGGCGGACCCCCCGCCAGAGCGCCTGACGGACCGAGCCGAACCGACTCGGAAACCGCCTCCCCCGCCGCCGCCGACGCCGACGACGACGACGACGACGATCTGCACCAATTACCATCACCGTGAGTGTTGCATCGTCGGCTGAAGGGCTCGGGAGAGGCGGCCCGCCCGCCGGCGGACCGCATTACAGGGGTGGCAGGTCGCGGTCGGTTCACCTCACGGCGGTGGTGCCAACCACGGTCATTTGATCCCTGTCAGGGTGGCAGGTCATTGTCGGTGAACCTTGTTGTAAGCCTGGTAAGTGTTTCCAACCGTGATTCCAGGGGTGATCGGTTCGTGCTGATGTCACGCTTGTGTACCGCAGAGAAGTCAGGCAGTACTGATTTCACGAAGCGGCAAGGACCGCACATTGGAATTATGCATTGCGCGGTTTTCGGACGACTTTCGTGCGACCCACTGGCATCTGCACTAACATATGGATGTTGCACATGTTGTTTCATTGCAGGATGTTTGACCACGTGCTGGCTATTTGTTCTTGCCGTCGCTGGAATGTATGGGCTAAATCTTGGGCTAAATTACTTTGCTGGATGTCAGTACAAACTCTGTTATGGTTTTCGGAATGGGGAGACAGCCTGACCAAAAGGCAGGGGCACGATAAAAATACGGCTACCAGTAACAATGGAAAAACATTCTTGCATCATCATAGTTTGAATGGACGTGGTTCCCTGCATGCTTCGTACAGTAAACATTTGTAGCCATGCGATTCAAGTGACTTTGCAATAGTCGTTTTGTTGGATCAGTTTTTTGTACCTCTTATCTGCATGGGGCCCTACACTTTTCGATTTCCGTTTCAGTTTAAAGAAATAAATAATGTTTCGTATGAAAATGTTTTAACATAGGTCCCATTGGCGAATTAACCCCAAAAAGTTGGGGAACAATTGCGCTTCTGAGCTTAAAACAATGTAATACTTGCGAGCCTATGCAACAGATGTACTCATATCTTAATACATCTGTATTTAATGCGTCCAAGTCACCGTGGCGAACTCCACAGATAATGATGTCAATTAGTAAAATATTGTTATAATTTATTATGTTTCCGTCCTTTTCAGTCGAGTTTCTTTTTAGCTTATTCAGCCAAAACGTTTTCCTTGTCTCATCCTTTTAGTTCTGAAAGTTATCTACGGAATTCTTTTGACAATTTTTTTCAACATCGCCGGTAAAATTCGAATCCCCTATAAAAATTCGTCGAGTTGAAATTCGGCAAGCCTGAAGTCGTTATACTTATAATACATATCAACTCAATTAGCTGGGAAAACGTACAAGAAATATCTACTATGGCTCTACCAGAAATATGGAATACTCCGATCTCAACGTTTTACAAAAGTTATAGCACTCGGCTACGTCTCGTGTAAGAATTAATGTGAAACGTCTCCATCAGAAAACTCCATTTTCCTGGTATCGCCCAACACTGCATTGTACCGCATGACAATGAGTATTTATTACCACGACCGAAAAAGACGACTGATTTTTAACATTCAGCTTTGGGGGAGAGACACTTTCTTCTGTGCTTTCCAGCAGTGGCGTTGATGGATACCAATGACAGGTATTTTAAGTGAAATAACAGATAAAATAACAGATAGCAGCGAAGTAAAATAGCAGACAAAAGCCAGTTGGACAATATTTTTGGCATCGCACAAAGATTATTGGACGCCTTATACCCACGTTAATTTCATCCCTGCTGCCAGCAGCACATAGGCATCGCTGGAAACGTGAGAGAGAGCCTCTGCTCTGACAGAGGATGCTTGCTAAGTTTAGGTCTCCGTGCAGCACGCCGTCTGCATACAAAGGTTTGGTGACCGTTCCCCAACCAAAAATGTGTAGATGCACACTGGATGTCGCGTTGGACTGGCGCCCTTTCCGTGGTGGCCGCAATTATACCTATTGCTATTTCCAGAACCTCAACCTTGCGGAGGTGCTGGCTTATCTGAAGACAGATGTGGGTCGCGTGACAGATGGAGACCACAGGAGCTCCCCTGATTCTAAACATTACAAATACAAACGCTGATGACTATGTCCGTGCCTATTTCATGGCCGTATGTCACACATTGTGAAGTAAAGTCCGATGGAGTTTTAATAGATTTTTAGTTATGGACCATGACCTATGCGCGAAGGTCATCAGGGACTTGACAGTAATGCTGACCGGATCAAAATGACGCCATTTGGTGGCCAGTGGGAGAAACATATGTAAACTTTAAATGAATGTCATAGAAAGTATAGCAATACTTACCAGCCTGAGTTATCGGTAGCCATTGACTCGACGATAGCGAAAAATACTTATCATCTGACGCCCGCTCAGCTAGCTGGCGACGGGCGGAAGGAAACTTTATTTGAGCAGCTGCGTGACTTCAGTCTTGGCCAGGGTCGGCCCCGGTGTCCGGCCGACAGGCGATAACCGGCCGAAGAAAAGGAGGACGTCCCTGCATAGGATGAGGCCAGCCGGCGGGAGGTGGCCCTCGAACGTGACCAGGTCAGCTGCCGGAGACAGGTGTGACTGATCAGCTGAATTAATGGGGCAGCCCCCCCGACCTCTCCCCCGCCTGCCGCCGGCGACAGTGTTGCCGTCCCAACAACAAAGAAAGTAGAACACCGGAAAGACGAGGCTCACTTCTCCCTGCCCACAAACCCTCCCGGGATATAAACTGGGGGTTGGCCGCAGACGCTGGCGGGATGGTCGGCGGTGAACTGTATTGGTTCATGCCTGTGTTGGGCCCTTCATCCCTGCGCGTGACCGAATCTAGAAGCCTCGAGGACAAGGCGCTCGGCCAATGTTTACAGGAATCCGTTCGGTTTGCGGCGCACGCAACCGATCAGGGACGGTCCGAGGTCTTGCTGTCCTAGTTCTGATCCCAGCAGGCTGCAGCGCAGGTCTGGCCTCGTGACCTGCTCCCGGCTCCCGTCGCCTGCCCGGCTCCCGTTTCTCTGACCGGCTCCCATCATCTGAACGGCTCCCGTCGCCTGATTGCATCCCGTCGTCCGACCAGCTGCTGTCATCTGACCAGCGTCCGGGGCCGCTGTGCAGGCGGGGTGACCGAGTGCCGAGCTCAGCCGGAATTGGTCCCGTATCCTCACCCTCCGGCATACATACTAACCAGCATCGCCGTTCCCGCGGGCGCAGGCTCGGGTCTCAGCCCTGTCCGCCGACGTCGCGCGCTGGGCCGCGTAACGGGGACACTGCGGGCGTCTGGGCGCCATCCCACAAATCGCGAGCACACCGCCGAGTGTGCGGGAGCCCCCGCGCCGGATCACAAGCACAGTGCTCAGACACGATGTAGGGAAATTTCATGGAACAACTGTCTTCCATGCACTGGTCCAGACCGCTGGTCGGAGCCATCTGCGTGTATGTGATCGATGTACACCAAACTCTGTGCCGGAGATGATTTGGTCCGATTTCACCCGAAAGGGAACCATTTCGGCTTGAGCCATGGTAAAACGAGACCATTGGAGGAACACGAGATGTACTCCTAAGATAATCAAGGGTACCCTCACAGTATGATATTGTTTCGCAAGCTGAGAGAAGATTTAGCCAGAACATTTGTAAGCATAAAGCCTTTGCATTCCAAGTTTTGCCTATTCTTTGTTCCGCCATCGACAAAAGGCATTCTTTTTACCAGATGTCACATGCTCGTGTAAAGACACAAAAGGCCCCGGATGTTTGCATCCAAGGTGGTAGAGAGCTTTGAGCTGCTGGTGCTCTTGTTCTTGGAAACGTTGCATAACCATAAAACTTTTAACTCTGAGTATCTTCTTGGTTCTGGAAAATGGGAATCAGTCGACTGAAGAGTATCAAAATCTGGGAACAAAATGTTATGGACTATGTATTAACCCTATTCCCGGCAGGGGGGGGGGGCGGAATCCGCCCCCCCTCGGGTTTTTTACTTGCCAATTCCAGGTTTTTTAACGCAGCTTGACGAAACTTGGTGACTTTTCCTAGCTATTCTTTCTACGTGCCGTGACAAAATTTCAAAATTCTACTTTGCTCAGGGGCGGAGTCAGGCAACGTTTTTGGGAGCAAAAATGGCACCTCATGCCATTTTTGGCCATGTTAAGGGTAAAAGGAAAATGTTTGCCAAAAACAGAGTGTTTAAGATAGAACTTAAACCTTTATATGGATGTATCGCTAAATACTTGGGCAATGTGCACACAAAATTTTGTTTATCTGAGGTCATTTTACAAGGCCAGGTCAAGGTCAAAAGTCAAAATTTGTTTTTTTGCTATAATTTCGTCGCTGTTCTTTCAAATGCCAAACCCGGAATATATATGACGTAGAAGTGTGCGTTCTACTTGTGTACCAAGTTTCAGCGTGATACCAGGTTGGGTCACGGAGCTATGACCTAAAATGTCAGTGCGCGTGCCCTATATCGCAATAGCCATAAAATGAAATTTTTGAAATAGAGTGAATTCAAACGACTAAAAACGTTTAAAAATAATATTAAATGCATAGGAGATCATTCCAAGTGACCCCAAGGTCACTGGAGGTCATTTGAGGTCAAAGGTCACAAGTTGATCTGAGAAACGTGTGACCATGACAGTTCCCCCTTTTCATGTCCCTGGCACCGCCTATGCTAACATTATGCAAACATTGCAATGCGATTTGTACTTCTTTAGTATAACATGACTAGCAGAAGCCAAAAAAGGGTGTTTGCCTCTTTTGTTCATTCAGTTGTTAGAAAACTAATCCTCCTATTTTTGAAACCCTGTGAACGCCCATGAATTTTCTCAAAATTTCAGATTTGTGAACCCATGGTAAAAGCCCTATCCATAATCTCTCGATTCATGCCAGTTTCATCGAAATCGGTCCATAAACAACGGAGTTATAAGAAGTCCAAAAGCACCCCCCATTTTGACATTTTTGCCCCCCTGTATCCACAAATTTCAAAATTTTGGAAATTTCTTTTGATAAAAGTGTAGTTCACGTCACGGCAAATCGATTGCCGTTTGTTGCGATGAAATCGGACGAGTAGTTCTCGAGATCTCAGGGGGGGCCGAATCCGCACCCCCTGCCGGGAATCTGCCACACCGTCTAGCCCTCCGGGAATAGGGTTAACAAAAGATGACTTAATCTCAGAAATATTAAATTGGCCAGGATAATCTCAAATGATCAACCTTAACAACATATTTTGGCAACGGGACCCACGCCAGGTGCAAAAACATACGCTAGGTTAACATGCGGTATGTTTTTGTACCTGACGTGGGCCTGGTTGCCGAAACATATTGTTAAGATGGATCATTCAGATTTTGGTGGCGAAGTTAATATTTCTCAGGCTAAGTCATCTTTTCTTGGTATTATGCTGCCCACTCGCAAAGAGGGTTCATCTTTAATCAAATGGAGCTTCGGAATAAATAACGTCGCTAAAACCTTGACAAAAACCAAAAGACAAAAGGACTATGCATTCCTTAATCTGTCTCCAAACTTATGTTGTTGTTCAGTTCCCCCAAAATTGTTTCTTTAACCCCAGTTTGTTTGGCTTGTCCAGCGAGTGATACGAAAAATTAGAACAATGCCGGAAATGGAACTATCAGCCACTCTCCGACTGCTTACGGGAAACTAGCATGCTTACGGGTTGTCGAAACTATAGAACGAAAACAACTTCACGTCTGTTTTGCTACGCAGTAGCACCAATCAAACTTATAACTGAAATAAGTGAATAAATGTTTGCCAACCATCTTGGTACGCAGCTTTGCTTGGAAAGCCCACCCTTCATCTTTGGAGAATGTAATGAAATAATTTGCGGAGTCTGTTGTTGTTTCGGCTTTAGTTAAGTAGTCTGAAGCCGAAGAGTTCCAACCACGCTTCTTTTCGTTTGTTGTATTGAGTTGCAACGCGTTATTATACCGAGCTTTTCCGTTGCTGAGTATTTTTGTGTTTTTGCCGAGTTCTACTCCCTGCCTGCCGTGCTCTGTTTTCTGTCTACTGTTCTCTGTGAAGGCGGTTTTCGTTCATTGTCTGCTGGGCTTTGTCTTCTGTCTTGTCTGCTGTCCCTTCTGAAGGCGTTCTTTGCTCACAGTCTGTCGTGTTTTGTCGTCTGACCGCCGTCCCTTCTGACGGCGGCCGCTGCCCTCTGCCGCAGATGCGCTCACTGGGGCTGTGCGCCGTGTCGCTGCTGCTGGCGGCTTGCTGTTGGCAGCAGGTTCTGGCCAGGGACCTGCTGCGCGCACCCCGCCACAAGCGCGACGGCCTCTACCTGTGCGGCAGCCAGCTGGTCGAGGTGCTGTCCATGGTGTGCGGCCCGGCCGGAATCAGCGGGGCCAGCGGGAAACGCACCGTTTCCGGTGAGCGGAGCCTCAGAGCTCGGGAACCGCGGGAGAGGGAGGGGGAGAAGGCTCGGGCCGCCATCGGACGGCCGTGGCTCTGCCGGGGCCGGCGTGATGGGGGCGGTATCCCGGCCAATCTGCGCCCGCGGCGCCTGGCTATTTTGACTGTTGTCAGAACGGATGGAGAAACTGGGGATCGAGGGCGTCGTGGATGTGCGAGCTTTGGATGCCGCGTTCAGTGCCTGTGGGGCTCAAATGTAGCATGTCTTCTTCATTCACGCTCATCAGGTGTTGTCGACTGAGGTTGCTGGTTGATCGAATTCGTGCGCTGCGTATTGTTTACTACATGGTAACTTCCGCGTGATTAGCGTGGTGACTTGCATAACGTCGGAGGTGTCATGCCGTGCTATTAGTCACAGCGTATGTGACCACTACCGTTGCCTGGACTATTCAGGACACGTCGCAGTGTTCCCAGAATTTAGGGGCGTACTTCTGTATACGTTGAGATCTCGGCCCGCGCGCTTGCTTTTACCAGACACTATCAGCTGCCGGTCAACCCAACGGCTCGTTTGGCGTTAGGTGCATGTTTATTTATGGAGCATGGGGGGCCCGGCCTGCGGCCCCGCCCGTCGCCGTCGTTCGGTTCTGGCGGAGCTAGGTACACCGGTGACCGTTCTTGCACCGCCTGGCCCTGAGCGAGGACCTCGCGTGCGGTCTCGATCACGTGGCCCGGCGCACGTCCGTCGGGCTCGCAGGCGGCGGTCGCGGGCCGCGCCGTCCGAGGACGTCGTTAGCGCGGGGTGGGGCCGACGGCGTGGTCGGCGTGTCGTGTAGCTCGGAGCTTCCGACTCCCGAACTGCGGCTGATACGCCGCTGAGCGGAGCGGAGCCGGAGGGAGCTCAACGCGTTCGCAGGCCTGACCGCGCGCTCCTCCGACAGACCCGTGGGAGGACTACGACGTCTACTCCTTCAACCATCTGTCGGACGTGGAGGGCGTGCTGAAGTACGTGCCGTACAGCCGGCAGCAGCTGCTGCAGTCCCTGGACCCGCTGAGCGGCCAGCACCGCCGCCAGCGCAACGCCGAGCCGGCCGGCGGTGACGCCGACCGTGTGCGCGCCAAGCGACAGGGCGGCATCGTGCAACAGTGCTGCCTCAACCCGTGTACGGTCCTCGACCTCAAAAGCTACTGCAACTAGTAACGGGCGGCCGGCGCGCCGCGGGGAAGGAAGCATGTGTTCAGCGTCGGCCAGCGCGGCCGCCGCCGGCGCGTTTCGGTGCTGTTCTCGCCGAGTACGGCGGTCCTCGGAGCTCGAGCCGGCCCGGCGCTGGCCGCGGCGGCCGCGCCGCCGCCGACGGCCGCGGTCGGAAGAGGACCCGTCGCCGCCGTCACCGGGGCGGCCGCGGCCGACGCCGGGCCGGCCAGTGCTGCCGTCCGATGGTTTCACGCGTTCTCTGCCGAGAGGAGGCGGCGAGTCACGTCCGGGCCACACAAGACCCCGCGTCAGTCGTCACATCCTCTCTGTCTCTCGGCCGTCTAAAGACACTAAGATCTAAAGATTGTCTTAAGACACAAGACCGCAGCACCAGTTCCGGTAAAACAGGACCCCGAGTCCTCCCAATGCTCCCCTGCGCCTGGTGCCCAGCTCACCTCTGGCAGACTCTGGCTTACTCCGTGGTGTACAGACACCCCAGAAGCGCGCGTCGCTATTGACGGGATGTAGACGTAGATCCCCCGCTCCGTCTTTGCTCCTCCTCCTCCGCTGCCAGAGCTGACGTCCGGTCGGGCATAAGCCATGTCGCTGGAAGTAGGCATCCCCGCACCAGCCGGGCCCCTCCGCTCCACCGGCTCCTGATCAAGCCCAGGGCGTCGCAGAATACGCTGCTCGACGCGAAGAGCAGCCGGAAGATGCAATGCGGCATCGTCGAGGCCCTGAAGGCTTGATCCATCTCTGCTCCTGCATCGCGAAACTTTGCTGGTCTTAATTTAGGGACGGTAAGCTATATACCTAAGTTCTAATTCAATCCGCGACGGACTGAATCACATTCTAAGTCATTGTGCGCCATTCTGAGGAAAGTGAAGCCGCTCAGACACAGTTTGCTGCACACGAAAAGTGGTGGCTACCAGCAGGCTGACAGACTTACCACAGTTTGTACACGCGTGTGCTGAGTTCTGACAGCCCAGCGATCAGTGCATTCGGACTCTCATCTGGTACGTTCGTATCGGCGAACAGCACCGAAACGGCTCAGTGGTCGCCGTCCCTCCTGTAACGGCAGGGACGTTCGTCTCGGTGAACAGCACCGAAACAGCCACGTGATCGCTCGCCCTTCTGTGAGGGTCTGCCGGCTTTCTGTCCGCTCCTTCGTCGTTTTTGTCGTCACGCGCTCATGCCCGCCCTTCTCGTGTCATCTCCCGCCCGTCTGCCGTTCGGAGGGTATGGCCGTGACGCGCGTCTCCGGTGGCGCATCGCTGGCACTGCCGATGTCGACGGCAGAGACATCTAACGGCTCTCGTCCGACCGACGGCCGACGCCTGTCGCGTCAGCTGGCATCTCTCTTCTAAATTCGTTCCATGTCTGTGATCTGTTCGTGTGCGACTGTGTTGTAATTTAAATACGTACGTTGTACATTATATATTTTCATTGAAAATACAAGGCTGTCCCGGCACGAGACACGTCAGTGGCGTCACCCTTCGCCCTACCCGGAGACGCTCGAGAGCAGTCACGGGGGCGTACTGAGCAGCGGTGCCGGCTGGCATAAAAGATCACGGCATTCAGCAACACAGCAAAGACCCATATTTCATGTTGTTAGAGGAGGTCGGAGCAGTAAAAACTTCCGTTTGGGCGCGGTTTGTGCTGCATGCATTTCACGCGCTGTTGTTCGTACCCACCCGGACGTCGAAACGTTCTGTCGTGATATTTTTCCTGTTGTGTATTCTATGTGGTCACTGATATGTTGTTACGAGAAGAAATGCAGTCATTTGGGCTATTTTTAGCGCCAAAAAACAGAAACATCCAGTTACCATAGACATCCGCACAGAGAAACCACACAGCTGCACACGCAGCGCAAAACCTGTGACGAACAATGCTTTGATTGATAAACAAGGTTTTAAATCCATTGCTGAGTAGGCAAAGATAAGCAAGGAAAACACAGCAAAGCGCCAAAAAGGAGAGAGAGAGAGAGAGAGAGAGAGAGAGAGAGAGAGAGAGAGAGGGGGTGCTGATTCCATCCTACGTGGTGTCGGTGTCCTTGAGGCACTTTCATTTGTATTAAAATCGAAGACGATGGCCGCCTCCGCCAGCCACATCATGAGTTGTTTTCATTACATTACAACGGAAGTGCAGGAGCAAAGATTTATTAGGCAATATCGAGCTACTATATTCTGTAAACTTTAGCCTTTGAAGTCTCATAGCAAACTTCTAATTCAAACTCTTCAAGAATACAAATGAACAAGATCTAGACATGAAAACAAAAGAGGAGTAACGAGACCGGTTTAAATGTTACACCACTACAATTCTGGGTAAGAAAACTGGCGGCATGCTACCTGACTCTTTGTCAGCGGACAGGATCGTCGCAAAATGCCAAGGTTTTCCAGCAAAACTCCCATCACGGATACATTGACACATTTCCACCGCATAACGCCAAAACAACAAGGAAGCACCACCAATAAAAGCCACTGGCCGGGTGGTCATGAAGGTTCAGGGTGCAGCCGCTTCCATTGCCAGATGGCAGCTGCCCGCCTCGTGCAGGTTTCACGGTCGGCGATAGTGCCAGACTGCCCAGCTCGCGTTGCCAGGACTTAGAACAGCGTCAGGTTACGCAAAATCAGTTCTCCAGGGCCCTGCGTCAGCTAGTCTGTTCTGAAATAAACCATTCGTCTTGTTAAGGAAAAGTGGTAAGTGCTAAAGACTCGGAAGTCACGATGCTAGCGCTAAAAATAGAAAGAATGGCAAACTAGCCTCATCGCCGTCTGCTTATGAAAACGAGAGCTCGCTGGAAGACCATGACGCGCTCGAAGTCAGTCGCCAGGGTCCCGGTACGGTAACTGTTCCGCCAAACAGCGGTGTAGTGCGGCACAGTCTAATGTCCATACAGGCACTAAATACTGCCTCATGCGGCCGATTGTTGTCACGACGCCAAACATAGAAAGTGAACCTGAAACGCAGACCTAAAAATTCCTGGAAAATGCACTGGGAACAGAGATCTTTTTGCTCAGTGGAGTACTGACTGGTGTAAAATGGTTGATTTTAGTCGTCATAAATCAAAAAACGGAAAAATCCCTTTCGCTCGAGGATTTCATACGTTGCCATAGAATGACTACTCCGATCGCTTTGAAATTTTGAGTAGCAGAGTTTGAGACATTTTTACGCTCTCCGTAGAAATCTCAGGCCTATATCTTAAAATCTCCCGGACCCTTGCTAGAGGATATCCAATGGGTAAACCATAACACGCAGACGGGTGCCATCGTGTAGCAAATGCTTTAAGTGTTTGATAAGCTCATGTAACAAAATTATTTTCCTAGCCCAAAAATTCTTCGGTTCCAAAGAAGTTTGAGATAAAATTTTAAAGAATTGCTACAAATATCTCCATCTGTGGAACGGTCCCACTGTTCGGCCGTTCAAAGCCGAATTCGACATCACAGACAAAGACGTCTGGGATGTTAAGGTCTTATCGCTTTCAACAATGAGAGTGTTGCGCTTAATGACATTCTTTATCAGTAATGTGACTCGACACTTCCCGTGAAAAAGTCAGTGCAAGCGGCAAACAATGCGGACTAGCGTCTGGTGCTTCTTGGAGTCGCTATACGATGCCGCCAACTCTGATTGGTCTAGAACTCCTCACGGCACCGATTTCCTCCCCTTGTTTGATGACGTTACCGTCTGTCATTGGATGACATCACGTCAGTTTTGTACCTGCTAGCCCAGACTGTTTCCGTCTGTAAAGAGTATAAATATTGCACCACTCGTCACTCACCACTAGTGTCGGTGTAGGTGTTTGGTGGATGACTGAAGTGAATATAAGTTGGGCTTACAAGATTTTCCCTGTGAATGACTCGCGAGAAAGACTGGCACGAGTGAGGTCCTCATTAGTTCAACTATCATGAAGGCAGTTAGAAATCCGCTACAACGCATTATGCATTAAGTCATGTATTTTTGTGTTATGCTGTTCGTGACCTCTGCATTTGCATACCTACGCGGATCAAGGCCATCTTAGATCAAAATCATGAATTAAGATAGCTGACCTTTTTGATCTTTTGTTGACCGCAGACGGGGAATGAAGTAATCTGAAGTTTTGACAAGCATAATAACTAATTTCGGTCCCAATTCAGAAGTCGTTCTGGACTGCCAGAGAAAATGTCCTGTACATTAGATCCAAAAATCCCATGAAACCAGAGTACTGATATGACCTCCTTTGCGGTCTTTTGTAATGTCTCTGTGAAAATCAAAAGGGTTAAACTTAGTAGGAACAGAGATTACAGAGATAACAGAGAACTTAGTAGACAAAAGACCAGGCTACAGGGTGGTTTTTATTTCATTGCTTTATCACTTCAATAATGGGGATTTCTGGGGCTGGGGAATATTGTGTACCAGCCCTCTGTTATATTATACCGAAGGTGACGAAACTGTCAATACTAGAGAGGTTTTAAACGTTTCTTTACCCTCCACTGTTTACTGCAGTTAACGAAACCTTCAGTCGCAGATGATCATACTGCAAAAAAATAAACCGCAAAGCTTTGGTCAAAATCAAATCGGCTGTCATTGGTATTCAGTCTTAACCCTATTCCCGGAGGGCTAGACGGTATGGCCGATTCCCGGCAGGGGGGTTCGCCCCCTGGTCTCGAGAACTACTTATCCGATTTCATCGCAACAAACGGCAATCATTTGCGTGACGTGAACTACACTTTTATAAAAGAAATTTTCAAATTTTGAAATTTGTGGATACAGGGGGTAAATGTCAATGGGGGTCTTTTGACTTCTTATAACTCCGTTGTTTATGGACCGATTTCGATGAAACTGGCATCAATCGAGAGATTATGGATGGGGCTTTTACCATGGGTATGCAAATTTGAAATTTTGAGAAAATTCATGGGCGTTCACAGAGTTTCAAAATAGGGGTTGTTTTCTAATAACGGAATGAACAAGAGGCCAAACTTTTTTGCTTCTGCTAGTCATGTTATGTAAAGAAGTACAATCGCATTACAGTGTTTGTATAATGTTAGCATAGGCGGTGCCAGGGACATAAAAAGGGGGAATGTCTGGTCCACGTTTCTCAGATAACTTGTGACCTTTGACCTTAAATGACCTTAGTGACCTTGGGGTGACCTGGAATGATGTCGTGTGCATTCAATATTATCTGTAAACGTTTTTAATCGATTAAATTCACTCTATTCAAAAATTCATTTTTTGGCTTTTGCGATATAGGGTCGTGCACTGACATTTTAGGTTAGCTCCGTGACCTGACCTGATATCAGCTGAAACTTGGTACACAGTGAGGGCATCTTTCTACGTCATATATACTCCGGGTTTGGCATTTGAAAAACGGCGCCGAAATTATTGCGAAAAAACAAATTTTGACTTTTGACCTTGACCTGACCTTGTAAGGTAACCTCAGATAAACAAAATTTTGTGTGCACATTGCCCAACTATTTGCTATACATCCATATAAAGTTTTTAGTTCTTCTTAAAACTCTGTTTTTGGGTTTTCTTTTCCCTAACATGGCCAAAATGACCTGAGGTGCCTCCCAAAAACGTTGCCTGGCTCCGCCCCTGGCAAACAGAATTTCGAAATTTTGTCACGGCGCGTAGAAGGAATGCTAGGAAAGTCACCAAGTTTCGTGAGCTGCGTCAAAAGCCTGGAATTGGCAGGCAAAACCGGGGGCGATTCCCCCCTGCCGGGAATAGGGTTAAAGTAACACATTAGATGACGTGCCCGAATCGTGATGGAATGCGGGTTATCCCCATGTTGTACACAACCCCTCGTTGACCGGAGCAGGTCATCGCGTCATCTCGCAAAAGGTCGTGTCTCTCCGGAGTAAAACGGTGCCCAGGTGACGCAACACTTGCCCTGGTCAGCTTAGGCTCCGACGCCAAGCGAGGACAACCTGAGTTCCATCGGGATGCCGGCACATGTATGCTCGTCAGCTCGCTTCGTAGCGGGCTGAGCTGTTCACCCTAGCAACGAGGGTTGGAATGGCTTCTGCGCTCGATACTTGAACGCCCACATATGGAATGACGACTGCACGGGACAGAGCTACGCTGAATACCTCATGACCGTGCTGTTCTTGAAGGTGCAATAAACTTTTGCGACCGCCACGGCCTGAAACAGAGCCATCGGGTCCGTTGTTGAGGCGCAACAGGCTCTGAGCAGCGATAACGTCGTTCATAATACCACGTCAGCAGAAACTGCGGATCCAGTTCATACAAAGCTCTTTCCCAGTGATGATCTACTGGCACTGCGGAGCTCGAGTAAAGCACGATGTTGCCGGGTAGCAGCGACTGCCTTGGGCGCACGGTTCGCAGCGCGAGAGCGGTATTTTCTGCGAACGTTCGGAGCGGCACATCTCAGGCACATCAGGTTCATCAGACTCCTGACCGAATCCCGAGATAACTCATGATGACGACCGGCACGGAGGCCACTGATGAAAGCACAAACCGAGCCACGCGTTGTTGTGCTTTGCAAATGCAGCTGCAGGGATTAGACTTACGTGGCTCCAGACAGCCCAAAAAGTCGAATTAACCCTATTCAGGAACGCTAATTTTAAAGCTAAAGTTCTCTGGAGATACGGGGCATTCGGTCCCATCTGATATTTCGTTTTATGCATGTATGATATCCATCTGTATAACAACATCTAACAATCTGTTTTACTGAGAGATAGCTCAGACAGTTTAGTGGCACTTAATCTCCAATAAGACATGTTTTAGAATAAAAACTTTTCATTGGGGAGGGAAGGGGGAGGGGCTACTGCTTATTTATTCGTAGCCCTTGGATCAGATGTTGTCAGTGAAAGGCTCTCGAAAGTGGGCATAAGTAAGACCCAAAACATCTGGAACACATATTTAAGACCAATATATATTCACATAAGCATCAATAGTGCGCCCGGGAACCATAAAAAGAAGGCAAATGCATCATGCGTTCTAAAAACGTGTCACTGTGACATTTTCTCTATTTTGCGAACAAAAAAGAGGAACATTACTTTAAAATGACAGTGCCAGGAAACGGGCTCTGAGGGTCTGTGATTTGGTGCTTTGTCCTGCATGCGGAAGCATCCGAATCCGTGCTTATGTTGTGAATGTGTACGCCTGAGTTGGAGAGTCTGACATAATGCTGACATGGTGGTATAAGTTAGAAAATACATAAATGGGGAAATCAAGAGCTCGCATCGGGGGTTTTGTCTGTTACCCTTTTGCCTGTGTGCTGTTACATATTGAGGAAATTATGGAACGCACATTTTTATTTCAGCAGAGCGTTGCTTTTCAAAACAACAATAAGCGGGAAATTGCACCTGAGAGCGGGCGGATAGGTTACAAAAGATCCAGGCATTTCCTGTTTGCTGAAGATCATCATTGCATAGCAATAATAAGCGGGAGATGGCATCTGAGAGCGGGCGGATAGGTTATGAAAGAGCCAGGCATTCCCTTTTTGCTGAAGATCATCGTTGCGTAGTAATAATAAGCGGGAAATGGCAGCTGAGAGTGGGCGGATAGGTTATGAAAGAGCCAGGCATTTCCTGTTTGCTGAAGACCATCATTGCACCAGTCGTACTTTGAAACAAGTCTGTCCAAATGCCAAGGATCCCCTACCGGAGCACAAGCGGACGATGGGGTGGGGGTACGAAACGTCGTAAATCCGAAATTCTCCATCCTGTTAAATGTTTGTGCGTTTTTTATATTTTTTTTACGGAAAATCTCTCAAATAACATCTGAAAAATGGCGCACGTGCCCAATGGGTCAACGCTCGCTTTCCCTCCCCCTGCTGATGGAGTCGCACGCGCCAGGCCACAGAGCACCAGATCACCATGCACCGGTCTCTGGCGGTCCGCCCCACTCCCCCACGTTGACTCCAAACACCGGTTGGCGCGTTACATAAGCGGAGGACGGGGCGAGGCGGCAGTGTGCAGGCAGCAGAGCACGGCCGCTGTCGCTGCGGCCCGGCCTGCTTCTGCTGTCAGCCAGCGGCAGTATTTCCGCTACCAGCGGCAGCCGGCGCCGGTCGGGCGCGCCGTGTCGCCTCGTCTTAGCCAGCCATGACCCGGGCCGCCCACCAGGCGGCCGCCGCTCCCAGACCCCCCTTCGCCCCGCCCGGGGGAGGTGGAGGAATGGGCCGCTCCCGCGAAGGCCGGATAACGGAGCAGACCTGCCGCGAAGGCCGGATAACGGAGCAGACCTGCCGCGAAGGCCGGGTAACGGAACAGACCTCCCACGACTGCAGAACAGACTGAACAGACCTGCCACGACTGCAGAACAACCTGAATAGACTTCCCACGAGTGACGAACAGCCGAAACGGACCTGTCACGAACGCCGAGCAGCCGGAGCGGATCTTCAAACGTGACCATAGCCCAGATGGATAGAGCGGACATTCTCTTGCCACCGTCGCGCAGCCGGAAAGGACCTTTTCCAAACAATATGCGCAACTGGAAATGTATTCATAGAAATCCGGGATATCCAGTTCAGCTTCTCCCGCAATTTCCCGAGGAGAACATACAATTCTTTTCCAAAATAATCTAGTTTTTCGAAGTGCCATAATTGGAAGCCTTAACCCGTCCCCGACTGGGGGGGGGCAGTTGACTGCCCCCCCTGAGGTTTTTCTGGCATTGCGAGAGAACCAACAAACACAGATTCACGAAACTTTGTGTACCTTTTGCTCCATCAATTTTACATCTTGTATCAAAATTTTGACCTCAGGTCACGTCGTGTATCGGCACGACGTGTATCGGCATCCGCGGACATTTACTTGTGCGCTGGTGCCTTTACCTATGCGTTATTAGCAGGGCCTATTTTAAGGAAAAATGACTGCGGGGGCAATTCTGCGAACGAGACACATTGGTTGAGACCACCCCCCGCATTTGCGTTCTCCTTATTGAATTTTGTCCACTTCATATATATATATTCCTAAGGAAAGGACACACACACACACACACACATATATATATATATATATATATATATATATATATATATATATATATAGATGCTTTCCTAAGGCGAATTACGATGAACACTTCCACAGCGCTCTGTCATTAACTGATATGTCTTTTGGGGGAAACCATGTGTGCAAAATATGGCTTGGTCCAGCACTCTTAAGCACTTTCACACGAAGACTGTATGTCGTTTGTGCTGGATTTTATTTTATTTCGATGAAATTCGCGCTGGCTTTTGTGCATTCCGAGCCCATTAAATTCAAAGGACACGATTTCATTTATCCCCAGCAAGAACTTATTCTCCCTGGACTTGTGATCCCTGGGAGATTCGCTCAAGGATGTCTGAAATGCCCCCAAACGTGTTTTGTGCTTGAGTTTTTTAAAAGAAGCGCACGATATGCATAAAATGCACATCATAGTACTCCTTTTGACACACTGGATCGAAAGACACTTCGCATTCTGTCTCAGGTCATTGGTCACTGGCCCTGTCGGCAGTAGTGTGGCTTAGGTGGGAATGATACTTCAGTCCTCTTAGTGGCCTCGGGGTTCTGGCGACGATGCTATTCGACGACTTGCAGCAGGTACTGCTTTTGCCTTTCATCCTTCGTCATTACCTTGTTGTATACTTGGATAAGAGCCACAGCTCGTTCGGCGAAGTCGCTAACTACCGCGATCCCGCACAGGACTTCCTTAGCGTTCGTGAAGCCATGTGCTGTCTCCCAATCAGCGGGATCTGCGGCAAGGAAGTCCATGTTGATGCCGTAGGTTTTCAGGTTGCCCATCGACTTAGCGGTAATGAAGTCGACGATGATCTTCCTGGGACGAGAACTTCCTTTTCTGCGAGATCCACCTGCGCTCGCTGGGAGGACTCTCCGATCCCTGTTCCTGGAGTGCCGCGATCATCCTCGTCTTCATCTCACACGGCACGCCCTCGTCGAAGAACGACACACCAGCCAGTTCTTCGCTGGGGCACCATAATAGGTGATTGTTATAATAAATCATATGTCGACTATAATGTCATAATAGATAATAGGTGATCGGCAAACTCCTTGGAGATCCCCTTCGAAATTTCAGCATTCACATCAGGCTTGGCAGAACGGCCAGGTCGCGCACGGAAGCGCTGACCGCCGATGAAGAACAGAACCATGCACTGACGTACAAAACAACCATGAAAGAGACGAAGCGCTTGAGTGCTCCCAATTCACTGAGAGTCACGGAGAACTGATGGCAAAGCCAGAAGATCTTGATCCCGCAGATTATGCGCCCCATCCATCTGGCGCGATGGAACCATCTATCTGGCACGTTGGAGAGCACCCGGCTGGGGAACTTGATTCGCCGTGGAGGCTCTTGACCAAAGGGCATAATCGAGACCTCAAAGAACCAACGATGATCATCGCTAGGCTGGATTTCGGCGAGCTTCTCACGGCAGAAGGCGACGAAACGATCATTGGAAGAGAAAAACTCATACAACATAGTCTCGACCAATGCTGGCTTCAGGTCTTCATACACCATAGGTTCAAACTTGTTCCAATCAATGAGTCCCCATCTCTTCTTGAAGCTCTTGAACAAGGAGATCGCGGTCCCGAGGACGGACCGAAGCGCGTGGAGAAAGCCGCCTCTGCCTCCAGTTCGACGATATGATGACGACAAGCAAAGTGAAAAGGCCGTCACTCAAGCTTCTGCTGAAGAAGCGTGTTTGCTCCCACAACTTGTCCAGTATTGCTGGAGGTGGTGTCGAAGCTCATGCCGACGACGTTGTCCGAAACCTCCCAGTCTTCCAGACAAAGCGCGACAACGTCGGCTGGCGTTGCTCCGGCTCTACTTGCAACTTCCAAACACCGAAGAGCTTGGCGGCACTTCTTGGACCGGTTACAATGACAGAGTCGATCCACCTTTTCCTTTCCATCGTCAGTAACAGTTTGCCGTCCCAGTGGACCACCAGGTTGGGTGACGCGGAGAAAGAATGCTAGATTTCGTCCGCAATGGCTTTCCTCTGCGATCTACGTGCGCGCCTGCCCGAGCTTCTGTGATCGCCAGTTCAGAGGAGTCGTGGCCGAGGACCGAAGCCGTCGCCGATAGGAAATGA
This sequence comes from Capitulum mitella, assembly GCA_030062745.1. Taxonomy (NCBI): domain Eukaryota; kingdom Metazoa; phylum Arthropoda; class Thecostraca; order Pollicipedomorpha; family Pollicipedidae; genus Capitulum; species Capitulum mitella. The sequence goes on from CP099843.1 coordinate 23,238,906, forward strand.
ATTCCAGAGCGATCATTGAGCTTGGTCCGATCGAGGGCTGCTGCCTGACCAGGAGTGGCGATGTTCTTGGCTCTCCTGCAGGGCCGCTTCGAAGGCATGGCCAAGGGCTGCGGGTCATCCTGATCTGTCAATTATGTGTTATCGGTAGGCGAGTATTCCAGCTGGGCAGTTGCCTCATGCTCGGTCTGCTGTTTAATCTAACAGCGGGCCCTTTAAAGCTTCGGCCTACTGTTGTCGTTGAAGAGCTCGCTCCTCCTTCTCAGAAGGGAACTTATCGAATACCACCATGACGCCTCGGCGACCTAGATCCCTTTGGGCCTAGAGAATGTCTTTATCCTCTTGGTTTTGATGATCTTAATGGTGCCGACAAGGGCAAGGTCAAAAACATTGTTAAGGTTGTCCCTAAATCCATTCTTCTTGTCAATTTCCGGGCTGAACCTCCAGAATTTGCCTTTGGTACTGGTCAAGCTTCCTGTTGAGCTTCTTTATCACGTTCCGCTCCGGTGCAGTGAGAATACGGGCTTTGTTCCACACCTTCATCATTTCGCGGACGATCTGTGTTTTGACCTACCTCTGGGTAAGCTTATCCACACGGTGGGACTGAAAATATTGCTGCAGCACTTCTCCTCGCGAAGGCAGTTCTGAGCACCGGTCAACCAAAATTCGGCTTTTTTCTCGTGGTGCAGCCATAGTGGCACAGACTTCCGTTATAAAAGGTACTTTCTGCATTGACGCAGGTGGTCCTTAAATATCCTGACGTCTAAAAACGCGCGGGAAATTGCCAGACCGGCACCGTGGGTTGCCGTGGCATGGCAAGGCGTGGTGCTTCAAATATATAAGTCACAGTCTGCAAACGATGGGCAGAATATTGGCAAGATGTTGCGGCAGCTTCGATTCTTCCCTAAATGAGACAGTAGGTTGCCTGTCCGGGATAGTTTCTGTTAATCTAATCTATCCCCAAAATACATTTTCTCACCGAATTTTGGCCATATGTTTTTCAACACTGCGCAGAAGTGTAAAAGCTGTCCTAACACAGGCAGAACAAACTTCTCCATTTCCAGGTTATCGGCCCCAAAATAAAAAAGTCACCTCAGATTGAAATATTCGCCTTAGGCCCGCCTCAGTGAGATATCATCAATATTCGTCATTATCTGCAGTCTGGGCCATGCCATGTTCGTTAAGCAGATGAAGCATTCTCATGGGATGCTCAAACCCATGCACTAGGAGCAGCAAGATTGACGGTTTTAATATATGACTGATTAATTTTCTGTTTTCCTCGCGTAAAACTCGGGTTTAACCGCCTAGTTCAATGAAGTCCTACCAATCAGGTACTGGGATTTTAGCAGGGTTTTCGGATCAGGATCATTGGTGATGACTACAGCACTGCTGGACTGTTACCGCATTCATATAAACCTTATCTCACCATAGCGAAACGGCCCTGCGCACCAGCTCGCCGTTCAGTTTTCTTGCGCTTGAACACGTCAAAGATGGTTATCATCATTTTTAACGTGCTTACGATGCAATGAAGCGCCTTGGCCGCCCACCAGACAATCGCGGCATCGGGTGCCGGCGTACTAATTACGAAACACGCTCACCAGCGGTCACTAGGTGTGCCTGCAATACGTATTATGAAGTGATGCTTCTAAGTGTGCTCCCACATTACTCAGTGATTCAACACATCCTTCGTTGATAAGATGCTGCTTTGCGAGCGCAGCGCTTTATGGAATACCTTCCTGGGTACGCTAGTACACCTGGCTTTTTTTTCCTTGCATGGGCAAAGGATCTTGACTGGGGGGCAAAGTGCCCGACTGGGGGGGCATTTGCCCCCCCAGTTAACATGTTAAAATAGGCCCTGGTTATTAGTCACAGTCCTTGAGATTCAGGCCATTTCTCGGTCTCATGCAGTCGACTATGAGAAAACATATATAGGGCGTAAATTGGCTTAAATATTATCTAAAACTAAAAATGAGACCAGTTTCGAGCTCTTCTCGTCACAGGCTTTCCAACGGTATGCTTATTTTTATCGTGCGACCAACCGTTCGCGAGTTAGAGGGGGGGCAGTCAACTGCCCCCCCCCCCAGTCGCCGGTGTTCGGGACGGACCGACGGTCGTGCGCGGGTTAAAATTAAATATGCAGAGATTCCACCACTGCACCCGAAAAAGCGTAAAAGATACATACAGATTAGTGTGGCCTGTTAGATCGCGGAAGCGTATTATGAATGTGTCATCCATGCTTTAAAGTTCGAAGTCTTATAAAGCGAGCTTAATTGACTTCAGTGAAATGGAAAGCCCCAAGGCTCCAAAGCAGATTACTTAGCAGGAACATTTTGATAGAACTTCAGATACTTGAAATACTCTCCACTGAGTGAAGAATGATATGTGCGATTCGCCTCCCTATAACCTGCTTTACCTCCATGCGTTCGTCTTTATCGAAGGATCATTTAAAAGATGCTTGAAATTTGCTTTCCGTTCGCATTCACTAACCTAGTGTTTTGCAACCAATGAAAGCCTGTTACAGATGGGACTACTACGGTGGATAGTCTGGATGAGTCTGAACGGCACAATTTCTGTTTTTGTAACATCAGGTACTCGTAGTTGTGACGCTTCCCCAATAACCTGGTGGCGACCCCACGAACTATGAACAATTTCAGCACTATGGTACTACACGGACAGGAATTGCCTAAAGATGGATTTCCCCCTGTGAATTTTGAAAACGCTCCTACACCGATATTCCAAGAGACAGTTCGTCCTTAGTTCCTTGACCAAACATCCTGTAGCTTCGGGGGCGTTTCGTAAAAGTTGAAAAACACGGCGTGACCTCCGCTGACCTCTGTCAGTTGTGACTATCAAAATCCCGCTACCTCTCTTCCGGGTTTGCCCGGATTTTTTTTCTTGTTATCTGATGGCCTTGGATACAAACCAGAGTTTACCAAACAGTACACTCAGTGCAGCTCAGCTATGCTGCACGAGCTGCAAATATTTAGTAAACAACACTTGGACAGCCTCGAAATCCAGCACGATTTTGCCACGGAATAGTAAGATCTGATATGGCAGTTACGGTAACCAGCCGCCCGGTCAGCATGAACCGTGGCTCGGCGAGCTTTTCCGTGTACTTGAGGGAATGTCCCATACTGGACGGCTTTCCATAACGAGACCTGGATGGTCTGAAAAACACCACTGACAACGTTTTCTGTGCGCATTACTCTGCAAAATGTTTGTAAGAAGCTACAGAAAATGCAATGGGTGAAAACTATACTCTATAGTCATACGCCAACACGCAAGGACATGGACGAGCCATTGGCCGCTCACGCTCATTGGCCGACGCTCGCTGGTGATGGCACACACCAGATGCAAAAAGGATAAGACAAAACAGGATACATGGGAAAACCGTTGAAGGTCGCTGTGCAAGATTTTGAGACGTAATTGTTTTACAAACTGGCTGCTAAGACTAAATGTTGCAACTTGACTATACCAATTGAAAACACTCGTTAAAGTGACACATTCCATTTAAAGGAGGGACGAACGGTGGCGGGATGGACTGGAGCAAAGCAGCCTGTGTTAATCCCTGCTTGTAGTTTGAGATTGTAACGAACAGCGTTTTGGTGATTTTTTTTTTCATTCCAATCTGTCCACCTCGTCTTCCCTATAAACCTTACATCCTTTCCCATTCCTCTCGTCAAAATTCAAGCTCTTCTCCTCCCCAGTCCTGTAACAGCTTCGATGTCTTAGGGTGTACCTGTAAATCAATACGATACAATAAAATAACCTTAGAACTTCGCACGTCAGCCAAAGGTAGGCCAGCAGTGACACGATACGATGAGCACGCCGATAGGTTGTTTTAATGGACTGCGACGAGTTGGTCCTTTCATGTAAAATAAATGAGAAAGCGTACTGGAAGTTGCCAGCAGACCTATTTTTCGCACCTCGCTATTGAGAATAGTTTTGATACAAATGGCATGAATCGAGAGCTAATCACTGGCAATTTTCCTCTTGGGTCATATATTTAAAATTTTGGCAAAATTTATAGGCGTGCACGAGACTCCGAAAATGGAGCATATACTTTTTAAACGATGATCTAGTATAAATCTTAAAAATATTTTTTTTTTAGCTTGAACGAATTATCACCTAAGAAGTACACATCAGACTACAACGTCTGCATAATGGTAGCGAAGACGGTGCCAGGGGCATGAAAAAGGGGACTGTCGTCGCACCTCCATGATGTCAGCTTTTGATTTTTGACCCTGAATGATCTCAGTTTGATCCTAAAACTGCACAAAAGATAGTCACATTTTACAGTGTTTGAAAACGATTCAAGTATTTTGAATTGACCATATTTTTCAACGCCCTGTTATGACCGTCGTGGTATAGTATGAACGCGCGGACATTTTTGTTCATAGCTCCGTGACTAGACATGATATCGATCTGAAACCCGAAACACGGTTAGGAGACACAATTCACTGTCTTAAATCATATGATTTCCGTTTGCTCTTGATTTTGGAAATAAACGTCAAATACTATGCTCGAAACCAAATTTTGGCTTTTTGCCTTGCCCTGACCTTGTGAAAGAATATTAGGACAACAAAAACACTTTTGTATGTTTAATATGATATTTCTTTATACGCTGATGTAGCTTGAACTTCCGTCTTAAAATCCCTGTTTTTGGCAAGCATCTTCCTTCTTCGCTTAACACGCCAAAACCTTGGCATCTGTAGTATCCATCCCTGGATACTGCAGAATTATAAAAATCTGGCATGATGCGTAAAAAGAATAGAAACAGTTACCAAACTTTGTGAAGCTGCTTTAAAAACCAAGGAAATGGAGAGCAAAAAAAAAGAAAACGAGAGCGGGGCTTCATGAGTCATCGATACGGGAATAGAGTAATGATTCAACTAAGGGTTAAATGGGCACAATTTTGATTGGTTCATATGTAAAACACTTTGATTTTTCATAAAGAAACGATCTTTATCGGCTCCGAAATACTCCGGATGATAAGAAAATGAAGGCAGCATTATTTTTATTTGTGCCGGGACTTTTTGCATAAGCAGGCCAGCTTTTTTGTCCGCAGATATCCACTTTACTTCCATATCGAACTGTATTGTATCTTGATTAAGTCTGGAGACTGCCCGAAGTATCCGTTTGCAATAAGGGCGAGAGCACCCGATCTATTTAGCGGGTTGCTGTCTGAATTGACAGTGCTGGGCGAGTGCCGTATCTGCCGCTGTGTACAGAGATTGCTGGTGGACCGTAGTGATCAAATGGTCGTTGGATCAACTGATAGGAACTGCAGGGACTTGTTGACTGTCAATGAGTGAAGATAAAGACCACCGTTATGTGCAGATAAAGACCATTGTATGGCCCTGATGACTGCGTGCTTTTACCTACCAACCCACCTTACTGTTCATTGACCGTGGGCCGTAAAAGGCACTTCCAATATAAATTTCCAGAATTTAAATACAAAGGTTGCAGGAAAAATCGCCGAGAGGCATGGCGAGCTCCTCCCTCGCACTTGATAGAGAATGAATAATCAATGAAGGACCATTGACAGACATATGAAAAATTTGATTGCAGGTGCAAAGTGGAGAGGACAGTGCTGACAGAAGGGAATATGGGGGCAAATTTCGAAATCGTACAGCTTCCAACTTAAAGTTAAGTCTCGTCTGATGCCTGAACACATTCAGCTTCCTATTTAATATCTTTCGGTGCCCTCGATGTAGCACCATGTCTTGTCCTCTCTCAGCACCAATGTTTATCAAGATGTCAAAATCGTGCAGGAATGCGCCGAGCAGATGTTAACGTTTCTCACATTTGCAGCACAAATTGAAAATCTGCGGAAAGGCATCTGCTGAGTCTTCGTCATGAGTGTTTATGAGCCAAGTCTTTTTTCCTTTTGTTTCTCTTTTATGAGCTGAGTCATGAGCTGCGTCTCTGTCTGAGTCACGAGTCTCTACCACCAGAGGCTGACGCGTCGGGCGGAGCCGTTCTTCGTCACCGGCACGCCCACGCTGGCCCACATTCCAGGGCGCTGCGCTCTCGGCCCTGCGGCGTGCAGCGGGCCTGCAAACGCGGCGGCGGCGGACGGCGCATCTGGATCGGTGCAGCCGACCCCGCGGCGACCGCTGCACGCCTGCTGAACTGACCTGTTGTCGACCGCTGCCCCGAGCGTCCAGCCTTGCTGAACGGACGCTCAGCGCCTACATTGTTGTAGGGAGTTTTGTGACTTGGGTTAGCGGCAGTGTGCGCAGATTCGGATGTACTGTGCTCCATTGTGACATGTAGCTTTTGAGTTGTTGACCTTGGGTGGCCTCAGTAAACCTAGTTGCGGTAGACTGGTCTTTACAGTATGTAAGTTCGTAATTATAGTAAAGGTCCCTGTAAAGTTTGTCTCTGGTCGGTATACAGATTCGTAGAAAGGTCTACGTACTACCATTTGACTTCAGATTTCCTTGATCGAACCAACTTATGACCATTGGAGCTTGGGACATGTAAGATTTGCTACATACTGACCACAAAATTTCATTACCATCGGTTTAATAGGTCATGAGATGGACTGGGGGAATATGCGCGTTATATTCGAAGGACCACCAACTTGTGAGTTACGTTTACATTAACTTTATTGACTTTGTCAACACCCACGGATCCGTTTGTTTTTTTAATCGAAAGTTTGCAAGACTACGATGTCTGGTCTTGGATGACTGGTCATATGATGACAACGTTCCACTAATTTTGGTTGTATCTATTTCAAGGTCCTCCTGTGGTCTTGGCAGGACATTTTGTAGATCGAATCCGGTTTCTCCGTCTCTAGAATGGAATTCTTCGGCCAAGAATGCCATGATTCTTTGATGTACTCCTACGATTTTCCATGACAGAATTTGGTGTTGAGCGTGTCCTTTCAAGAACAGATATGGGACGCACCAAAGGAATCGGATGGCCTTTTGCGTTGTCGATGATTTGCCCACCAAACATGCATTGCTGTTTTTCATGTCCATCCAATCCCGTCAATGTGGCGACCAAAAAGTTGATATTGTGCCACCGGAATCCATTCATAAAACTGTAATAACCTTCACGTTAACCCGTCCCCGACTGGGGGGGGGGGGGCAGTTAACTGCCCCCCTGAGGTTTTTCTGGCATTGCGAGAGAACCAACAAGCACAGAGTCACGAAACTTTGTGTACCTTTTTCCTCATCAATTTTACATCTCGTGTCAAAATTTTGAACCCAGTTCAGGTGCAGTGCCTGACCTAGGTCAGGTCAAACATACCTATGTCCAAAAAAATTTAGCGCCCTCTAACTTTTTCGCAAAACAAGATATCTCAATAACACTTTCAGGGATTAGTGATCGTAATAGATGCAACAAATCTGCTATCTCAGATTTTTCGGAATTCTCCGGGTCATTGACCTAAGGTCAAGCCCATTTTTTAGACATGTCGCCGTTTTTTTTCGGAAATTGACGGAATATTTCATAACATTCCTAGTGTGGAGTCAAGCAGACATCTATTTACAGTCATTAGGCAAAGTGTCAATGACTTTCAGCCTTTGACCTGAGGTCAGGCCACGAATAACTGTAGTGAGCCAAAATGTACCACCGTCAAAATCGACGATGAATTACTCAGAATGGGTAGAAAATAACAGAACTAGCCTGCACAGACGTAAGTAATACCAGAAACCTCAAAAAGATTGAAAAATTGCATGTTTTGGAAATAAACAGGCACCCGCGAATAAACCTCCGCCAATTGTGTAGATTGGTAAATAATGAATTTTTCCAAAATTTAAACATGAGGAACCATCACAAGAACCACAAAAATTGATAAAACTTACATAGAGTTTTTTATTTAGTCTTATTTTATCTAGCATTTAGTCTTTTTTCTCGAAAATAAAGGAACGCTAAAATTAGTTCCCATCAATTTGGTACCGCATACGGCAGCGCCGCACGCCTATAGCTAGCGCGAGAATTGCGGTGTCTTTAACTCAATGTTTCGGCGTATATATTGAAAAAATCTGGGAAATTAGATGTGTATCGGCATCCGGGAACCTTTTGCTTGTGCGCTGGTGCCTTTACCTATGCGTTATTACTCACAGCCCTTGAGATTCAGGCCATTTCTCGGTCTCATGCAGTCGGCTATGAGAAAACATATATAGGGCGTAAACTGGCTTACATATTATCTAAAACTACACATGAGACCAGTTTCGAGCTCTACTCGTCACAGGCTTTCCAACGGTATGCTTATTTTTATCGTGCGACCAACCGTTCGTGAGTTAGAGGGGGCGGCCAATTGCCCCCCCCCCCCAGTTGCCTATGTTCGAAACGGACCGACGGTCGTGCGTGGGTTAAATACGACAAGAAATAAATATCGCAGAGACGGACGCACAAGGCCCGCACGGGCGCGCAATAACGGCCGAAGATGACGCAGCGTCTCCTGTAGCAATCATAACCAGTGCGTCCGCCGACATGTGAGCACTTCCAGCGCTCTTTACTGCACCGCGAGAGTCGCCGCACGGCCGGCTCGGGCTCCAGTCGCCGTCGTTATGGTCCCTCCAGACCGTGAGCTCGGGTCTGGGGCGGGGAGGGTCTGGTCTGAGGGTCTGCGGCGGGGAGGATCTGGTCTGAGGGTCTGCGGCGGCGGAGGCGGAGTCGCACCGCGCCAGTCGGCCCTGATTAACGGCGCGGTTAATTGGCGACGTCTGCGGCGCGCCGGCCGCCGCCCGAGCCCGGCAGACGTGACCGGCGGCGGTGTCTGGGCTGAGACGGATGGCCCGTCTGGTGTGGGCGATCGATCCTGCCGCGTCTGCCGGTGCGGTGGACAGACGGGCGGACGGACACGCCGGAGAGACGGACCGGCGGCAGGCGGACGGCTGGGCTCGCCGGGCGCACCGGCCACTTCGGACGAGCGGCAAAAGGAGCGGACGAACAGGCGGACAGACGGACAGGGCAGACGCACGGACGGACAGTCGGACAGACTGAAACCCGGTCCGACAGCTGGGCAGGTGGAATCCCGGACAACAAAACGGATAATTCATTCCAATGAACTGTATCCCTTTGGTTGCCTCTGGTCATGTCCCCGCTTTCCCAAACTTGTACCCCCACTCAGAATACCATGGCGGTGCCAGTGCCGACAACGGTTACTTCATGCAGCTCGATGACATCAAGGGAGTAGCACGGGCAGACTGCAGCATCAACCATTACCTCATCGCGCACTGTCAGAGCTCCACGCTTGCGGATATAGCGGCGGTCGCAGACCCTGCTTCTGGCGTTTTGCAGCTGGTGTGTGTAGGTTTATTTGGGTAGGCTCGCTTGGCGTTAGTTATAGTTGCCAGCAGTCATGGGGGATGAGCTCTAGGAACTGCAGACTTTTGAGCATGCCGCGCAGAACCAGGGTGGCGCCGGCGTCAGGGACAGCAACCGATGATCCGGAAGGAGGATGTCGCGCAGTACCCTGAAGCAGGGGCGGACCTAGGAATTTCGATTGGGGGGGGGGGCACTTCCTCCGGGCTCATGGGTGGCCTCCGACAGGACTGCCATCGACGGGAAACGGCGTCCTCCGATGGGCATGGACGCGTTCAGACAGGTCCCTGCCCGTCAGCTGAGAGGGTCTCCTTTAACGCTAGACACGCGCTGTGCGGGGCAGGGGTGCCGTCGGTGGGAGGAACGCCTTCAGTCGTGATGGGGCGCCTTTGACGCTAGAAGTGCCTTGTATGAGACAGGAGCTCATTCCGCTGGATGGAGCACTTCCGTTCAGGCGTGGCGTCTTCGTTGGCGGAGACGCCTTCAGTTAAGTAGAAGTCAGCGTGAACGCTTTCGTTGGAGCAGGGGCGCATTTGAGATCAAGGACATTTATGTGGTTTTCGATCGGAGGAAGCGCACATGTCCCTGCTGTCCCCTATCTGTATCCGATCATGCCAGGAAGCGGTTGATCTCAGTGAAATTGGCCGCTGACCAGAGCGAACAGCATTCCGATTTTTTGCGATGCACACGACTGGGAGTCATCTCGGTGTCGTGCGGTCACCAAGAGTGACGACTCGTCGCTCTTGGTGTTATTATAATTATTATGTTATCATAATTAAAAAAAGCGGGGTCGAAATCAAATCAGTTTCGAAGCATCGCATGGCCTCACGCAATGAGTTATTTCGTTATCACTCTGTCATTTTCCCTCCGGCACGATTACGTTTCGGGCAGATCGACTGCCTCAGCTCGAGCGCAGGCCGCGGCGGCCGCAGACGGCGGCGGCGGCCACTGCTTCGCGCCGGCATCGTTTTACGAGACGCCGCCGGTCACGTTCGTGAACTTCCCGCGCGCGGGAGGCGGCCGTTAAGCTTCCGGAGCGGCCGCCCAGACGGCGTTCGCCGAACGGAGCGCCGTAACCGATACAGATGTGGTCGTTCGTCTTGGCCGAGTGCCGCAACCTGTGGTAGCCGCCGTCTAAACTGGGCCATTACGACTGGCCTGCGGCGACCCAGACAATGGCCGTGCTGGTCAAACATTGCCCCGGGCAGTTTTCGCCGGACGGTCAAACGCTGCCCGGCCCTCCGTAGTAACTCACGGCTCCCAGGCTGCTGGCCTCAGGATCTCCCAGCCAATGCCAACGTCGGGCATTGTGATAATGAGCACTTGCGCTCAGATGCAGAGCCTACTGCAGTTGCATTTTCACGCCTTGTGATGTGATGATGTTCTGGGTTATTGCGCGATGATGCCGCAGATGATGATACTGTGATTTTTTCTCGGCTGACGGGATAAACGTGTGCTGATTCCTGTGTGCAAAGGTCCCAACAATATATTCTGAATGTTTTGATGTGTGTATACAAAAGTTGAGAATTCACGAGCATTTTGAGCATTCCAACCTTACGGCGAATGGATTCGAGTTCGGGTTCGGATTCGAGATTCGACTAGATTCGAATCTTTACATAGAAATATCGAAATTATTAACGCCACGTAGTTTCCACTTTTAAACTGATTTCATTGGATTCTGGCCGACTGTTCTCAACGCTTCTGCCAGAGGCACGTTTCTTTTTCACCCCTCCCCTCCCCCCAAAATGGAGGGGGCATTGATACCAGCCGGTATAGGTGTCGAAGTTTCGGTTTCGATAAGATATGGGGAAAGCATTTGACAAGATGGGCATAGTACCGCGACCTTGGCACGGTACCGCACCAACTAAAAGGTTACTGTTTGAGTCGTTACAAAGGCTGTCTTGCATGTACACCCACAACAAACCAGAGAAACATGGTGGTGGCGGAATAAAACCAGTAACAACGGCAGCTGGGTCCGGCAATAGCTAACACAATGTACTAAAACGCAGGAAGGGGGCCTCAGTCCGATGCAGCACCGACATATACGTGTTATATGTAATTTCTATGGAGAAAATTTGGGCCTGGAGTATATTTCAATACTCTTGTTTTTATATCTAAATGGTGGCTTTCGGTATTCGACTGTGGTTTCTAGGATTCGAATCCTGGTTTTCAGGATTCCAGGATTCACAAGACTCGAATCGTTTAAAATCCAACTGAATTCTGCGAATCCGAATTCCTAGTTCTAGTTTGTACCTGGTATCGTGAGAATGCGAAGCTCAACAGTTTGACCCAGACCAGCAAAATGTCGTCCCAGTGACGCTAAAAATGTATGAATTTTTTCGCGAGTGTGTTAACTTGTGCTTCATGACGATATAGCTTTGGAACTGCAAGTTGATATCTTAGCTCACAGCTCACGTCAAAGGTCAATATTTGACCGCTGCCAATATTTAACCGATTTGGGGAGCGCATTTTTGCGTTCATGCGAAACTTGGAGGTCTTATAACATAGGAGACGCAAGTAGGTTTTAGCTAGGTATGGAAATAAGCAAAGAAGTCAATGAGCACTACAAAATCCCATGAAATTCCGTTAGCCCAATGTCGTATTGGGGCGAAGATTCCTCCCCCTCTCCAGTATTTTGTTCGCCATTCCCGGGTTCTGGAGAGCTGCTTCACGCAGCTTGGTGACTTTTCGCAAATATGTTTTCACCTGCTGTGACGAAATTACAGAAATTTGTGCCTTCCAGAGGTCGTTTCAGGGCACGTTTTTGAGAGGCATTTTCGAAGGATATCGCGCTCTCTGGAGATTACGCACTTCGTCGTGGTCATACATTATTTGGATGCTCTGTATAACGTCAAGGACAGGTCGTATGATCCAACGTCACAGACACGCGATATGATCCAATTATCTGTAACTTTTTGAAAATAGAAATGAAATAGCCTTACGCTCATAATGAAAGAAATGGTCGAGAAAAAAATGCAAATATATTCGGCCATAGACAATCCTCAGTACACACACAAGTAAACATTGAATTCAAATCACAACCTTCATATTTGTAGCCTTCAAAGTTCAAAGCATTTTAAGGAAAAATGCTGGTCAGTGGCGGATCTAGAAGCATGTAAAAGGAATATAAATAAATAAATAAATATATATATATTTACATCCCTTTTATGTATATTTTTTATTTATATGCCTTATATATATTATTTTTTATATATATATATATATATATATATATATATATATATATATATATATATAGTGGCGGATCTAGAGGCATATAAAAGGGATATAAATGAATATATATATATATAAGTATATATACTGTTACTCCTATGAATTTATGACTGGTATGTAACAAGACAAGGTTTAAGTGTAATATATACACACTTGTCATACCTTACGCATATGATGCACTTTCAGATACTGTCACGGCGTACCCAGGCATCGGTTTTGGGTGCATATTTCGGCCACTAAATTGTTCAGCGTGTCTAACAGACATCTGACCTATATAACTACTTTTGTTTGTTTCACGTATATCACAATAAAATGACACATATTTCAGTGAAAAAATTAGGACGGCTTCAGGGTCGTGTAAAAAGGGTTATTATATTTGTTCTTATTCCTGAGAAATTATGGTCTGATTTACAGAATAAAACAACTGTCACCATCTAGTTACTGACCGCTCTTTTCTGGCACATTGATCCGCCTATGAGCACTTGCAATATGTGCATAACATGACATATGAAACTTAAGGGAATATGTCCTTGACACACAGAAGTCCACGGTATTCAGAGTTTATGGCAAAGCAATTTACATTTTCCTTAAGTATTACTCCCTTTTATATTACTGTATAAATAATATATAAATATACTATATATCATGTAGAGTATATATGATATAATGTATGTTACATATAGTATATTACTATACTGTATACTCCCTTTTATATTACTATGTACTCCCTTTCATATTACCGTAAATATTACTCCCTTTTACTCCCTAATACTTCAGTACATATTACTCTCTTTTACACCATATGCATATGATTCTATTTTTTCAAAAAATGAATGTGAATTTTAAGCACAATACAAAATGATTATCACAGTATGTTTCATTATAACAAATTACTAATAATTCGTCATGTAGCTCATCACGTGTCGTCTTGGATTTCTTTGTGGACTTCATGGTTAACAAATGAAGTTATGTAGCCATAAAAATTTGCTTGATTTAGCGTTTTCTGTGTTCTAGTTTTCATTTTTTCGAACAATCTTTTTAAACATCGTTTCCACTAAAATCCTTCGTTTCCTAACACGATGAAACCGTGATATACCAAATCTTACCCTGTGACCTTTGACGAAAAATTAGTATGCGAAATTTGCTTTGCAAATTCTATGCCAACCGCAAACCAACCGACCACGGGGGTAAAACGAATCTGAGCGAGTGTGACCAACTGGCGCGCTCACCGCCGCCATTGTCAATCGAAAGCCGCTAGATGCCTCTGCCGTCGACATCGTCAGAGCCACGAGGAGCAAAGCGATTGGCTGATCGTAGTGCAGCTCAGGGCATCTGCCAGCAGACTGACAGTTGACCAGCGCCGACACTTGAACCCACTTCATCCGTTTGATTACCGCCTCGCGCCGGTGGAAGTGGCGCCGGCATGCCGCCGGAGCCCTCTGACCATCCTGTCCGCGTCCACTGCCCGCATCCGGTCCCCGTTGGCTCGTTGGCAGGGGGAGGAGTGAGGCTCCTTGTCTGGTGTCCTACTTTCTCTGTTGTTTGGCCGGTGAGGCTGTTGCCGAGGGAAGATGGGGAGGCGGCCGCTCCATTAATTCAGCTGATCGGTCACACCTGTCTCCGGCAGCCGACCTGGTCACGTTCGAGGGTCCCTCCTGCCGGCTGGCCGCATCCTGATACACCCACTGACGCTATGCCACGTATACTTCGGCAGTACGTTTCCACTTGAACATGTTTTGATGACAGCCACTGCGGTCTGTGCGCTAATTATCCTTTTCGCGCATCTTTCAAGTTGAGGAGATACCTTTTCAGTGAACTGCTCAGAAACAAAACCATATTCATAAAACATTCACATCTTACGTGTTAAGTTAACGTTTGAAGCACAATGTTCATCCTTATAAAAGGGCTGGTCCCATTTTTTAGTACTTAAAAACAAATATTTACCGCGCGCCCATAGACGTTAATAGTACTAAGAGTACTTTATGGATATCATGACAACCAAAATGTCTGAAGATTTACTAGCATCGTTGGAAATGAAGAGTTTAGTCACAAATGTTCCAGTATAGGCGACCATATGATTGATATTACACAGAGTTAAACTGACACCATCCACACTTGCCTTTCCTACAAGTTTGTCCGTCTGTCCTTAAAAAATGTGATACCTTGCAATAGCATAGCCCCTATTTCACGGTCACGATGGAATTTTGTCTCTTCTAGGGCTCACTGTTCCCCTGAAACCGCATCAAATTGTTTTCAGTATTTCTTTCAGTACCATACATGGTATGTCACCTCTTGCATTTGAAGTGCTTCATTCGTGTCTTCTTCACAACACCTTTTCACGGATTTCGGTAGGAATTCGTTTCGTAAAGCTGGCGTTGATGTCTCTTATCCACAGTTCACTCATTAAAGCGTCATAGAAAACTACTCATCCAAGGACCTTATTTGACAAAACTCACTTATCTAGCACATACGCAAACGCAGACTGTGACAACGCTCTAATCGACCAGCCAATGTATTTGCAGCTTGCTTCCATCAAAAGGAGGGAGTGGTTGTATCTCCGCACGTAAAATTTGACCGAACCAACCATACCGCTGACTGACTTCCTCTTTTCCAGAACTCACTGGCTTACTTTGTCAGGCCTCCATTGCCAGTAAGCCATCAAAAACCCCTGCAATCCATCTATTTGCAAGTTTACGATGATTTCCGCACCACGTTAATTTGTTCATATGTGTCATCTTTAAAAAATGTTGTTCTGGTCTCCCTGTAGTCGATTAGTTCCAGTTATATCCTCCTGGGCAATTTTTGGTTTAGTTTCTAAGCGCAAGAACATTAGTTTTTTTTAAGCAACAGGTATATATATATATCTTAAGACATATGTATCGCGACTGTATCTTTCTGCATGGAGAAAGCAAATAAACCCTACCTTCATAATCAGACCTGGATACAATTGCAAATATAATGACATGAATTTTGCCATAGTCATGGCAAAATTCAACTGACCATCTTTTACAGAAGACTCAAAGTGTCTGCTCTAGTGATGAAAAACAACCTCTCCAAGGTTAAGTCATTTGCGAAGGAAACCAGTCTAGTGTACCAGTTTAAATGCACAGCCGATGACTGTGAACATCAGCCAAACAGTACCTATATTGGCTATACTAACACGACCCTAGGGAGAAGGATGACCATGCATCTACAAGGCGGCGGACCTAAGAAACATCTCAGGGACACCCACCATGTCACCATCACAGGAGAAATCCTCCTGAACCAGACGACCATACTCACTCGCTGTTCAGCAAAAAAACATAAACTGTAAACTCTGGAGGCTGTACACATCAGAGATTGCGGTCCTCTTATCAACAGGACGGTCAACGTCCAGGATACCTTCTCTCTGATGGACTCCCGATTGGAGCCAGAGTCTGAGAGGCTGTTCATTCAGGTTTGTGACGTTATGTTTTTCTACGTAGTCAACCGGAAGTGCCCGAAATTTTAGGATGCGTACGTTTTCAAATACTTTGCCGAAACACTGTTGAATTAATTCCGCGTTGTTTCATTAGACGCCAACGATTGCAAAAAGAAACGTTCCTTACCCAGTAATTCGTGGTATTTATGACATTTTAATCACATTGGCTAGATATGTCGTGTGTATGTGCAACGTGTTAAACATTTGTTTGATGATGTTCATGGGAAATGAATGGAACGTTACATGATTTTGGAGGACTGCTTTTTTGTTTGGAGGAAAAAGAAGGGAAACTTGTACGAAGAACAAAAACCTTAAGGAAGAAAGAAATCTTATTTTTTACTTCGCCGCCATATTTAACGCCCAAACAAACACCCCTTTCCCGTTTCCTTGACTGGACTGGAAGAGGGGCACTTCTGTGCCTCCCTTCCAGTCCAATCAGTGCGCGTTAGCGCGAAACCCCCTTCCACTGAGCGGGTTAAATTATGTTAAATATTGGTCTTATTTTACATGCCAAAGATCGGTACTTACTCGCAGCCAGTTCGATCCACGTTGCAAAAAAGGCGAAAGTGAAACCTTCTGATGATCAGTATTGCTTTGCCTGTTCTTCATCCAGTCAAGGTCATTCTAGGTCAGGTCAGAAAAGATTGTATTACTCTTCCTGACAAAGGGCAATATCTACTCGCTGTTATTCTTAACTGCGTCAAGTACAGAACTAAAGTGACATCTCGTGACAATGAAATCTGCTCTGTCTGCTCCTTATCGGGTCAACGTCAAGCCAGGTCAGGACGGATAATCATTTTCTATTTTCTGACTAGGAACAACAATTTCCTGTCAGCTGCTACTGAACAATCTTCCACAGACAATATTGTATTTTATTTCTTTTTGGCATCATCCTATGACGTCACCTGACATGATCTTACGTCGCATTTGGTGAACCTTGGTAAGAGTCGTATACAGATTTACTTGCCTGGCTTGAACGATGGGGAAGGTCGACGGTAACCACCTGTGTCACCCACAATGCAAATCAGTTCAACTGTCATCATGTATGTGACCTAGCATGACCTCTAATCTTGACGTGTCACGGTTTATATCCTTTTGGCACTCAGTGCCTATACGTCATTCGGTGTAACGATGACCATTTCACCACCAAGTGACTGGTTTTCAACCGTTTCATTGCAACCTTGATAGCCAGTGCCGAAGAATACCACGACTCTCATCTGATCCGTTTATGCCATTTCACGGAATGGCGCAGAGTCAGGTCAGCGGTCATGAGATTCAACGCAGGATAAACCAACAACACTGTGACAAAAACGCAGCGACGGCTCTTGAAGAAAACGGGTGCCGAAATATTCCACGCTTGAGCGCGGAGCCAAATATATACATTCCATTAAACTGATGTCCAGAAACACCGTCGCCTTGGTTTCCGAAGCCGTCCAACCCGCAGACAGGATCAAACTGACCATATTTCTTAGAAAATCCGCGACGCCCCCCCAGCTGCATGCATTGAACATTGACATACGCCGTCCCTACGAGACAACATCGAAATGGAAAACATTCTTCCTCATGATGATGTGCCAAGACACTGTGGTTTTAGTCGGATAGAAAGGGACATAAAACATTTTGAGACATCTTCAAACGATTGTTCAGGGACGAGTATAATCGTCCGAAATATATGGTCTGTTTTTACCGAGATCGACCTTACTTCAGTGCTGCCTGAAAAAATCGAAAGTCACATAAACCACTATGCAGATAAACGAAACGAAATGACATCGCGTCAGCATTTTCAAATGCTTAAATTTTCAATTGATACCGATCACAAAGTCACTGAACCATATCCCAGCACATTTAGAGCATTAAAATCAAATGTTTTACATCGAGAAAAGAACGGCTGAAAGTTGAACATTGTTGTGTTTTTACACTTAGATTCAAGTGGGGCTGAAATATTGTAATACTTTAATACCTTTGTGGAGCACATGAAAACAATGCAAACATGTCAAGTTGGGTGTCGAACAAAAGGTGCGGATGTTTGTCTTCGCATGCATTTATCACTATTCTCAAACATTGTTTCGTTTGGCATGCACATGTTGTAAAATGGTGCACTGCAAGGTGCCAATATCCATTTTTGAAACCTTTCCCTAAGGTTATAAAAAGTGGAAGTCATCAGTACCGGTAGAAACAATGTCAGACAGACGTGGGGATGTTTTTAACAGTCTTGCAAGCTTTAGCTGCAAAGTCTTGCAATGGAGGGTCTGTGGCCTGTTTTGTCTCTTGGGTCCCCGGTGGCAGGCTGCCGCCTGGACTGCGTATGGAACAGTTCCCACTCGGTCCCTTAGTGAAGCAAATAAAATCTGGCCAGACACATCAGACTGGATATGCAACGAAAGATATTGTTGTTTTTTGTATGTATCTATCCAATGTTTCAGAAATTGCACTAAATGGCCTTTACGTGACACTGCGTGATGTTCTGCAAGCTAGAGTTGCTCGACTTTGGTGTAAAGATTTACTGAACGTTTACGAAATGAATCACATTGACACTGGCTAAAAGTCATGTCATGATAGAAATGCTATTTCTGTCGACCCCTGGAGTTCAGACAACAGTTTCTGGAAATTCAATGATCTGTGACCTGTTTTATCTCTCGGATCGCGGGCGGAGATCTACTGACGGATATTGTCAGCACCCACTCGACACTTCTGCGAAACAAATACAACTCAGTCAGACACCGGAATGGTTATGAAACGAAAGGTAGTGCTGTGCTCTTTCACGCGCAGCTATCGACATGGTTCAAAAACGACATCAAGGGGTCCTGCTGTGGAACTATAACATGTATACACTTTTCGAGTGATGGTTTCTGATACAATGCTTTGCTAAAAGTCGCGAGGAATGAAGCAATATCATCTACATATAAAGACCACGTCATGATGCATCCAGTTACGTAGCTAACATCCCTGAAATGTTCAGCGGCATCTCCTGTCATTAAACGTCACGTGACCTGTTTAGTTTCTTGGCCGGCTGCGTGGCGCAGCCGTTCCTCCAGGCGGTATGTACACATGTATTCTGGGGCACCCTTTTCATTTACATCATACAAAATAACATGTAGTTGCGAAGCATCTGCCAGAAATAGTCGAAAATCGTCTAGCATGTTAACTGCGGGAGGGAGCGGCTCAATCCCCGCAGTGGAGTCACCACCCTCCCCAGTCAAGACAAAACTGAGCCACTGGGGTAGAAGGAAGGGCAGTGGGAATGCTCCAGATCATAAAATCTAATACTGGGGGTTTTCCGTGGAGACTTAAGAATTTGTCATATGCGAAGGCATTGTAAAAAATGCCTCGTTGGCGCATTTTTTTCAACGCCGCTTGTATTACCAGTGGTAGTGTACAGAAGCATAAAGTCATGTTTACTGGTGAACTAAATATGTCAAGTAAATATGTTCGCTAACAAAGCAAACACAGGGCTTTCTTTGGAGCTATTAGGTTTTCCAAATGTGAAGTCAATGCAAAAATACTTCGCCTATCAGTTTTTCGTACGCTTGAATGACCAGTAGTTTTAGTAGGAAAATGGTATATGCTGATAATTTTTCTTTATGCTGGGATACGACAGAAAGGGGAAAAGCCCAAAACACTACATTAGAAAGATGAGGAAAATGGCGATATAAACAGTCAGATAGAGGAAAAGGTAAAAGAGGCCTAGAAAAAAATGCAATTATCTTCTATGCAACCACACCTAGGAAACCAGGGTTGCCCTATTCCTTTGAGATCTACTTCCATAGAATTTACTTTTCTCAAACCATGCATTCTTGCCTTGAAAATAGCCTTTTTTCGCACTGCGTGCATTTTCACGAAGTATCACGTCGTTTTAACGACATCGACCAAATATACTTAGAGATTACTGAAATGAAAAATGAACTGATATTTGACCCCACATGGCCTGTAGCACCTCGTGGTACAATTCTTAGTCACAGTGGTTCCAAATCAGTCATTTTCTCGAAGTGGAGCCAAATTCATTGTCATACGTCGTTCGATTACAGAACATAATATCAATGGGACGAAACGGAAATATGTCGGAAGCCAAACAACGAACACAAAACAACCAACAGGATAACTAACGACGGGCGTAAATGTCTCACGGTAAAATATGCCTGTCTGGAGACGAATATCCAAAGGCAATTATTTCCTCGAGCAAAACATGAAAAAAAACATCGAGTGCACAATGTTTAACAGAAATGCCGAAGCGGCTTAAACATTAACTGACTGTACAGTGCACGCCAAATAACAGATGACTGAGTGATAAAATATGTGGGCAGAGAACAATACATCCGGTGCGTTATTGAACTCTGCCCAATAATGCACCGGATGAATATTTAACCCTATTCCCGGAGGGCTAGACGGTATGGCCGATTCCCGGCAGGGGGGGGGGGCGGATTCAGCCCCCCCTGAGATCTCGAGAACTACTCGTCCGATTTCGTCGCAACAAACGGCAATCGATTTGCCGTCACGTGAACTACATTTTTACAAAAAAAATTCCAAAATTTCGAAATTTGTGGATACAGGGGGGCAAAAATGTCAAAATGGGGGGTACTTTTGGACTTCTTATAACTCCGTTGTTTATCGACCGATTTCGATGAAACTGGCATGAATCGAGAGATTATGGATAGGGCTTTTACCATGGGTCCGCAAATCCGAAATTTTGAGAAAATTCATGGGCGTTCACAGGGTTTCAAAAATAGGAGGATTAGTTTTCTAACAACTGGATGAACAAAAGAGGCAAACACCATTTTTTGGCTTCTGCTAGTCATGTTATACTAAAGAAGTACAAATCGCATTACAGTGTTTGTATAATGTTAGCATAGGCGGTGCCAGGGACATAAAAAAGGGGGAACTGTCATGGTCACACGTTTCTCAGATCAACTTGTGACCTTTGGCCTTAAATGACCTCCAGTGACCTTGGGGTCACTTGGGATGATCTCGTGTGCATTTAATATTATCTTTAAACGTTTTCAATCATTTGAATTCACTCTATTTCAAAAATTTCATTTTATGGCTATTGCGATATAGGGTACGCGCACTGACATTTTAGGTCATAGCTCCGTGACCCGACCTGATATCAAGCTGAAACTTGGTACAGAAGTAGAAGGCACTGTTCTACGTCATATATATTCCGGGTTTGCCATTTAAAAAAACGGCGCCGAAATTATTGCAAAAAAACAAATTTTGACTTTTGACCTTGACCCGACCTTGTAAAACGGCCTCAGGTGAACAAAATTACATCTGCACATTGCCCAACTATTTAGCTATACATCCATATAAAATTTGAAGTTCTATCTTAAAAACTCTGTTTTTGGCAGCCATTTTCCTTTTACCCTTAACATGGCCAAATATGGCATGAGGTGCCTCCCAAAAACGTTGCCTGGCTCCGCCCCTGAGCAAAGTACAATTTTGAAATTTTTCCACGGCACGTAGAAAGAATGGCTAGGAAAAGTGACCAAGTTTCGTGAAGCTGCGTTAAAAAGCCTGGAATTGGCAAGCAAAAAACTCGAGGGGGGGGGCGGATTCCGCCCCCCTGCCGGGAATAGGGTTAAGTGAAAACTATTGCACGACAAACAGTAACGCCACACGCTGGGCACGGGCAGGAACTTCTCCCGAAAATTGCATGAGAACATCCCAGCAGCAGCACCATGAAAATTTTCCAAGGCTTACACGCAATTTTTCAGTTGTCTTCGACATTTAGTTAGATTCACCTGAAATGA
This sequence comes from Capitulum mitella, assembly GCA_030062745.1. Lineage (NCBI taxonomy): Eukaryota > Metazoa > Arthropoda > Thecostraca > Pollicipedomorpha > Pollicipedidae > Capitulum > Capitulum mitella. Next base: position 23,260,623 of record CP099843.1, read on the forward strand.
ATATTCAGGTTATTTCAAAGAAGTGCTGAACTAAACCCACCAGACCAATATCCTGGTAGCGCCACTGGGCCTGATGCTGTGTCTGCCAAAAACACTGGCATTTTACCCCTTACGGTTTGCAGGGTTCGAGTCCTGGGCGTCAAAAAAGATGTCCCTATTTTCCCAGTTATGTTTTGAGGATAGACTGTAATTACTGTTGCCAGGGATCTCCTACCTGGTAACAACGCATAACGATGAACTGAATTTTTTCATGCGTCTCGGATACAAAAACCGTATAACATTTCGCCGGTTTTAGGTGACAGCCCACACTAATTACCATATCTGTCAACAACAATCCCGACTTGGGAACAAGAAACAGGAAAATTTAGAACAACTGGGACCTGAACCGAGTTTGTGACCCTCACAGACAGAACGAAGCATTCACCACCTCAGCATCAGGTTCATGTCCTGGTATAAACTTCATCCTTTGAGATTTCTATCTACGTATTGCCCAACTCCATATTTTGTCATGCAAAAGATTCTATAGTCGCCCATGCACTATGTCCGTCCGTGATACAATGATGCGAAACATACCCTCGCGATATGTTGTCATTCCACATTTCACCGCTTTGATGCTAATGGAGGCCGATATATTTTCCAATTCTATATCCTGCGTCGGCTGTTGGCGCATCCAATATGTTGCTTCGCAGTATTTTTTTATTTTGACAAACAATGCGGACCGATATTTATATGCCTATATATATATATATATATATATATATATATATATATATATATATATATATCGAGTATATATTCATGTATATATATCGAGTATATACTTATATACAAATATATATAACTCGATATTTATTTCCTATTCGGTATTTTGCCTTTCTATGCTTTCCCGATTGATGCTTATCTCTGTCGACATTTATCCTGCTCGATATTTTGCTTTTGGCATTTTGCTTTTAATATTTTTGCATTCCATATTCCGTCGTACGGCATTTGTGGGGCAACCCTGTCGTCCGTAGTTCCGAACACAAACGCGGGCTAGAAATCAATGGAAACAATGATGTGGGGTAATGAATATATTAATCGCATGCGACCTAAAGGAAGTGCAGTCAGTAGCACAATGTCTTATTTAAGCCATTACTGTTTTTCCTGTAGTTGTTCTAGTGCTGCATAGTTAAGTTTATTCGTCATGAAGCGGCGAGCAGATGTCTACAGTCTTTTCGTTGCAAATACCATCCGTTCGTTAATGTCTTTCTCTTGCAATCGTTGATTTTTCCGGCAATAGTACTAATGCTGCATATGTAAGTCCATTGGTTATGACACGAAGTGTAGATGTCTACAGTCTATCTGCAAGTAGCAGTGTTTCGTATCCCTTTACATCTCACGATGCAATCATTTCAGAAGAGCTTTTCTCTCGCGAAGCCGCATCTACCTTCGTAACCTTTCACGCATTATTTTTTTTTTAATACGTTGGTGACTTGGTAAGCTAGGAACACCCAAAGGAGCAAAGTTTCATCTCGATGCTCTCCGTTGAATGCAATTCTACCATAGGAGTGGCTTCTTGTTGCAAAATTAAGATGTCCGGAAATTCTCGGCCCCTGTTCGGAACGTAGTGGTCGCTACACGCTATCCAGGTTACAGGGTTCATAGAACGGCTCAAAGAAAGAGTACATGAAGCCATCTGTACCGTAGGAATAACACCAGAAGGTCTAAAATTGCACCTACGAATCATCCAGGTGTATCTAGCGTCCCAAGAAACACAGCCAATGAAATACGATAGCAGTGTAGTGACACGTCTTATTGGCTTGGCTAGACTGGAATGAATCGTTCCGAATTTTGTGGAAATTAACTTATTGACTACAGCATTGCATGAAAAAGGACAGGATGAAACAAAGTTCGATAAAGTCGTGCATAATTACTGGGGTTAATTCCGAGAATAGCTATCTTTTTCAGTGTTGTAATTATGCGACATTCCTTGTTTCATGTCGCATGCAGTTACCAATATAGTTCACGTTTGCCTTTCGACCTGTGCATAAACGACATGTTCCAAGGGACGGACGAGGGTCCAAAACATGGGGTAGTTGTGATTTAAACCAGGTTATGGCTTCTGAGAAGGACAACAATCGAGAAAAAACAATCGTTTTTAGGCAAAATTGCATGGTTTGAAGAAGGGCAATGCCGCGTAGCGAACTGCTCTAAACAATTAAGAAAGCTTGTTCCTAGAGACCACGTTAACATGTATGCGGATTTTTCAAGATTTCATTTTTACACCACCGTAGTAGGTAAGTGCTACTGGGAAGCCTGTTTGGAAGACCTGTCCCCCTCCGCTGATACCATTTGTTAAAAATGCCAACATATGAGAAAATCTAACTGCTTTTCAGGACAATTCATTTCAGTAACTTAGTCTTTATTGACGCGTAAGCACACGAGGAATTCCAAGAGTTTCCAATGAGACCAAAACAAAAGCTCTGGAACTGATAGTTTGGCGGCAATTAACAATGCCCCTTTCGAGAAGCAATTAAACCAGCGTGCAAGAGATAGACTGAAGTATCAGGAAGGCAAACAAGGTTCTGCGCGCTCAGCCATTGTGTCTTCCTCTCTCCCTTTGGACGGGTCTCTTGAAGTTCTGCAACTTGCACCGCATCCTTCAACGTGCGTGGGTCTGAAGTGCGTCGTAAAGGTCGGACTTGTTAGAATTGTTTGTCAGTAATTCTGCAGGTAGTCTTTCGTTTCCGAACGCGCAACGGCAGTAGAAGGTTGAGCTGTATATATGTACCTAAATACCCAATAAATCGTGTCATAATCTAGCACATACCGTTTTTACCGCGGCGAATTTACAGAATATACAGTAAGAATCGGTACTGCACATGAGAAAGATTAGTACTTAGCGTGGCTCATGATCTTTTCCTGTGAAACAAACCAACCCTCAGCAATACACGGGCTCCATATTATTATGATGGAGTCGAAACTAGAGTCAACACCATGATATGTTCCAGCACAGGGATTTAAAAACCTCACTTAGCAAAGTGAACGGAAAGCAGCAGTGATCATACGAGTATATTCAACTGCTGCTACATATATCTGCCCTTTCCAGGGAGGCCAGCATCAGACCAGGTTTGCCAAGGACAATTGCCCAACCAAGTGGGTTCTGTTTTGTTTCGTTTGTTTGTTTGCCTTTTTGGTTGATAAATCGGAAGTAAAAATCCAAGGAATTTTCCGCTTTTTTGACATGTATTTCATTTTTTGCCACAAATGCATCGCAACAGCAAAATGGCATGTCAAGACGCATATTCAGGGGCGCGGGAACTTCTCCACAGTCGAGGAACTCAAACAGTAACCTTTTGTTTGTCAGGTTGTCAGTCAGATGTCTTTTTTACGTTCAAAAGAGTATTTGGGAAAAGGTAGTGGGACCATGCCCACTTTATCCCATACTTTCGCCATACCTCATCAAAAACCAGAACGTCGACACGTACACGAACTGGCACCAATGCCCCCTCCATTTTTCTTTTGCCGAGTTACAAATGCGCCACTGACATGTGCGTTGAGGACAGCCAGCCAAAAGCCAATGAAATTGGTTTAAAAGTTCGAACTACATAGCGTGAAAATTTCGGCATTGCGATGCAGATATTCGAATCTATTAACATTTGTTCGAATCTCGAATCCGAATCCGAATTAAAATCCGGCCGCCCCAGGATTCGAAGCCCAAAATGCACGCAAATCCTCAGCTCTAGTCCTTTCGTACAGACCTGTCAGTTCCGCCACGGACAAAAAACCACTGACCAGTGTCTTAGGTTCTCCAGATGGTACATTTTATGCAACAGGCAGATAACATGATACGTGTAATGTATTTTTGAAAGGTTTGCCGTGCTTGGCGTTTTTTTTTTGGTGACAACAAAAATATATCGCCATATTTTTTAATCGATATTTTTATCTGCCATTGACAACGGGATTTTCGCTTTGATAATAACGGCGTATAGTTTAATATCTTGTAAAAGCTTTTAAATACTCCTGGTGTTTAGACATTGTATACATTCAATTGACAAACGACCATCAGTATACCTTCAGTTTTAAACGTTTAAACGACCTGCAGTTTCAAGCGTTGAGTCCAATATATTTTTCATCTGTAACCGATTTATATAACAGCGTACAGCGTACAACCGCTTTCATACAGCGCCTCCTGGTATACTGAAGGTCGTTTGTTAATTTAATGTATGCAGTGGCCTACGGTCATACTTTTGCAGCCGAAAATTACTTCAGATGCGTTTTTAATTTCTTAGCCAATGCATTTTTTCTACACTCCATTCTCGTAGATCGAAATGCAATACCGAATCAGGATATTGCACTATTAAATTAAGTGGTTTAAATGTCAGGAGCGGATCCAGGGCTTTTAAAGGGGTTCGGATGTTAGTCCTCGAGAGTTAGTCCTTGAGTTAGACCTATTTCAACACATGAGTTACTAGCGGGAGTCCTCCCATAGTTCCGAACGACAAGTCAGTAGCCTTAAATTTTCAGTACCCCAAGCTGAGCGACGTTTTGCAGCCACATTTTGATAAAAACATAGTTGACCCCATCAGCGAAGGTCGAGTCATATGACGTGATAAGACGAATCATTAAGACAGTTCATGAATCAGGTAACTAAGTTTTTGGCGTTTTAACTCCTTTTGTAACGCTTTGTAGAAGTCAGCCAAGTCACCAACCGCAAAGTTACGCAAAGCCCAGCCAACAAGCTCTCCCCAGAAAATAAAAAGTAGTATGATTTAAAAATAGTGTGTGCGGATTTCCAGTTATTTGATAGATAGACTGCGTCGATAAACAGAAGCTGGAGTTCAAATATTTTTTTAGGGATAACTTTCCTTAGTCTTTAGGCTATAGGTATCTGTTTTTCTTTGATGTGACCGTGTTACATAACGTCCTGCCGAACCTCCGCCCTCGCCATTGTAACGCATTGTCACACATTGGCTAACCTTCCTCTCTCTCTCGGTGTTACAGAAATTACGAATTTTGACACATCTTGCAAGAAGTCGTCAGGAATGACACAAATACCAAGATCAGATCACGCCAGTGAAAAATGACCTCAAATGAAATAAACATCGGTCTCTGGCTACCTTCACACAGACTCAATTTAGCCTCTTCTCTGACGTAAATCTCCGTTTCCAAAATTTGGACGGGGAACAATGGAGACAAGAATGAATGGGACAGAATCACGAATTAGGTACATGAACGCTATTCTGTCATGCACGTAGACCACGAGTACAGCTAGCGTGCATATGCACATTCTCAGTATGAGAAACGGACTCTACCGACCCCGCCTCGCCGTCGCCTTTTTAGTTGTTTGACACGGAATTCACCCAAATTTCGAATCGCCGAACGCGCCAGCATCCTGAGTATTTTCTTTGTGCTCCTCGAGTCCTACCGACGAGAAGAACTGAGGTCAGTGCCCCACCCATACGTCTCTGCCATATACATTCTGACAGACCTCCTCCTTGCGCAGTTGAGCCTTCTTGACTGTGCTACCCTTCCCATTTTCCATAGAATATGAATGCAATCCAGGCTCGGATCTAGGGGCAAGGGCGCGGAGAGCAGACGTGTGACGGGGAGAGCTGTTTTTCCTGAGAGGCACAAAAAAAGAGCAAACAAACACTCTGCTTGCCGATGAAAACACAGAGCGACAAGTCAACGCAGCAAGTTCATGGGGCCCTTTCCACAGTCCTGGGTCCGATCTAGACTTCATTTGGGAGGCTAATTCAAAACCTTGCATGTCCTATGTTGGATGCTTCGCGAGTAATCGTGCCCTGAGCGCCATATTTATTGATCATTTGCTATTTATTTATGTACAATTTCTACTTACATATGCATTCATATATCATCAATTTAAAAAGGAATAAACGTCTTCCTAAAGATACGAAACCCAGGATAACCTCAAAATCCACCAAGAGCCCATAAAAACGGTTAAAAAAAGACATTATGGAGGGCATCTCGCCCAAATATCTGAGAGCCAATACACCTCAGTTCATACTGGGGAAATCATTCTTCCAGTGCGTTCTCACTCTTCAAGCAGTGAAGTCTCGCCGAAGCCCTTTTAGTTGCTGTTCTCCTCGTGCACATCTGGCCCAGAGTTTGTAAGAAGGCGACGGTGACATCATAACAGAGGCTAAGGAACGAAAGTTCCGTCATGATCCGCTCACTCACAGGTTCAAGATTAATGTCGGTTTGACCTACTCGATGATTTAGAGGAACTCAGGGCCAGAAGCATAGCCAGGATTTTTGTAAGGGGGATGCGTGTAGTGGGGGAGGGAGGGGCGAAAGCTCAAATTACTTTAAAACCTGATACTACTTGAGCACTTTATTATTTTATTGAAGACATAGGGAAATGGCCACTGTCAAAGAGAGCATCCGGAGGTTTGGAAATAAAGATACATTACTTAAAAAACAAATCGTTTCTGACAAAAAGCGATTTTTAGAAACTTCTTACCGTAACTGCCCGAAGGGGAGTCAGCTGACCTTCTGAACCCTTTTCATTCCGCAGATGGAAAATGGTTTAAACATAAAATATGACCGGCCATAAGACCCTGCTCTCCCGACTTTTTTCGCCTGCCATTTCTGGACAGTTCAACCACTTTCCCGACAGTGTGGACGTACTCCGTCTTCCTCGGATCTTTTGCTTCCCAATTCCAGGATTTTTGACGCAAATTCACAAAACTTGATCACTTTTCCTAGCTATTCTTTCTACGTGCTGTAACAAGATTTCGTAATTCTGTTTTGCTCAGGGGCGGAGCCAGGCAACATTTTTGGGAGCGCCATTTTTCGTCCTAGGTAAAAGGAAAAAGTTTGCCAAAAAAGTTTTTAAGATAAAAGCTAAAATTCTGCATGGATGTATAGGCAAGTATTTGGGCAAGCGTACAAATACACTTTCGCCTATCTAAAGTCAGTTCACAAGGTCAGGTCAAAGTCAAAAGTCAAAATTCGATTTTATAGTAATGATTTTGGCGCTGTCTTTCAAATTCCAAACCCGAAATATGCATGGCGTAGAAGGGTGCCCTCTGCTTATGTACCAAGTTCTCTCAACTTGATATCAGGTCAGGTCACTGAGTTATGACCTAAAATGTCAGTGCGCGTACTCTATATCGCAACAGCCGTGAATGGAATTTTAGAAATAGAGTAAATTCAAATGATTGAAAATGTTTTCAAACAATGTGAAATGCACGTATGATCATTCAAAGCAACGCTAAGGTCACTGCAGAATTAAGGTCATTTAAGGTCAAAGGTGGTAAGCTGACCTGAAGAACGTGAACACGAAATTCTCCTCTTTTTCATATTCCTGGCACCGCCTATGCTAACATTATGCAAACAGTGTAATACGATTAATACTTCTCGAGCTTAACGTGACTAGTAGAAGCTAAAAAGGTGATGTTAACTTTTTTGTTAGTTTAGTTTTGGGGAACCAGTTCTCCTATTTTTGGAACCCTGTAAACGCCTACGAATTTTCCCAAAATTTCGAATGTATGGGCTATTGGTAAAAGTCCCATTCATAATCTCGCGATTTATGCCAATTTCATTAAAATCGGTCCATAACCAACATAATTAAAAGTCCAAAAAATCACCATTTGGACTTCCCTTCCCCGTATCCACCCCCTTCAAAACTTCGAAAATTTCTTTTCATAGCAATGTAGCTAACGTCACGGCCAATTGGTCGCCGTTTGTTGCGTTGAAATCGGATGTGTAGTTCTCGAGATCTCAGGGGGACGAATCCAGCTCCGCCGGGAATCGGCCATACCGTCTAGCCTTCCGGGAATAGGGTTAAGCTAGGTGAACTAAAACGACTAGGTGATCATCGCGAGTATTTTGTCTTACATACACTAACAATAATATTTGCCTGTAACTGCATCAGCAGCGGGTCCAAGAGGAGTTTTTAGGAGGCATGTTCGTCCGTTTTTTATTACTTTCTTGGCTGTGCTTTCGATGTACTCTTGTCGATGTTATGGGAATCGAGTAACAATGTTTTGCATTATACCCGTCAATTTCATGCCTTGTGGCATTTGTGTTACTTTTTATGACGAAAGTGGCGGGCCTTCTGTTGCAAAATGGAGTGATGAAGACATTACTTTTGGAAAAGTGGCGGATCAAATTCATCACATCAAGGACAGAAGTAATTATTTTTTAGCAGCACGTATTCTGTATTCCTCCTTTTTATTTATTTTGACACACAAAGACGGCATTATGGCACCATGGGCGGATCCACGGGGCAACAAACGCACTCAGTAGGCCATGCCACGAACCTATCATAAACAGTGTTATTCCAAGGGTCACTGAGAATTGTTCCGTGACTTTCATGTGAACCATATCATTTTTGGCACACCAAAACCACGGTACATTTGGCCAGTAGCGGATCCAGGGGAACCTACCTGGTGCACATAAACTGCGTTCAGCCATACGGTACCGTACATATCGTGGTAAATATCCGTGATCAGGCGTTTGCAGTCACAATATACCCACTGATACAGACGCTTCTGCATGAAGTGCAAATCTCCAGGACGCAGACACACATTCGTGGTTCTTGGGTCCGCCGTTGCAAGCTAGTTTGTATTCTTTACGCTCGCAAAATACAAAAAAAAACAAAAAATGGCTCGTTTCAGGCCTTTTCAGACAATTCGTAAAAATGCAGAAAAATGTATCATACATTGTCCTCCCTCTCATGGTACATATCAACAATACGTAAGGTAAGGTAACCTTACAGTCCTGGTCGTGCAGGCACTCGGACCTCGTCTTAAAGTTGAGTGGGCGACCCATAGGGTCGCTCTTTAGTCGCGTGTCGCTTTGTCCTTTGTCACTCTGGCCGCTCCACCCCCGGAGTGCCCTGGTGTGTACAAAAGCAGTGTGTAAACGGAGTCTGAGCGTGGCGCGCGATCACGTCCCACCGAGAATACAGAAACACGTTGTGCTGCTGAGTTTGTTACGTCCGGTATGCCGACTGCGGAGTGGAGGCGATCAAGGAGCACGCTTCATATATCCCGTCCACCGCCGACCACTAAACATCCTTGTTTCAAAGCTCCTTTTTATCATTCCAGACACCGTCACTAAAGCTTTTTTAGCTTTCAAACTCGCAAAATTGCCTATTAAATCACAAGGGTTCGTTTGAGCTATCTCCCAACAAAATCGGACAATAAGTTCTGTCACGGAGAGCCACATAAGATCCCAGTGAGATTTAGATCTAAAATGCAGGTCCCTGACGGAGTAAAGACACCAGAAAAGCTTCATACATTAGAGATGGCATGGAATCCTGATTTGCTCCTCTTCCGAAAACAAGGGTGTCCCTTTGTGAAAAGTGATTATGAAAACAGCGCTTGACTAAAGAAATCAGAACATTTTGAGGGCATAAAGATATCTTGCAATCAAATTACAAATCTTTGGTATAAAGCCATCAGCTGGGGCCTAAACCTACGCACAGGGACGTCAGTTTCTGTAAATGATTGGGTAGGTCGAGCCATCCGGCCCGACAACCTAACCTCCCCCAAATGTGGGTTTTCAACGGATTAAGCCCACTTTATTTTGATCAATGGAAATTTTTGAGTTTTTTAATACTGTTTTTCAAGTAAAAAATCGCGTATATCCCGTGCATATGGATATATATGTATGTGTATATATATATAGATAGCAGATAGAAAGATAGATACATCACTATATGCCTTATTCCGTACTTGCTGCCTATCTTTTATCTATTTCGGCCGTTTCTTTCGTTATTTTTGCCCAATTCCCTTTAAAACTGGCAGAAGATATTGGAGGGGCCCAAACCAACATTGGAGGAAGTCCAAATCAACATTGGGTGGGCCAGGGCCCCCTCGAAACAATACAAATCAACACCCCTACCTACGCATAAAGCGCTACGCCTGCAGCAAAAAATAAAGTCTCGGCGCTGGTGAGAGTACGGAAGCCTTGCGAAGCTTATGTGTTACACTTCACGGATAGATGGCGCTTACAGAGATGTATGAGGTTGTGTCTGTAAACCGGCTCACAGGAGCAGATCCAAGATTGCAGAATGAGGAGGCGTATTACTGGCGACCAGCTACTCCACCCATCGTCATGTGTGCAATTCTCCCAAAGGCGGGAGAGCAGGGAGCAGAAGCAGCACCAAACCCTTGAAGGAGGGGCACCGTAAATGCCCACTGTCGACGAAAACGCCCTGGAAAAGACCTCTCGAACCAAGAGGCCCCGAATTATAACCAAACCTTTTAAAAATGATGCCAAAACCACTCAACTTTATCACGAGTTGTTTATGAAAATGCATCGGTATTATTCCTGGACCCAGTGCCTAACGAACTGGGGCCTCGGGCGAAATGCTTCGTGTGCACCTCTAGCGGCATTAGTGGAAGGGAGCCCAAACCGCCTGCATCAGCCTGGATTCGCCCCTGTACACGCATTCAGAACGTGTATTACATAATTTGTGTCAGTGTACACTCAGCGCATTGGCATTCGTTCCGGTTTGAGGATAGCCTTTGCCTGGTAGGAGACAGCCGTACCAGCATCCTAAGTCTGTTAGCTCGCTGCCTTCCTATCCAAGTGCGTTTTATAGACGTATAAAATAGCATATTAATGCATTTTGAAATTCAAAACAGGTACAGTTTCGTTTATCCAGTATTGCATAATAGACTGATTCTTTTGAACTGAAGGCCCCGGAAAGAACTGACATGCAGTTAACGATACCTTTCGCAGCATTTCAGATCATGTCTAAGCAATGCTCTATGCACTTTTGTTTTGTTCCGCCTATACGTATGCACAATGCAGCGGCCTCTCAACCCGGTCAAGATGATTTATGGTCGGTCTCTCAGACCCATGTACGGATCTATCACGACGAGCGATCGTTTCAGTTTCATATCAGGGTGCAAAGATGAGCGGATCTGACGACACCATCGGGGACAGGCAACGGCCGAAGTTCATCCGGCGTCCATGGTCGAAATCATTGAAGATTTGCATAAGCAACTGCCAGAGTCCGGCGCGTCATCAGACTGCGTCACTGTTAACGAAACGCTCAGGCCCTGCAAAAGTCACTGCTGGTTAAGTTTACACGTCGGGCAAACCGGTTCGCAGACCCACGATTCGTCTGAATTACGGACTCGACGCGTGCTGAACCATGCGTATAGAGGTCTCGCAGAGCAACCAGGTGAGGAGGAGGATACAGATGAGAACAATCCCCGTCAGTCCATCCAACATGTTCATTCATTAAGTTTGTTTGGCTTATTGATCTTTTTCGAATGCAAAAGTCGTTGTTATTAATTCGTTTGTCCTCGACCAAGGACATTAGACTGGCTCTCCCCATTACAAAGTCCATCAACGACCAACGTTCGTGATCTGAACTGAAAATCGGCGCAGCTGTCCGATTTCCGGCATTTGCGCAATATCCGCAGCTGCAGTGTTACAAAATCATACGACCAAGGCGTCGACCAGGCGCCGCCGACGTCAACGTCTCCTGCACCCCGGACGTGGGAGCAAGCACTGGGAAGCTGGATTGTCCCACTGACGTCCACCCTGAACGCAATTTTCCGGCGGGAAACATGTGACAGGAAGGCGTCTTGGTGGCCTCAGCACGACACGAAAAGTCTGACATGAAGACAAGAGATCGTGCTGGGCAAGGCTGAAATCGGCACGATATGAGGCGTTAGCGGGAATTAGCGGGGACTTGTATTCGACGGAGCTGTGCGGTTTGTTGGGGTGAGCAGCCAGTCACATCCCGAATTGTTTAACATCGGGTCAAGGCGTTCGAAAGGAGAAGTTTGGCAGGCCTGCAGACCACATAAAGCCGAAGAACTCGACGAGTGACCCGAGGAACGCACTGAAAGCATTGATGCAAATGGATGGCAAAATTTAACGCGTAGCGAATATTTTGCGTTCCTGACGATGCATTCTCATGGACCAAGCGCCCGTTTTAAACTAGTTAAAACGCCGAAATCACGAATTTTGGCTTCATGCTCAGGGGCTGTATTGTTCATAAGGTGTTATAAGGCCATCGGTTTTCCGTGCAGCGTATAATAGATGTTTTATAATTAGCTGGGTCAAACATGGTTATCACGCAGATGACGAAGAAACGCACGTAGACGTTCGTAGGCGCATGTGCTAGTTACGAAGTTTTTTCCGTTCGTGCAGGCTATCAGTATGTTTGAAGGACATTACAGCCTAGTGAGCATAAACAGTAAACCAATATAATTTGGGGCGGCAGTAGACATACGACACGAGAAGGTGACTTGCGGTAGAGCGAAGCTGTATTGCAGAGTAAACAACTGGAGTCTACGTACGCACCTCCGGTAACAGCAGAATTTACTCCAGCCGACAGAGACGACGCGAAACACCACTACGGTGGAACAGCGCTGGCATCACCGAGGGCAGCCCTGCCTCCTGTTCTGGCTAAAACCAGCGCTATGGGCGGTGTCTGTTAGACGACAGGATTGACGGAGTTTGCGGAGAGGCAGGGACAGAACACTTTAGCAACAAGGGAAGAACAGTCTGTGTAGATTGCGTCTGTCTCATTCCACACCTGGGACGCGCCGACCTGGTCAACTGGAGGGTTCAGCTCGAGCCCCTGAGTGGTTGCCCAACCCGCCAGGCGTCGCCATCCTCCGGCTGAAGCGGCACAACGACACCATGTTCACAATCACAATCATAATCACAATCCCGTAACATCTCACTCGATCTTGAGGAGGAACCATGCCAGAAAAATGGGATCCTGCCCAGAGGCGCAGCCAGAAACTTCGTAAGGACAGGAGATATAGCCATATTCTGTAAAATGGATTCTCCCAAGCCAACAGGTTTGGATGCGGAGGGATAGAAAACAGGCCTGTTTATCTAACGCCAGCAGCATATAATTATCGAAATATGTAGTAAAATTTGATCTAACCACTTGTTTCTTATCCAAACGAGATAATTTTAAACCATAGCCCTGAGGAGGAGCTCCGTACCCCGGTGTCCCCCTCCCTTCTGGCTGCGCTAGTGATCCTACTGTCTGCGCCCCGCACTAGTGCTGCGCGTTTGAAACAGCCCGGGCGACTGAGAGGATGTAATCAAAGTCATACGTCTTCAATCGGCAGCCGAATCCGAGGACGAGGACCCACGGGTCGTCGGCCGCGCTCGGCCAGCACCACGTCCCCATACGGCGGCCGGTGACCTCCGCCTGCGGCCACTGGTCTCCGTCATCCAGACCACTTCCCTCTCAGTCAAAATGGAGTCATGAAATACAGATCGGCGGGGGACATATTTTTTTAACAGAACAATGCCTAGTTTTGTCACTGTAGGTACCCCACTGCTGGCCTACAAGGGAGCTGTGCTGAGCTGTGAAGGGTGCCTCCGCGGCCCTGTCAACAACATAACTCCGATGTGTTGGCCGTCATATTCGATATCATTCTATACTGTACACCATTTCATAATAAACTAAAACTGCCGATCTTAAATACATTTAAAGGTTTTGGCTTAATTTCTCACTTTCGTTCCGTGGGATGTTTTTTTGCCGTTGCGTTGTTTTATACATAGGGCGTGATTCACAGTGACTTCTCTGGCCACGGAGAAAAAGTTCGCATCATAACTTTTTTCTAAATTTAATCCGACTAGTTTGATGGGCTGACGTTAAGGATCGGAACCTGTGCTTAGCAAAGATTGTTCCATAAACCCCTGCCCCTAAAATCGATCGCGCAGTTCAGTGCAACGGCTGATTTTGTGAGGACAGTTTAACGTGCCGCTAAGGTGGGATACCATGGTGTGGTAGTGGCAGCGTGACCCTCTGTTGGCCAGTTGTCAGCTGACCTGCGGGCCAAATATCGAACGCCGAGCGACTCGAAGCCGTCTTGCCAGAACGGGGAGACCAGCACTCTGCCGACTGAACTGCCGATTACGGTCCATTTTGATGGTCTGTCAGTATGCTTAGATCACGAATGATACCTGATAGTCATAAAATCGTAATGCTTTTTAATATTCCGTCGGAGCGATCACTTAGTATTATTATTTTTTTTCTGAAGAAGTTCCGTTGGTCATTTCTTAAGTCAATAGTGCAAATTACAATGACTCGTTTAAAGCGACATTGACAAAAACGTGCATGTTCGTGAAAATGTCATCATAGCTTACTGTCCCGACTTATGACATGGCCTGTTACCTTTCTTTTTTTTTGAAACCCCGAAAATTGCAAAACAGCACACTTTGGATTGCCATCGTTACATGTTATCATCCTTACATTATGAACCGCAAATCAGGTCTATCTGCATTTTGCAGTACTATGAATTAACGCCCAGCGTTAGAGGTAGCACATACCTCCCTCTGCTGGCGCAGCTCAGTCACCGGCTGCTGATCGACAGGTCTCTGTGGAATTCGTATGAATGTGTGTGGGTCTAACAGACTCCTGCACCTTGAACAGTCTGTGTGGATTGGCAGCGCTTTCACGGATAACGAAATGGCACCCAGATCGAGGAAGTTAAGGCATAAGTAGACGGCTCTGTCAGATGTATCTTTTTGCGTGCTTCAAACGGTGTTTGGTCTTCCCAAATGTTGGCCTTATCAGTCGCAATGATATAATGTTTCAGCTTGGGACACTGGGCCTCACAGAGCTTGTGAGACCTATGATTAGGATCTTGCCAGTCAGCAGATTTTGACGTCCGTCAATTCGCTTCAGTGGCGCCCCTGACGGCCATCTGAACAGTGACATGGGAAAACCGAGCATCGGAAGCCCCCTTCCAGTTCCCCAGCGCGTTCACAAACAGAAAGCCGGACGACGACGTTGCATCTACCTCCAGTTTTTGCTGAGCGCGCGTCCGATGACGTCAACCCATCTCACACAGAACTACGTCCGCCCGGCACTGCGCGAGCCGCGACAAACGGCAGAAGGCCCAGCCGAGCGCCACCGCCGGCAGCGCGTAGAAACGCTATGATAACCGCTCACCTGCCGCCCGGCCGGCCCCGGCCTTGGAGTCCGACGCGGCGCGCACGGCGGCCGGCAGTTAGTCGTGAACGGGTGTCGCCTCAAGAAGGGGAACACCCATCTCCTCCGCCGCAGCACTCGGCCGCTCGGGCAGTACAGCATAGTGGGCAGCAAGACGCACGTCGAGGGTTCAGCAGCGCCGTCCGGGATGGGTCTCGAGGAGAGAGGTGGTCTGCTGTCCTCCGGCCCGAAGGCCACCTACGGCTCCAGCGACATCGGCAACAACCACAACGGAACGTTCACTGAGGTCTTCGCCTCGCCGGGTGAGTGCTGCGTCCAGGGCAACATGGATGCCCTGGTGCGCGGCGGTGCGTGTTCGTGACGTCCAGCTGGTGCGTGCTGGGACAGCGAACGTGGACTAGCCTGCTCGGCCTCGAGGAACGGCGTTAGAGCTGGCGGAGGAAGGTCGGAGAGTCGAGTGGCGAGTGTTGACGGAGCTTCCTCGTATGTTAGCTTTTAACGCAGCGGTATGAAACCAGGCTCCAATTTCGGACCTCGATTACCACGCAGCTTTCGCCGTCCACGACAATGGGCACGAAAGCTCGATAGCTGCATAGGAACACAGGATTCCATGAGGTAGAAGAAAAGAATGCGTACGGCACAAATGACGTCCACGGGCCTTCCTCGACTAGTCGCTCCATATACCGAGACCTGTTGACTCGTGGGCGGATTGGCATGGATCGGGCTGTCGGAGTTTCAGCAGCCTGAAATCCATTCCTCAGACAAGGACTTCTCAGGCGAGGGGTGCCTTAGCTCGCGGGGATGAACACAGGTTCTTGGATTCTGCCGCATTAATGTTACCTGCTGGCCTATAATGCAGGGAAAAATTCGGCGGCGAAGACTGTTTTATTTTCAAATGATTCTGTTTTGTACGCCGTGATTCATTTTCTACAGTTGTATTACATTGGTATGGTATGACTGGACAATTGCGCCGATTTTGCATCGTTTCTTTTCATGTCGATGGGGGCATGGAGTGTTTTCTAACACGGTTGACTCAAGGATTGTGACTCCTCGGGCACAGTCTGCGTCAAGGGTGTGACCTGATGTGACATTCCGCATGACCTGGTTGACCACCGGTTACTTTCTGACTATGGCAGTTGCGAAGCAAAAACATTCGGTGTTGCCATCAGTACAAGTATAAGAAGCTTAGCAAGTTGAGCTTTAGATATACATACGCAAGCAGCAGTGCAAGCTCCTTAACCGCATAAACATTTTATTCCCATTAAAATAGGTGAAATTGGTCGTTGGAGATTCGTGGCAAACTGAGTTGTATTCACATGCTCTGTTTGGCAACAGTCGACACAAAATTGGGAGTGGAAAAGCTTTGATCCCGCCCTTTATTGTAATGGGTGACAGTTAAGCGCCTTCTACCTGATGAAAACTGACATTAATTCGCTTTGGCACCTTCTCGTACCGTATTAATCAATACCTCTTGTGTAATGCGGTAAAGAAACAGACCAAAAACTATTACTTTTGAATGATGTTAGAACGGGAAAGCAGGAAGTATCCTTGTGACCTAATGTAGGTTAGTTTCCGCCATCTAAAACATCTGTAAATAGCGAAGAACTTTCAGCATATCCTCTGGCACGAAAAAAACAGCGCCGCTGCATGTAAAACACCCAGCACCTCTTGAGTGCCGAAAAGTTTCCCGGATAATTCACGGACCAGATGCTCTTGTAACATAGTTGCAGCCAACTAAAAAAAATATGTGGCCAAAATCTAGTCTGGAACGGCCATGGTTTGAGTCAGTCAAAACCCCCAGGTGTCCTTAAGTCCCCAACCCTGAAACGGGCAGCTAGAATCTGGCAGGCAGTTATCCCGTCTTTCCGTGATTTGCGAGGATGGTTTTGTCCCATTGTCCAACCATGAAGCCTTGCCGGCTTCGAGTCTGGCCCCGTGATCTCGCCGTCTCGAGTCCCCTGCGACTGCCCCCGTTTCGGGTTCTGCACAGGCCGGGCTCGGTGTGGCAGGATCGATTGGTGTTGTCGTGAGACTTCCCCTGTGACTCTGCAGTCGGCATTGCTTGGTGTTCGGCGCCGAGGTGACCCCAGTCTGGTTGCCTTCACACGTCGGGCCTGGGCTTCAGTGCCTGCCTCGGGACCTAATGAGGAGGCGGTGGGGCGCTCCCAGTTCTCAGGGGGCCTTGCACCATAACATTGCAGCCGCCTCATGCAGGTCGGAACGACCAATACGAATAGAAGCGTTAACAAGGCGTAGTTAGGAGGGGGAAGGAAGGTGGGTAATAGCAAGTGTGACCGTGAAAATACACAGACTTTCTTTTGGTGGGAAAAGCCCATGTTTACACACATATGACATATATTAATATTAACATCTTTTGTGTGTAAACCCAAACTACTCCAGGCATAAAGAAGGTTGCTTACTTTCGTTATCATGCCTAATGTACGGGACCATTTTTTTTTTTTAACTTCGTTCAGTAGCAAGTCCTCAGACTCAAAACTGACGGTCCGAATGTGCCCTGCGACCGTTCCCGTTTCGGGTTCTGCGTAGGCCAGGCTCGGTGTGGCAGGGTCGATTGGTGTTATCGTGAGACTTCCCCTGTGACCCTGCAGTCGGCATTGCTTGGTGTTGGGCGCCGGGGTGACCCCAGCCTGGTTGCCTTCAGACGTCGGGCCTGGGCTTCAATGCCTGACTTCGGGCCTAATGCTGACGCGGTGGGGCGTTCCCAGTCTCCATTGGGCCTTGCACCATGAGAGTGCAGCCGCCTCATGCAGGTCGGAATGACCAACAGCAGCGGCGTGAACAGGGTATGGCCGGGAGAGGGGAGAAGCATGGATGGAGCTTTTCCAAAAACGTTAGTGGGGCCAAAGCCGGATTTTCGACGAAGATAAAATGTCGTCTAACACATACCTGGTGTCAGTATTATGATGGACCACAAACACTGGTTCATGGTTATTTCCATCGTAACCTATTATGACATTTGCACGTACGTTTGTTGATGAAAAAAGTTGGTCTGTGATGCACACTGGCCTTTAGAGGCTAACATTTTTGGCAAGACCAGCATGCGTTTGTTTCCAGTACAGTTGGCATTCATGTGAAACAAGCATTTGAAGCAGAAGAACATAACCAATTCCTCAAATTACCTTTACGTTATGATAATATTGGGTGTAATCCATGAAAAGTGACTTATATATGTACTTTTATGAAGACACATTACACATAGCCAAACTTCTTGGGGCTAGATCCAAAGTTGGTGGGGCCATGGCCCCACCAAAAATATAGAGAGCTCCGTGCCTGGGCGGAAGGATGGGTAGTAGCAGGTTTGACTATGAAAACAAACAGGCTTTCTTATGACAGGAGAAGCTTGGGTTTACGTGCAAGACAAATCATGTCAATACAAGATACGTATTGATATTAACATCTTTTGTGCGTAAACCCAGGCTTCTGCGGGCAACAAGAAGACTGCTTACTTTTGTTGTCATGCCTAATGTCCGAAACCATTTTTCATTCCATTCAGTAACAAGTGCTCAGACTCAAAATTTACTGTCCGAATGCACTATAAAATGAGCATGTCCCTCAAATGTCTGCCCTCCCAGTTTTGAAACATACCTGCACCTCTGCCTACACAGGCACAGCTTGCAGGATCAGCATATTTATGACGAAAATAAACCTTAATCACCAGCACCTGACCTCCAGCCTGCAGACAAGGCTATCCGAAGGGAGCCTGGTGGCTGCTTCGACAACCGCAAGAACGCCGGCAGCCCCCATCGCCCGCGGACGGCCGTCCGTCTGAAGGCAGCTGAGACGCCTCCACTGTCGCTGAGTGTCGGCCGGCCCGGCCCGGTCCGGCTCCCGCCTGGCGGATCCTGGGACCGGGTCGCCTCAGGCGCTCTCCTGGCTGACATGGCAACACGTCAGCCGACAGGGGAGAGTGGGTGAACGCCTCGCGGCCAGGCTGATGTCTGCAGCGGCTGCAATGGAGCCCTCGGCTCACTGAGCCGAACGGTGGCAGGGATAGGCGGTCACGAGGCTCACGGAGACGTCGTGACCACGATCAGATCTGGGGAGTTATCTCACGATTTAGGGCTTGGGAACCCTGAACCCTGGCTTTGGCTCAAAAGCTCCATATCGATGTTTGATATGGGTGACGTCTGAAGTGTATGACGATTCTGTACCCTGTGGCGAGATGCCGTCGCGATGTTGTTACAGCATATGGAAGTTTTTTGCGTCATGCCTTCTCGGGGAAGAACGGTTTTGCGACTTGCCTTTGCAGCGTTGAGTTACTGCAATGCTGAACAGCGGGCCTGGGAAATTTCAGAACTGCGCTGACGTTGCATTCGCTGTGTGACGTGCTAACGTTTGGCGCCGTTCAGGACTGATGCAAGGGCTTTGCGATGTTGTGCCTTTAACTGCGGGGGTAGTTTGGTATTCCCAATAGGGCCCTCACAGATCAGCAGTCCTTGGCCAGATAAAAAGAACGAAGCGCTCCGCGCTAACAATACTGCACAATTTAGAGAACTGACGTTAAATTCGCAGTGTAATGGAACGACAACGGTGAGGCCGCGATTTTCCTGCTTTGGAGATGAAATCACAAGCGAAAACTTGCTTTGCTTTCTTAGTATTAAGTCGTCATGCACTCGTAGGAAGCGTGGACGTCGGGAATGACGTTGGCAATAGGGTGATGATCCAACATCGACTAATTTTTACATTAGGTCCAAGGCGTTAGCAAAAAACAATTGACTGCAAATCTACCATACTCTCACTTTTCTTGAGTTCTTACGTGCTTGGTGCAAAGTAATACAACGCTGTTTTCAAAAGATCAGGCAAGTAGTGAACCTTTAAACAGAGCCCCCAGTCTCATCAGGACATGCTTTGATGGCAAGACTATGGTATCTGCGGCATTTCTAGGTTTATGTGTTTATGCTATTTATGGCTTTTGATCATAAATTTGACTCAGTATATGTGCAACATAAACACATTTCGATAGCATTATGGATACTTGTAACCTTCTGGAAACATGCGTGCTTACTTCATACTGAAGGCAACAACATGAGGGAACGTTCCCTATGACCTGCAATGCCGTTTGATGTTTTTATAGCGATCAGTAACGATTTCGTCTTGAGAAACGCATGGCACTGGCAACCCGTTTCTTCGGCGGCGACAGACAGTTTCATCAACTAGCAATTCTGTGGTTCTAAATTTGCCCATTTTTTTCTAGTCTGTCTGCTTCTGACACGCTTTCCTTTCTGTGTCACAACCCATGTTGGGTGCCGCCAAATGGCCATGACATAATCTGCCTCCAAGAATAAATCTGTCAAGGAAATGATACCATCCGTCGTTGGTCGGACCTACGTTATGTTGTCGCTGCAGATAACGGTCGCTTGTCATACGTCGTCTTACGCTACCTGAACCTTATTCACACCGCTGCCAATCGGAGGCATCACTGTTCAGCGCACAGCACTCCGAATAATGTTGGCTCGCATTAGAAGGAATCGGCCATCTTTGTTGCTGTAGTCATTTTCGACATGCAAGGCAAAAAAGACTCATGACCGTGCCAGGTCTCAGAGGAACACCGTTAGGAAATGGTCGGATCCTGGGAGTCAATGGCGAAAAGTATTTGGGCTCATACAGTTAACAGTTCTTAAACTGACAGCAGTCTTATCCAAAGAAAGTTTTCGACTTTGACAACATATAAAACAAATACGATAATGCAGATGTATGGGCAGAAAAACAGGGGTAGGCACACACACAGGTCAGCATGTGTACCGCAGGAGCCGGCCGCGCCGCTCGCTGGACAGGCATGTTTACACACACACACACACACACATATATATATATATATATATATATATATATATATATATATATATATACATATAAGTAGTTTACTTGGGCTAGAGGCTTTGAGCGGAAACGTACTCTTAAGCCTAAGTAAAAATAATGATAAGCGTGCCCGTTTGCAACAACAAAGCGAAACTTGAACAAATCGTTGGCTGATCAGGGAATTCATTCCCCAAATATCCTGATACACGTTCTCCGTTTACATAAACATTTCAAGACCCAAACGAGGCTGTGCGTCTGGAGCTGCGTTATCGGGGCTTACGAGGCCGGAAGACCAGCCCGGATGGTGTCGGTCGGTGCCCTCGTAGTGGACCCGCGGCGCTCTCAAAGGGACATGTACCTCCGCCAACGGCGGCGCCCGTCCGGGCAAACAGCAATCACCTGATCTGGTCTGCTATGTAGTCTGGTCTGCCATGTGGTATGGGTTGCTACGGGACCTGGTCTGCTACGAGGTCTGGTCTGTTACGAGGTCTGGCGTGCTACGAAGTCTGGCGTGCTACGAGGTCTGGTCTGCTGTGAGGTCTGGTCGTAGGCCGGTCGCACGCTGCGACAGCTCCTCGCAACGCTAGCGGTGGCGTCCACCGCCAGTAGCGCAGAGTGGGGTCGGCAGGGCGGATTCCGCGGCGCCGCAACAGGCAGCCGAAGTCCCTGTGGGGAGGGGCTTCCCTGGAGATGCCAACAGTCCGGTCGGGTCTGCTGGCGACCAGACTCTGTCGGCTGCCGATGACGACGACGTGCTGCGGAGGCGTCGCCTGGTACAGATTGGAACAGCAGGCAGGAGGAGGTCATGGGAATAAAAGGCCGGGGTAATATTTTGAAATGAGATCGGAAAAGCAGAAAATGCGGTAAAAGGAAATCTGGTGACTGTAGTGCGCAGTACAAGGATTGGATGAATTTCCGCTGCTGCTCCTGTTAGGTGGTCAGGAAGCCGCGAATATTTTGAATGAAGACCACAATCTCGGTGACTGAAGCTCCTTGAACGCTCGCCCTGCAGAAGTTTTCGGCCGACGAGGAGGTCCGATTCGGCGCCCTCTGAGCCGTTTAGAAGTTAAGAATGATAGAGCATTGGGATTGACGTCATGTGATAGATCGTTCTTTATTCTGCACCAAAGGTTAAAAATAGTTTTATACAGTTCTTGCCATTGCCCCTGTAATTGGGATCAAACTAGATCTGCAAAGTCCACATCGTCATTTTTTGTTCCTGGGAGGACTCTCTTTGACTTTGGAAGGACTACCTTTGGACTCCCTTTGATGTGCAAATGGTTTCGAATGTTTTCTTTTCTCGTACTTCCAACACACCGACACGTTTTTCAAACCACATGGCGTTCCTGGCTCAGAAAAAATGGACTTCTTGGACTAACTTCTGAATCCTTTCTCTAGCTGTTAACAGACTGGTAACAAATGATCAAGGAAACGCAATATTTTGTTTCGTGTCCCTATGTGATGTGACCTTTTCGCGGTCTTCAAGATTAAAAGGGAATATATGACACTTGTGCTGTTTTCACCATATTTGGAACCTTTAGAATCCCCAAAATGATGCTACCAGGTCACTGAGTTCATCTGACATTCGAAAAGTCATAGCAGGTCATGAGATTTTATGAACATCTGTAGCCAGGTTGGATTCAAGTTTTGCCCTCTTCTTCAAAACCAATGCATTGGTTTATATGAGGAACTGCGAAATCACAGACTCAGTGACGTGACATGATGTAGGACTTGGACGAATCTCAAGATATGCGGAAATGAAATAACTCAGCCACTCAAAACCACCTGCAGCTATTCCAAGCTGTTAAGCACCTTCAAAGGAAACGGCAAGGACCCTTTTGGAGGGCAAGGATTAATCACGGAATAATCAAAATAAAGGTCCTGAGATCAAACGTCTTTCTCTTGGTCAAACTTCCAGAATCTCTAATTTATCGGAGGCCATCCGACTGGTCTGCTCAGGTCTATTCTAAACATGGCCAGGAGTGGCAGCTGACTGTGTCTCGCACCTGCGACCTCAGTGTGTGTCATCGCGCTGCTGATGTCTGCGATGAGACTTCATCTGCGCTGACGCCGTTCCTGCGGTCCTGGTCGGGCGTGACCTGACCCGTGCTGCGCCCCCAGGCGATGAAGAATCCGGCGGCGGCTGCTGCTGCTGCTGGCCGTTCTGTTGGAGGCGTCGGACGTACCAGAAGCTGGGGGACCATGTGCCGGAAGGTGGGTTCGTCGGCCCGAACTGCTAATGGCTGGCCCATGGCAAGCCTAGCGGCCCTAGCTAGACCCTAGCTAGCAGGGTCTTCTCGTAGGTGCAGTGAAATCCGACCTAAGTCTAAGGCACGTAATGCAATGCATGCGTTCAACCGTGCGTTTCGTATGCTGATAAAAGTATTCCGGGTTTTCCAATAAATCGCCGCCTTGTAGAAAGAACGAAGTGGGACCACTTTTGGTCCATATCTTGGTGATGTTGAAGTGGGGAATGTAATGGGGCTATCTCGCTTTATCACCATATGCTTTGTGTTTTGAATGGCAAAAAAAAAAACAGCCAACGACATGCCAAGCGTCGTTTACCAAATGCTTCATCTTGGAAAGCCCTATTGGCAGTGAATCTGTCTTCACGCATCAAACAGATGTTTTTAATAAATACGTTTTGATCAAAAGCTTCAACTTTTTGAACAACAAAAGCTTAACATTAACCAGGGCTACAGTCGTTATCCTGGTTGATATTACTCACATGTGTACCAATAATGACATACGTGATGTGTGGGCGCCGAATGACCCTGTAGTCGGTGCGCCCCTAAGCCCCAATAACTAACTAACTGACGTGATGTGTTCGCTTTCGTATCTGTTAATATAAGATTATGTTAATGATTATGATTATGACTGGGTTCAGGATAAGGATTATGTATGGAATATGTTGAATGTATGAACAATTATGTATGAACTATGTTGAATGTATGAAAAATTATGTACGAAACCGTGTGAAACATGCCTTGCGTATATATATATATATATATATATATATATATATATATATATATATATATATTTCTGGCTTTTGGCTGTGTCAGAGCTTTGAGTTGTAGTTTTAATGAACTGACATGGCTTGGCTGATTAGTTACGGTATAGTCGGGCAGCGACGAGGGCTACAGCTAACGGCAGTGTTCCGATCTCCGTCAGATCACTGTCACAGGCAGAGGGACATGGGCATCAACCGCAAGGCCATGAAGCAGCTGATGATCGCCACCACCCTCTGTTTCACATTCATGATCACCGAGGCCATTGGTAAGGGCACTGGCCCGGCATTCCTTCGCCGATGTCCTCTCTCTCTCTCTCTCTCTCTCTCTCTCTCTCTCTCTCTCTCTCTCTCTCTCTCTCTCTCTCTCTCTCCTCCCTCCCTCCCTCCCTCCCTCCCTCCCTCTCCCTCTTCCTTCCTCCCTCCTGTTCTCTCGTCTCTCTCTCTCTCTTTTATGAAAATAAGTTAAAAGTGTTCGAACACAGTGAAGTGA
Source organism: Capitulum mitella (assembly GCA_030062745.1). Taxonomy (NCBI): domain Eukaryota; kingdom Metazoa; phylum Arthropoda; class Thecostraca; order Pollicipedomorpha; family Pollicipedidae; genus Capitulum; species Capitulum mitella. Next base: position 23,284,848 of record CP099843.1, read on the forward strand.
TTTATAACATTAACTGATACGTAATGCTCGAAATTATGCTTCTATTTTTATGAAAGCGTGCAGTTCTGACTTCGGCATGTTAAGTTGTATTTTGGTAGGAACCGATTTAAGTTACCCTTTTGTTCTCCATTCCCACTGTTCTTCTCGTTTTCACGTAGCGAAATTTTTTGCTGCATAGTTGCTATTGCGAGACTGCCTCTAAATGACTGCCCTCGTATGATTCCTCACCTCCCCATCTTCCTGACGGTTTCTCCGTGATCGGTTCGGCGCCCGCCCTGCTATTACTCCGCCGGCCGCCCGCGCAGGTGGCTACATCTCCAACAGCATCGCCGTGCTGACGGACGCGGCGCACCTGTGCACGGACCTGTTCGCCTTCATCGTGTCGCTGAGCGCGCTGGCCGTGGCCGCGCGTGCCCCGAGCAGTACCATGAGCTTCGGATGGAAGCGCGCAGGTACGCAGCTCGGCGCAGCGAGGTGCGGCGCCGCAGAACCGGTAGCGAAGGGCCCAGGTTTCAGTCGCTCAGGCTAACTGGAATCACGGCATGAACGGGTGTTTTTTCCGCGATAGTAAGGTTGAGATTTCCACGTAACGGTTTCTGTTTGTTTTCCGTGTCGCTGAAGATGGCAGTTGCGCCTCCGTTTATGTGAATGTAAGTGTCGCCTCGTTTGAGTGGCAAGGAGTGATTTAAAGAAGGAACAATTGCTAGTCACATTCAGTCAGCGTAACTGAGCCATACATACAAAGAATTACGTATTTGCAGCAAACCAAACAGACAACGCGAGGAACAGACAGATAAACAGATAGATAAGCAGACAAACAGACAGATAAACAGATAAGGTTTTGGGGGATAACCTGTCCAGAAAAATAGAGGCCATTGGTTCTCGGCACAATTCGAGAAGCGCGGTTGTTTTTTAAGAGCAGCCGTTTGTTAAATTCTTCGAGTCTTTTATCACCAAAATCTCCAGTTTATAAGTATTTGCATGTTGTTCATCCAGCGTATTCGGCTCAGGTCAGATCAATGCAACATGCATGAGAGGTCGATTCAGGTTTATTAACAAATAACGTAAGGTACAGTGCCAATTTGTTGGTTCCCATTCACCTGCGTTTAACATTGGCACTTCTGGTGACTGTTGTCGAATGCGGGGCGGGCGCTCACACGCTCTTCTCTCCGTTATTTACGATTCCTTGAGAATGCTCGTTCCTGAGCATCTGTTTCGTACATGGACGTTAAGTGCTAGGACAGCTATCTGCCGAGTGCAGTAATCTCAAGTGAGGTTTGGCCTTCAGACCAACAGCGGCAGGGCCATGGGCTTATCGCAGTTACTGATGCGCAGAAAATCGCGAGGCCGTTGTTCTGCAGTTTGCTCCGGCTAGCTTGCACACGGGATAACGCAAAGTTTAGACGTAGATGCGGAGTCGTCACTCGGACTGCTTCATGTTTTTTATGTTTATTGAATAATTGGTAGATAATTCTACGATTTTACGTAAAATTTTGGGTTCCGGGTGATCCGAGCCCCTTTTTTACAATGCCACCATCCCCCGAAATCCTAGATTTGCACCCAACGTTAAGGATTACACAGTATTCGTACCGGCTAAACCGTCACAAGCGGACCTTGGTGCACATAATCGTCATTTTCACGTTCATCTGGTCTCATTACAACTAACTAAAGGCACCTAACTAAACTAACTAAAGGCATCTAAATACGTTGACCACATGTGCCGGTCGGGTGCGTATGTAGCATGCTATATCGGCTTTCACCGGTGTTGCCCCGTCGAGTCTTCGCAGCTTTGATCTCGCTCCGTTTGACCCCGCAGAGGTGATGGGTGCCGTCGTCTCGGTGCTGCTCATCTGGATCATCACGGCCATCCTGGTGGATCTGGCCATCGACCGGGTCATCGACCCGGACTACACCATCAACGCGCCGGTGATGGTCGGCACCAGCGTGGCCGGCATCATCATCAACATCATGTGCGTGCCCGCGCCCGTGTCCGCCGCGCCGTCGCGCTCCAACTGCGCGCGGCGCCCTCCCAGTGGCTTTAAACGTGCCTGTGCCATCCGCAACGTTTTGTTTTGGAGCCGTGGGAGACCTGTGGGGCACGTGACAAATACCGGCCTGCTCAGCCGTGCTCATGGTTGGTTAGCGGCGTTTTACGGACACGGCGTTTTACGTTTTGCCGACTCTGGCGGCCATTTTGCGTCGGAGCCTCCCACGCTTGAGGGGGACAACTTCATGCCGCTACTACCCGCATTACCCAGGCTCTTCCCGAGGCATTTCGGTCGCAAGGCCAGCATGCACCACGCCCGAAGTTGTGCGCAGTTCATGCCGATGCCTTTCAGCGTAGGACGGCGTCTGGCCATTTTGAAGCCATTCTTACCAGCCGAGTTCACTGTCGCCAGTCGTTGCCAGGATGGGTCGAGGAATCGCCATGGCACGCCCGTCACAGAACCCTGCTGATGACGCAGACAGACGCGTCTGGACTAGCTCCCGAGCTGCTGCAGACCGTGGCCTGGTTACGTCGTGGCTGGACTCCCCTTCGAGCTGTGGCAGCTCGGGGCCCGCCAGTCTGGCGCTACCCCGGACCCGCGGCTGCGCCAGGTCGTGATTGGACTGGCTCTCGAGCTGCAGCAGATCGGGGCCCAGTCAGGTCCTAACTGCGTGGCGATGTTTCAGCATGGGCTGCGCCCTGAACCAGGACAACGTCGGTCGCGACGAGAACGTCAACATCAACGTGCGCGCCGCCTTCATCCACGTGCTAGGTGACCTGATCCAGTCCATCGGCGTCTTCGTGGCGGCCATCATCATCTACATCAGGGTGAGCTGGCGTACTCGGGTGACGATTGACATACAGTCCAGCCGGGGAAAAACAGCCATAACGTCGTTTTAGCTTTACATTCGCAGCTTTCCTGCTTATGAACCTCGCACTACACTGAATGGCATGACATGCGGTAATGTATGACTACCTCTGGTGATGGCGGGTCTTAAGAGCTCTTCGGCTATGATGATCTTCGGTTTTCCACCGAAGTGCTAGACAACGAAAGCGAGAGTGTGAGTCAGCGAGAGTGGGGATGAGAACGATGGGAGTGCAAAACTTCACGAAGTTGATGACAGGAATTTTTTGCCAGTCAGTTAATATTTTTCCTGTGTTTCTGACGTTTTTACGTCAGAAACACTGGGACACTTTTTACGCATCTTAATGGATCTCCTGCTGTGGCGGCTGGACACCTACCCAGTAGTTGTTTTGACGAAGCGTGTACCGAGACATCACGCTATCTTATCGCAGGTGAACGCTGGCCTCGGCCATGAGCTTGGCCCTTGATGTCGAAACCGCTAACTCACAGGGCGTGTCAGAATCTGACCTCCGCTGCAGAAGCCCTCCCGGGCCCCCCTGCGACATGATCGGCCACAGCTTACACAGCCTCGTGTGTGAGTCCGAGAACTGGGCACGCGCGCTTTGGTCGATGTCGCAATCGCAGTTGGCTACACCGGCGTTGTACGCCCCACACAGCCGAAACGAATTATCGGAATTTAGGATACAGATCCCTGGGAATAGGTACGGACTTTGTGACCGGGAATTTGCCATTTTCTTGTGCTTCAGATGTGTTTCTTTGTATTTGGATCCGTCTTTACAAACTAATAATTGATGTGACATATATATCATACAGTATGATCTGTTCACAGACAATGCCGTAATAAATAACCCAGAGAATATGACTGAATATTAAACAGCAGCAAAAAATATCAGTTACGAAAATACGTTGTCGCCAGAACCGGCGGAACCTATGTTGGGGCACTGAGACGCATTCATGGGGGAGGGGAGGGGGCATCGCACCCTCTTGTCGGAACTCGCTTCAAGAATCTTAGCTCTGTTGGGAACATGATGATAAAAATTAATTCTCCTGCCAATGAAAATATTGCTGTGGGCATGTCGGAAGGCTTAAATATTCGTTTTAGGATGCATATCTTAACATTGTTTATGGTGGTTTTGGGTATTTTATGAAGATTAGGATTTGATTTCTCCTACACGAGGCATTTTGAAAATTGATATCATATACGCGTACGAATGCCCCCACACTCATATGATGTACAGAATAAACATATTTCATTACCAGTGTAACGAATTGCGCACATCTGCTTCGGACGCATCATACACAGCTATCCAGTGTGGCGTTTTTGCCGTTATGCGAACGGCTCACGGTCATACTTAACCTGTTGCCTAAGAAAGTACCACTGTTTCAGCCGTAGCTGAGTTTGCTCACTAATCTTACTGAGGTTATTCAAAATTATTTCCTTTTCTATTCAGTCCATTCGGTCTATTCCATTCGGTGCAGCGAATGTAGAAACTGGCGTAGATTGGGAGTCCCGCTTCGTCACGTTGCAGGCGCATCCATTTCCCAGTCGTTGTTTTGACGTCGCGCTGCGGGCCGATAGGCAACGTGACGTCACGTGGCGGGAATGCCCGCTGTCGCATTGCGTGATGGGTCTAGTGTCCTGAGATGTGCAACTGACGAACCCCAGAAAAGTCCTCGCCGGTCATGATGAGTTGACACAAACACCGCTGATGAGGCAATCCGAGGCTGGGTCTCACTGTTTACTACCGGCGAACGCGTCCCTGGTCGGTTCCCGTTGCGACAGACCTCTCGCGGGCTGCGGTTCTCAGTCGCCGGCTGACGACTCGTAATCTCGGACCTGTTGCCAGCTCCGCCTGCTCGGAGCCAGGGTCTTGCGGTCCACCCCTTCCGAGCGACCTCGTCCGGGTCCCACTGGCGACAGTCAGCCGCCGTCTGGCCGCTCCCCGCGACATGCGGCTGTTACATAACGCGGCGGCCGTGCACCCAGCCACCCGACGCGCCGAATTTACGGAGCGAAACCGGCTCGCCGCGGCCGCGGCCGCTGGACCTCCGTCGTCGTCGTCCAAACAGCGTCGTAACAGTGTAGCGGGGGCGACATCAGAACATGCGCTACCGGTGCAGGCCATGTCTGCAAAACTCCCGAGTCGGGAATTCACGGGAGTTGCAGGCGTGCAAGGCAACAGTTTCCGGCCCTGGATATGATCAGCTGAAGGACGATGACAAAAGCATTAGTGGTCTGGGGAACCACAGAAAGCAGGGAAAAAGGCGACAAAACCAAAAACCTGCCAAATGTCAAAAACCGGAATCCATTTTCATCCATATGACATGCAAGTTCAAGTTTCACGAGGTCGCATTAGGCAACATTTTCCCTGCGCATTAGGTGAAGGAACGATATAGGGCCCGTAAACATCCAGTTGGATCTATGGCAGTTGTACTCATAAATGCATCCAAGGTGTTAAACCGCGCCAGGCGTAACTGACGAGGTAGCATACGTGATGATTGGCCGGAGTCATTGGATCCGATGAAACACTTGTGTTCGAAGCTGGGTCTGATATACGCCAAACCTACCAGGGAGGCATAAAAGGCCCGTCAGATGCAGACAAAACTGGCAACACATCAGTACTAAACAGCCCTTGTGCCTTCACCCACGTTGAAAGATGATCAGCTGAGGGAGGTAAAATGCGATGTGCAGTGTTTTCGAAAATTGCAAGCAGTGGAGGTAATGGAATTATTCGCGAAAAGTACAAGGCTTTCAGGGTGAGTGGGCGGACTTTCTCCGGGCCATTGTGCGTATGTATATGGCGAGTTCCATGACTCCAAACGAGAAAGTGCCGCCGCCAATTAACTGCAATTTGTCTTCTCCCGCTGAGAGCAAGCTGACCTGTAGCTAGACTTCAGAAAGCCATATACACCAGCGTAGCTAAAGGGGCCGTGTGCCCCCTGGTGCCGAAAATTTAACGTTTTTTTTCTTACCAGAAATGAAGACAAATCAAAATTCCTGAAGTCGGAAATAAAGTCATGAAAAACCGAGGAGTGTTTGCTTTTGGGGCAGGTTATGTTTTTCCTGACCTTCTCCTTGGTGAAGTTCTGGCTACGCCCTTGCACCAGACTGTTCGGCCAGTTTGTGTAGTCGCTGAGGTAAAAAGCGAATTAGGTACATATTCGTTTACAAATGTAACAAAGCGCTTTCAGATCCTGTACAAACATTTTATGTCGATGCGTTGGTTATACACACACACACAAACACACACACACCTAAACACACACACACACACACACACACGCACATATATGTATATATATGTACACACACATATATATCCACACACATACATACATACATACATGTATCATCCGAATGCTTTGCTAAGATGCTTTGGGATCAGAGTTCGTGCCTGTTGCACGGGCTGTGATCCGCACACCCGATCGCGCATTCGAGGTTAACGGCACAATATGGAGGAGAAAGTTTAGTGCCGACACGAACGACACGGCCGTCCGGCAGCCAGTGCCTTCTCCTGTAGGTCGGTTGCCAAGTGACCTCTGGAGAAATGGCGAACGCCGGGGCGATTCGAACTCACCTCACCAGGGCGCGGATCGATGACAGGAGCTCTGCCCTGGCCAAGTGAGGTACGACACGGTATTGCAAACCATCACGGAATTCCTGAGAAATATCACGAGATGTGCATGGAAGAACTTCGGCTTTTTAAATAATGGGCCGCCTGTGGCTACTACGTTTGTTTTCAAGTAAACGAACTGGTCGTTTTTTAATGATTATTTGACAGAGACGTTGACGAGTTTTAATACTGACAACCAGAGATTTTCTGCGAAATTGTCCCTCTTTCTACATATATAGGGTCACTTTTTGTCATCGTAGAGTCCAGCCGTAATATGTCCAGCTGGTGTCAGCGGTCACCATTCCCATGGACATGTCTGCGAATTCAAGAACCTAAAGAAAAATAAATGCGCAAAGCAATATTCCCTATTTCATTTGTCGTCCAAAATTTGCCTCGCATCACTGATCGCAGCCCGTCAATGAGAAGGAAACAGAGCCTGAAACGTGCTACATTTTATAACCGATTGATAATTACGAATACTCATATCGATGACACGAAACCAGATCTATGGATTTAAGTCCAATCGCCAGATGCTGCTGGTGCTGTTGACTCTTACGCATAGAAACAGGGGGTGAGGGGAAGGAGGAGGTCCATGGCTCCAATTTTTCAAAATTTAGCATTAACCTTTGGGCTACACGTTTGGCAGTAGGATGGGGAAATGGAATAAGTGCGTTTGCCCCTCCCCTACATCTTTGGGTGCTCATACGCTCATGGGTTGTTTGTTGAAAAAAGAGCAAACCGGCCTATATACGCTGGATGGAAACAATCTCTTCATTAAAAGTTTTCGTACCTCAGCCTAAAGCTATTTGCCTGATCTAAAGTCTGACGTCGTCTGGGTGTAGATTGCAAAACAAACTGTCGTTTTTAGTGTGGCACGTTGCTTTGCCCGCAGCAACGTTATATACCGTTCCCACAGGACGCACTTTGTTGTTTAGAGCGTTTCACAAAACTTGCATCAAAGCCCCTCTTGGCATTTCAGCTTTGATTTAAACTAGACTACAAAGCGGTTTTGTGCTGTTAACCCGTCCCCAACTGGGGGGGGGGGGCAGTTGACTGCCCCCCTGAGGTTTTTCTGGCATTGCGAGAGAACCAACAAACACAGAGTCACAAAGTTTTGTGCACCTTTTGCTTCATCAGTTTCACATCTCGTGTCAAAATTTTGACTTCAGGTCAGGTCAGGCGCCTGACCTAGGTCAGGTCAAACAGACCTATGCCCAAAAAAGTTTAGCGCCCTCTAACTTTTTTGCAAAACAAGATATCTCAGTAATACTATTAGTGATCGTAATAGATGCAACAAATCTGCCATCTCAGATTTTTTGAAATTTTCCGGGTCATTGACCTAAGGTCAAGCCCATTTTTAAGACATGTCGTCGTTTTTTCGGAAATTGACGGAATATTTCATAGCATTTTTAGCGTGGAGTGAAGCAGACATCTAGTTACCGTCATTGGGAAAAGTATCAATGACTTCCAGTCATTGACCTGAGGTCAGGTCACGAATAACTGTAGTGAGCCAAAATGTACCACCGTCAGAATCGACAATGAATTACTCAGAATGGGTAGAAAATGGCAGAACTAGCTTGCACAAACGTAAATTAATACCAGGAACCTCAGAAAGTTTGAAAAAGTAGCGTATTTTGGAAATAAACAGGCTCTCGCGAATGAAGCTCCGCCAGTTGTGTAGATTGGTAACTAATGAATTTTTCAAAATTTAAGCATAAAAAACCATCACAAGAACCTCTAAGATCAATCAGATTTACATAAATCGTATTTTGTCGCGAAAATAAAGGAACGCTAAAATTAGTTCCCGCCATTTTTTTACTGTATACGGCAACGGCGCACGCCTACAGCTGGTGCGAGAATTGCGGTGTCTTTAACTCGACGTTTCGGCGTATATATTGAACAAATGTGGGGAAATTAGACGTGTATCGGCATCCGCGGACCTTTACTTGTGCGCTTGTGCCTTTATCTATGCGTTATTAGTCACAGCCCTTGAGATTCAGGCCATTTCTCGGTCTCATGCAGTCGGCTATGAGAAAACAAATATAGGGCGTAAACTGTTTACATATTATCTAAAACTAAAAATGAGACCAGTTTCGAGCTCTACTCGTCACAAGCTTTCCAACGTTATGCTTATTTTTATCGTGCGACCAACCGTCCGTGAGTTAGGCCAACTGCCCCCCCCCCCCAGTCGCGCATGTTCGAAACCGACCGACGGTCGTAAGCGGGTTAACTATTCGTCAAAGAATGTGTAAACGAATTCTTTATACAGTTTTGCGAAAAGTACTTCATGAGCCAGAGAAGTAACTTTTTATAGCTAAGAATAAGAACAAGCAAAATGACCAAATGACCGAGAATGATGTTTCACTACACCAGAGTCCCGTGCTACGTAGCTGCTACGTCGTTCGGAATCTGAAAAGTCAGATTCCGAATCCCCGCTGGGATTTCACCGGAGTACGGGCTGGGGAATGCCAGCTGGTTCCGTGCCCTCCCACTGTCTGCCCACGCTGCTCTGACTGGATAACACGTGCAGTGACGTCCCCCTCTGTGTGTTCCGACAGCCGGACTGGATATTGGCGGACCCCATCTGCACGTTCATCTTCTCCGTAATCGTGATCTGCACCACGCTGGGTGTGCTGAAGGACGCGCTGCGAGTCCTGCTCGCCGGTAGGTGGCAGCACCTCTGCGGAGACTAGTCCAGGTGGCTCTGCAGGCGGTGAAGTCCCCGGATGTCTCGCCTACTGTATTTCTAGCTTCCTTGAACAGCGACTTGTTGGCACTATAAGACGAAAGACGACCGACTGACGCCTGACGAGACACACGACCTGACGCAAGGTCAGTCGGCCTCCTGCTGTGACACTGATGGTCAATCCTGACTGAAGCGTCGAAAAAGCAGACAGAAAACAAACGAAATTATAGACAGATGTGGGTTTTTGCACGGCCGACTCTTCACTAAAATCATTGAACTTTTATCGTCAGCACAGGTGTCGTTTTTTATATGCCTATCAGGTCCCAAACCCCACCGATGTTGATTTGAACCCTATCAGTGCTGCTCTAAGTCCTATCAATGTTTTTTAGATTAAATCATAAATGTAGAGCACAAAACGCAAACAAAATACAAAGAACCAGGAATCAGAAAGTTTATACAACAGAGTGATCGCACATTTTGTTCTTGCACAGACAGGGCAGATACAGCTTTTGCGAACGAGGGGAGGGGTATTCATTTTAGGAGTGTCAAAACGATATTGTTGGGGCACCACAGTCGCACTTGAAAGGGCACCAAATTGGTACCAGTCACTTCGGAAAGGTGCCGAATTCGACAGTTATTACGCTTACGGAAACCACGCAAACCACGCAAAGCACGTAATTGTATGTGACAGCCAGCGTCAAAAGAACTCACTAGCAGGCACGTAGCCATTATTTTCTTGGGGGGGAGGCAAAAGCCAAATTTTGTTATATGCCGACCGTACTCCTGCGAAATCGCTCATTCTCTAGAGAATAGTGCTTGGTTCAGGGGTAGGGACGAGAGCATAGCCCCCGTTCCCCCACGCCTTGGCTACGTCCCTGCTCACCAGGGCGTTTTGACTCATTCGTGATTGAAAGTGGAATTTCAGTGTTGCATATGGGCGATGAGCGTACTATATTACTTGTGTACTACACTATGGCCGGTTTGCGATGGTAAAAAGTCGCCTTTTTAACACGCGCACTGGAAGGCGGCGCTCTTTCATGCCCCTCCGAACTCGAGAACAAAAAAAGCTAGAGACACGAAATTTTGAAAGGTATTGTAGGATCATTAAGAATTACACTTTGTGTAATACCTAGGTCAATGCCTTCAGGATCAAATGGAGTCGAAAAGATCAACTTTGGGCACTTTCTTTGCCTGTACGCGCCCTTCCGTACGGCTTTTCGAGCAAAATGGGAAAAGTGCGTGTGTTAGAGCGTTAAAACTTGGAATACGACAGTTTCTACTCATTTAACGTCTTGAGTGAAGAGTTCGGGTCGACGTCCTGCTGGGTCATTAACCTATGACATCAGTCCATTACCTTTGGAGATCAGGTATGGAGCACCATGGAGTGCTGGCGTAGCTTGAGTGTTAATAAGAGCTCTAAGCTCGTCATTTAGCTCACTTTTAGTAAACATTGCCAACATCGGTACATTTGGTCACTTTTAGCTTTCACTGACCTCCGCAGTCAAATGAAGAGAGGCGATTTCATTGATCTTGGATGAAGTTATCCAAAGTAAGTTCTACGTCAACGGTTTGCACTTAAGTTATTTCATTATAAAGAAGCCATTTTTATGTTTGTATGTGTAAGCGTGTCAGTGCGCCCAGACGTACTTCATTAGATGGTGTGAATACATACTGGGTGTTTCAAAAAGAATATCCAGGTTTTTTCTCCCGAAACCAAAAACTGTTTATCACAGAGTCGATTTTATTACACTGCTGGAAAAAACGTGAAAATTTTAGCCAGCCCGAAACATCAAGCGACACGGAAACCAGAACTTGAACTTGAGTCCAGAACTTGTCCAAAGACCTTGTGTATTGCTCCTTGGTGATGGCTGCCATGGTGCCGTCCTTATGTGTGAACCAGCAGGGTCCAGTGATTCCTCTGGCACTGATCATGCACCAGGCAGTGACCTTGGACCTGTGCAGAAGACTCTTCTGAACTGTGTCCGGCAGCTCCAACGTCAGGGTCGCAATTCTTGGTGATGTCGCCCCATCCCAGTGGCAATGGACCTCGTCACTGAAGCAGAAGTTTTTCAGGAACTCGGTCAGCGGGACGCTTGTCAGCAAACCACTTGCAGAAACTGAGTCGTTTTTTTTTTGTCATCAGTATTCAACGTCGAGTGAACAGTGCTCTTGTGGGGGTCATTTGAGGGCGTCACAAAGGATGCGCCAGTTTGAGCTGGAGCTGATTCCGACTTCTTGGGCGATTTTCCGGACGGACTTTGAAGGGTCCTTATCCAGAGCCGACATATTCTTAGTGAGGGAATCTGGGTCATTTCTGACACTTTTCGACCATTTTGCCCCTTGAATAGGTTTTGGAAAGGAACCCACCCTCAGGAATTTCCCAGTCAGCAGAAGGATTTGCTTTCGGGGAGGTGCATCTCGTGTTTGCACATTACTCGAAACCGACGTTGCGTCGAGACGATAAATTTTTCTGTCCATTATAAACGGACAACTTGGGATTTTTGTTCCATGCTTAGTAGAAGGATGGCTGGTTCTGGTAAGACACATGTCAGACAAAACTCTCACACTCGTGCTTTTGATTCACACAGTTCCCACCAACTTAATATCCACACCCACCTCCCTGAAACAATTAAAATGTTAACCTTGCCCTTCATGATCTTGACCTTAACTGATCCTAGCCTTGCTATTGGTGTCATCCCCAGTTATTCCTGAATCATGTTGACTTTTAATGTCCAAACGGCAGTTTTACATAGAACGCCTGTCCTCTCGCAAAATTCCCGTTTGTATGCGACAACCGTTATTTTCATTACGAATATTTGGCTTGACATGACTCACACATGAAAAAAGCCTGGCTGAATTTCGATTTCTTTGGGTCAGTCGACGAGTTATTAACCTGTCATAAACGCCACAAAACAACAGCAGCCAGCTACGATCCATTCTTGAGATATTCAAGAAAAACAAATGGGGGACAATGTACCCCTTTCTTTGCGCATGTTAAAAGAAGGTCGCCTACGTTCTATCATAAAAGCGCATGATGCCGCACATGCATTCTCTAACGATAGGGTGCCTTTGTATTCACGAACGAAATTCGTCCGTGGAAAGCTTAATCAACTTTCAAAGACAAAGCCAGGCCTTATGTTCAGACTGGTGATACTAATTAGTAATTTAGTGATACTAATTAGGTGTAATTAGTATTAGGTATTAGGTATTAGTAAATACTAAGTAATTAGGTGATACTAATTAGTCTGAACATAAGGCCTGGCTTTGTCTTTGTGTCAAAATGGAGCATTTCTGACAAAATGGCGCCTTTCACGAAAACGATGGCGATTCTTCGGAGTTACTAAGGACTTATTTTGGACAGCATGGTGTCAGCGTCCTTCACGGGGGTGCTTTTGTGTCTTCGGGACGCCTTTTTAATGAGGGGGCTCCCATACCCCACCAAAGGGTCGCCTTCATGGTACTTACCACATTAGCGCCATTTGACTGACAGGTCACCCACCCTCCATGACCTGGGCGTTTGCTGGTTGCCAAGGGTGCCTTTTGAACGACAGAGTGCCCACATTTCATCACAGAGGTGCGCGACACAGAGGGCGTCTTTTGAATGACGACACGCCATACTCTGCCGCAGGGGCGGCTCCTTAGTGTCACAGGAGGTGCCTTTTGATTGACAGGTTGACTGTAACTATCATATGGGCGCCCTCATGATATCACATGAACTTTTGGAACGATAGGGTGAGTTTTGACCAACAGGGCAACTATACACCATCGCATGGGCGTTTCCTTGGTGTCACAGAGGCACCTTTTGAACGACAGTGTTCCCATACTTTGTCTCAGAGGTGTCTCCGTGGTGTCACAGGGGCTCATTTTACATAACGGGCATCCACACTATGACATGAGCGTATCCTAGGTGTCACTCTCTCTCTCTCTCTCTCTCTCTCTCTCTATGTGTATATATATATATATATGTATATATATATATATATATATATATATATATATATATATGTATGTATACATATGTATATATATGGCAAGATTTCTTTAGTTTTTTATTTGATTAGTCAAAAAAACAGATGAGAAATGAAATGATGTCTTCGGTTAAAATTAAATCCGTTCGCTTCGCTTAAATCTGTTCGGAAACTCACATCTGGGTTGAGGTTACACTGCCTGGCCTTCAGCTCAGCTTTACCAGCCATTCGCGGAAGATGACACTTCTGATCATCGGCGCACGCCGACAGAATCCAGTGGCGAAGCATCTTTAAACATTGCCGTGGACAGGGTTGTCTCATTGTCATTTTCAGAACTGGAACCTAGAAACACGGTACGTGCATCCATAACAGCATTCAGGTGTTTTGTTCCTCATATCGGCCGATAATTCGTGCACCAAGAAATAAAAATTTCGGGTAGGTCGTAAAAACCAACAGATTTCTTGCATGTCTTGACTTGAGCTTCTGGGTGCTTTAGCATCCCAAAACATAGAAGAGCTCCACTGATGCAGATATTGCTACTTAAGAGTATTATTTCGCACAATAAGGCCGCGTTTTGTTTACTTAATCAGCGATAAAGATCCATTAATACATGAAGCATAGCAGGTTCCAGGTTCAGGTGCTTGATCGCAGCACTCAGTAATCACGCGACATCCCCGTTAAAGTGGCAACACCGTCTGGCTGGGCGTGGCCGCTTTTGATTCCTGCTGCAAGTGGAAAACAAACCGGCGCTCCAGCCGGCCAGCTCACGCCGCTGTCGTCCTCCGGCAGCGACGCCGCCCGAGCTGAAGCTCTCGGAGGTCAGCGCCGCCCTGCTCGCCCTGCCTGGAGTGGTCGGGATCCACGGCCTCCACGCCTGGGCACTCAGCATGGACACCAACTCCGTCATGGTGCACCTGGAGATCAGTCAGTATTCCGCGGTGTTTGTTTTGCACGGTGACTCCGAGGTGAATGGTCGGAAAATTCGGGACACGTCAGGTCCAGGTGCTGATAAAACGCGTAACATTTCCTTCGGACCGGTACTAAGCCGGCGAAAGGTCTTTGACGGGATGATCTGTGTAATGGTTGCACTTTGTTTTATAAGACATGAATGAAATGCAGCTTATACTTCCACGGCAGCTGCAGCTGTTAAAGCTGGAATGCGCAACAGCCGATAGACGTAGCATACTGCAAAGGCCAACATTGCACACACAGATCCGCGTGGCGTCTCCAAACCAATCGGTACTACCTCAGTACACAGCAAACTAGTCTTCAGAAGGGCCATGACCTTCGAAGATCTCCAATTGAACACTCCGGTTGAGACCAGACCACCGCTCTGAACCAACTAACGTTCCCCGCTCCCCCCTCCAGAACACCCGGACGACCACGACGTCGTGCTTCTGAACGCCACTGAACTTCTCAGGAACAAGTTCAAATTTTTCGAGATCTGCGTCCAGGTGGAGCTCTACAAGGTCGGCATGGATCGATGCGACATCTGCAACGAGAACAAAGACCTGCAGACCCGCTCTGGCTTCACAGCCGTTTGAAATGACTCTCAATGGTTTGATGGGACGGTGGCTGGTCTTATCGAACGGCAACTGGTATGATGGGGCGGCCACTGGTCTAGCGGGATAACCACTGCGCAGGGCCTGTCTCCTAGTGGGACAGCTGCCGGCCAGGGTCCGTCTTCTTGTCTTCTGGTGGGACGGCCGCCGGCCAGGGTTTTGGGCCTAGTGGCCCGTTCTCCAGGCTGCTTGTGACGCGTGTCGCGGCCACCAGCTGTCTCACCTATTCTTGCTTCTTCAGCCGGTGCTGGCAGTCGACCTGATCACACTGCCTGCTCCGTGGATTGGTAGTGCTCTGTGTGTGCGCTATTGGTAGCTTTTGCGATTTACTGGCGGGTGCGTGTTGCGAGAAGGTCTATTTCCTGGTGATGGAGCCCTGCGTTTTGGCTAGGTTTTGGCGTAAGTAACCCTGTCGGCATGTAGCGAGTGCTGTAACCACTTAGTGCTGTGCAGGACAACTCTCAACCGTGTCTTCTGAACTTATTTTTTAATTCCTTGAACGACCGGGGGGGGGCCGGGGGGGGGGAAAAAAAAAAAAAAAAAAAAAAAAAAAAAAAAAAAAAAAAAAAAAAAAAAAAAAAAAGAAAAAAAAAAAAAAAAAAAAAAAAAAAAAAAAAAAAAAAAAAAAAAAAAAAAAAAAAAAAAAAAAAAAAAAAAAAAAAAAAAAAAAAAAAAAAAAAAAAAAAAAAAAAAAAAAAAAAAAAAAAAAAAATTAAAATGAGTCTTTCTTTCATATAGTGACCATGTTTGATCACTGTAAGTTCACGGCAACATCAGATATAATCTGATGAGCAAGAAGTAAATGACACATGGTTGAGATAGAGCATAATGCCGGTTGTACTGGCTTGTTCAGTGCATACAATTTGTGATAAGTCAATGCATGATTAGAGGTCGTGAAACCCTGACATACGTCAGGCAGCGCTTGGTTTTGAGAACAGTCTATGGTCTGAACAGAAAGCTTATTCTTCCATTGGCTTAACTGTTAATCCACCTGTTGGCACTTTTATGAAAAATCGCACAGCATGTCACACTGTTTGGATTAGGGAGATGGTGTGAGAGGATTACAACGCCTATCACATTTGCCTGACTGAAACACTCGTTTTTGTAAGGCGATCGGCATGTTTGATTGCAACGTCTGTCCTGTCATATCACGTGACATGTATTCAGAAATGGTTAGAACAAATCTCCACCGTTGAATGTTTGGATAGAATCGGAACATTGTAGGTCTTGGACATAGGAGCAGGAATTCCAACATGACATTTGTTATGATGGTCTTCATTGCTCAGCGCGGTATTCCACATGGTATGGCCGGCAGGGCAGATTACTTGTTGTGTATGGTTGTGTACTCGCCAGGGTTTTGCCTGATTGTTGTGCAAATGAAACAGTCAAGGCATGTATCAGTTTTGGTTTTGTTCTTAGTACTGGCAACGCTATTGTGGAACGTCCACGGCCGTTCTTTGCGCATAGAAATTGATGACTTTGTTATAGGTTTGTCACGTGCTGCCATCAGCGGCACGATTGTGTTTTGAAGTGCTTTTTGAATCATATCTTACTATAGACGATTCATATATGATATTGCATTTGTTCTGATTGCTCGAGGAATGCCGGCGGGAAAGACCAATCTGTTGTAGTAAATGTTTTGGCTTGAATTCATGCGAATCAAATGTCTGTCCGCGCTCCATCACGGAACAAAACCTTCTGGATTGATAACCCTCAGCTGATAACGCATGGCACGTCTTCTTTATAGGCTTGGGTGGTTGACCACACCACAGCTAGACGCGTTTGAGTCAGATGCTGTTTTGGGCTTTGCCATAATTGCTTTCGATTTGGTGATGGTGTTCTTTACATCTGTTTAGGTTAAGATACGTGTCGTTGTTCAGTATTCTATTTCCAGTATGTTCATGCGATCCTCATTCTCGAATTTAACTGTACCAACCGACTAGCCAGCATAATACAATGGAAAGACGGAATGCCTCTCATGATATTCTGTATCCGACGCCGCAGATTAAACAACCCAGGCTGATTCTCGGAAAAAGCCAGCAAAAAGTAAACTCAGTTAGCGCAAATCAGTCATATGTAGGCGAAAAAACAAAACCAACAAAAACAGAAACAAAACCTTGGTCGAATGGGAAAGGATGGATGCCACAAGACCATTCGTAACAGAGTCGACAGGCCCACTAGAAGGATAAGCGCACAGGTTGAGAGAAAGGCAACATGGCTGATTGTATTTCCAATCTCTTAGGCTCACGTTTGGCAGCTGACTGATGCATCGATGGTTCAAAATGTGCTATTGGTTGCCAGCTGCGAATACCGAATGGAATTAACTTATTTTGAACTTCTTAACTTTTCGCGCTTTGCTGATTATGCGTTTCAAGATCAGGCATGTCGCCAGGATTTTCCTCGGGGGGGGGGGGGGGCTAAATGTGAACTTTTGTCATATGCCACCGGCACAGGAGCAGATCCAGCATCTCCGTTTTGGGGACCAAACTAAAGTTTCCTGGGTCTAGATGTCCGTTCAGAGGAGTCATTGACCATGGGGGGAGGGTGGTGAAAGACGCTATTGCGTAGATGATCACTGCGAAATCGCTATATATCTAGTGTAGACCGCTTGGCTCAGGGAGGGTCATGGCCCTCCCTTTGGCGACGTCCCTGATCAAGATACGCCTTAAACCTCCAGTGACAGAACGCAGACAAAACCGAAGCAACGCCTGAGACATCTAGTTTGCTCTCACCAAAGCGGTAAGCTTAAATCCCTTTTACACTTGCGCGTCAGACTTCAACATTTAATTCAGGTGTCCCATTCAGTGATTTCTCAGACGTAAAAAATCCTAGGTTTTCTCACATCAGAGGAAATTCGCTTCCTGCCACAGTTGAACGTCACACTACGTCACATTTATGGATTTGGCATGGGCCGAAATGCCTTAAAAAAACGCATGCCTCTCCCATGTATAGTTAGCTTTTGGCGCAGCCCTTGAGATAACGGTTCGCGATTTGATCGGCGTGCTCGGCAGGCTCCTCACTGTCAGAAGCAAGAGTAACTTTAGATAACATGCACTCGTTCAAACCTCAAAGCTTCTGCTAGTGCTACTCGTTAATTTAGGCGTGTCCACCACAGTCTGGGCAACTGGAGAACGTGCTGCACGACGGGACACGACCTAAAAATCTGGCAACGTGGATTTAACACAGCTTTGCGAGGCAGCGATCGGCTTGAACAGGATTTAACTCAGCGTGCGATGCACTGATCACTCGCTGAGCTAGCTGCTGTTTGTTGTGAGTTAGGATGCAACCCTCTTGGGCTCAAGCGTCCGTGTCACGAGTGACGTCTTGAGTTTCGTCGGGCGTCACCCAGTCATATGCTGCGTGAAATACCCTGGCAGATGTTCAAAGCTGGGCCAGGGCTCACACCACGCTCGCCATATGGCGTGTGCCGGGACTGCCCCGAGAGCGAGATTGACCGCATCAGATCGTATCAGAACCGGCGGAGGGGTGCCGGCAGACGTCAGACTCCGCCCCGCCCGCCGGCGGCCCTCCCCCGGCCGCCGATTGGCCGGCGCCGGCACGTGACCGGCGTCGGCTCCGGCCGGCCCCCGCGGCACTCGCCGGCGGCAGCCGAGCCCCTCGAGCCCGGCGGCGGCGGCCGCGCGCCCTGCCAGTCACGTGGTCCACCGCCCCGGGCGGAGATCGGGGCCGAACGCTCGGCGGAGACGGGCGCGACGGAGCAGGAGGCCGGCAGGTGAGAGCAGGCTGCTGGCCGTGACGTGTGTGTCCTCATCAGAAATGATGCTGGAGTACCGGATTTGGGTCAAGCTGCTGGGGTCGGCCGAAGAGAATGATCGGTGAAGGAGATGGTGGGGTGGAGAGTCGGTACAGAATAATGACAGTTCATTTGTAACGCCTCAGGACCGAACAGTTTGATGTAACTTTGGATTCTCGAGCCCCATGGACCTAGCATTCAAGTCCAAAATATTTGAATGACCTAGACATGGGTGTAGCAGTGCGTAGGGCCGGCAGGGCAGCGACCCTGCCAACATGGTGACTGCCCTATTAACTTTTTGCTAACTTAGGAACTAGTCAGATGGTACCGCATGAGAAGATATTGTCTTGAAAAGGTTCTGGCCCTACTAGTTTTATAAACGTTCCACATGAGTGGACCTTGGTGCTACTTGGAGCGGTTAAGATCTTTCAAAATCCTGCAGCTTTTGGCATAACACCTCGTATTCGAGGGCCCCGCTACAGGCTGGTAGTTCGGATGAAACATTTAAGTTGTTAAGGGGGTCGTCTTCACATAATGCAGGCAGCCGTAGCCGTACATCCTGCGAATGTAACGCTGCTGCGGATTTGGGGATATGTATCCGTCCCCTTACTTGGAATGTTCCATATTTTTGTTCTACTGGGCGAAAATACCATTGTGATAAAACATTAAGGTAGTCTTTAAACTATACGATCAACGATGCTACCATGTGTTTTGACCGAATTTAGCACAACTATTCTCAAATCTACCTATATATTGTCTATGGAAATCGCCTTGTGCTAAGATGCATAGTGCTACATCTCCCCACTTCCACATCCTTTCTTGCGCTTTACCTGTATTTATGCAATAACTAAGGTTTTAGTACTTACTCATTTGTCAAACTTTCGTGGTAGTAGATTCTGACTATGTTTGAGTGCGTTCAGTTCCTTTCACACTGTTGTTGATCAGACTACTTAAACTGCCATTCGAATTGCAAACGGTTGCTTGATTAGAAACATAGTACTATCCTCCTTTGTATTTGTTTACCGGTTTACTGCTACAAATTTCACAGGTTTGGCGCTAGGTCATACTCAGGAGTAATGCAAAACAAAGGCAAGCAATTCGAACTTGAAGCTCAGAGGACAAGGTTCCTGGTTTATTTCAGATCACTTGTGTAGTACTCCTGCTGGACAGTGCCTCAAATTATTGTCACTAATGTATTTCGGTTGCTCGTGTCTTTCACAGTGCCCGCGACCAATGAATTCAGGCCACAGGCTGCGGTGCCAGACAGAAAGCATTGGTACGAACGAATCAGCACGGTCCTTTGGTAGACCAGGGTGTACTTTCCGTGGCTGTGAGCGCTGGCCGAGCGTCGCGAATGTGCAGCGATTTAGTACTTTGAGACTGACTACGTCTCTTACTGAGGTTTGTTTGTTTCTGTCCCTAAGTTGGTGTGAAAGCAATGATGTTTCACGATTAGAAACATTGCATTGAAAGTTCGTTAGATAGGCGCGGGCTGCAGCGAAGAAGCGTACTTTTATTCTTCTTATTCACCGCAAATTCTGGGGAGATATGATTTAAAAACAAACCAGTTAGAAATAGGGGTGTCGAACTGTATTTTTTTGAGAGGGCCCTGGCCCACCCGATGTTGTCTGAGCCCACCCAATGTTGGTTTGGGTCTCCCAATATTTTCTGCCTGTTTTAGAGGGAAATGAATAATAATAACGAAAAGAACGGCCGCGGTAGATAAGAGGTAAGCAGAAATTAAAGAATAAGGTCTAAAGTGATACATGCACCTTTTTTCTGTCTCTTATCTATATATGTACCTGTATACATGGGAATAATTGCGATTTTTCATTCGATTAATGTTAACAAAAAAACTTGTAAATTTACGTGGGTCAAAATAACTGGGCTAAATCCGATGAGGAACCCAAATTTGAGGGGAGGTTAGGTTGTCGGGCCCTTGGCTCGACCTCCCAACCATTTACAGAAATCGACACCCCTCGTTAGAAGTCAACCACATTTATTCAGCTGGTCATAACAAAGGCATGCGAGTTAAAAAAAAGCCAAGAACACATCCTCTGTGTGTAATTCCTGATTTATTTCACAGGCGTAAGAACTCAGGAACGACATGTGAAAGTTCATGGAAACTGGCTGTTTATGAGCTAATTAATTCCATGCGGATGTTCAAATTGAACAAAACAAGGGACCATGGGCTTCACGTTACAATGCCCATTTCCGGCACAGACAGAAAAGCGTTGTTGCTGAAAGGCTTTGTTATCGCAACAATTTCTTTCTAGAAAGAAACTTTACGTGATGTTTCTAACAAAGCACCTAATGACAAGCAAGAAAGCTGACATGGGAATGGCTGGAAGTGATGAAAAAGAAAGAAAAATATCTTTGAGACATTTCTTTCTATGGAACACCATAACGTTAAGTTGACCTATGGAATGAGGAAATACCAGCAAAGCTGCCTTCGCTGCCCTCCTCGCCCCGTTTCTACCGTCCCTGATTTTGTCACTGGCACTGTATGTGGATACGGCGTGTTTGCGAAAGTGGACAGGTGGACAACTGAACATTTTATCCGGAGATGTGGGGATCTGCCCAGCATTCGTCAGCCCTGCGTGTATTTGGCGATTACGATGCTCTGGCCTTCTCATTATGTTGAGACGCACCAGGACTGTTTTATTTGGGCTGTTTAGCTGAGCACTGTACCCAATCCCCATCAAGACAAGCTTTTAGCATACAATGGTTTGCGTTGAGTTCGCTTCAGTTGCTGTTAGCGGTTGCGCTTCGGAAATTCGTCGGGAAAGGTCTTTTTTTCCTCATTCTCCATTGTCCGATGACAGAGAGGAGTCCGGCCGTGGTAGAGACGGAGCGTAAATTACTAGACGCTTAACCCACGCACGACCGTCGGTCCGTTACGATCATGCGAGACTGGGGGGGGGGGGGCTGTTGACCGCCCCACTCTAACTCGCAAACGGTTGGTCGCACAATAAAAATTAGCGCACCCTTGGAAGTTTGTGACGAATAGAGCTCGAAACTGGTCTCATTTTTAGTTTTAGATAATATGTAAGCAATTTACGCCCTATATATGTTTTCTCATAGCCGACTGCATGAGACCGAGAAATGGCCTGAATCTCGAGGGCTGTGACTAATAACGCATAAATAAAGGCACCAGCGCACAAGTAAAGGTACGCAAATGCTGAAACACATCTTATTTCTCAAATTTGTTAAATACATACGCCAAAACGTCGAGTTAAAGACACGGCAATTCTCGCGCCGGCTGCGTGCGTGCGCTGCAGCCGTATGCAGTAACAAATTGACGAGAACTAATTTTAGCGTTACTTTACTTTCGCGAAAAAGCCTATCCATGTGAATTTTATTGATGGTTCTTACTGGTTCTTCTGATGCTTTTCCATGCTTAAATTTTGGGAAAATTTATTAGTTACCAATCTATACAACTGGCGGAGCTGTATTCGCGAGAGCCTATTTATTTCCAAAATATGCTATTTTTTCAAACTTTCTGAGGTTCCTGGTATTACTTTCGTCTGTGCAAGGTAGTTTTGCCATTTTCTACCCATTCTGAGTGATTCATCGCAGATTTTGACGGTGGTATATTTTGGCTGACTACCTTTATTCGTGACCTGACCTCAGGTCAATGGCTGGGAGTCATTGATACTTTGTCCAACGACGGCAACTCGGTGTCCGCCTCATTCCACACTAAAAGGTCATAAAATATTCCGTCTATTTCCGAAAAAAAGACGTGTTAAAAATTGTCATGACCTTAAGTCAATGACCCGGAAAATTCCGAAAAATCCGAGATAGCAGATTTATTGCATTTTAGCAGATTTATTGCATATTATGCATCTGTCAGGATCACTAATCCCTGAAAGTATTACTGAGATGTCTTGTTTTCCGAAAAAGTTACAGGGCTCTAAACTTTTTCGACATAGGTCCGTTTGGCCTGACCTAGGTCAGGCGCCTGACCTAACCTGAGGTCAAAACTTTGACACAAGATGTAAAAATGATGAAGCAAAAGGTACACAAAGTTTTGTGGTTCTGTGTTTGTTCGTTCTCTCGCAATCCCAGAAAAACCTTGGGGGGCTGTCAACAGCCTCCCCTAATCGGGGGCGTGTTAACTTAACTCGACACTTAACGCCTCAGACTGTAATGAAACGGATCAAAGATGACACAGGTAGTGAAAGATAACAAAGATAGCAACATTTTTTGTGGTGTCAAACCTAAACGCTTAACTCCCTCTTTATAGATATGGCACCTAAACGTTGAACTCCATTCTTATCTCTATCGAACTAGTGTCTTTGACATGGTTGAGGTGCAGTAAACATACTAACATATCGCAATATTGGAGCTATGCTGACGAAACTAATGGTATGTAAAATTCAAATTTTTGTCGACTGCAAGCTATATTAATGTCCATGATAGTGCGAACAACGTTGCGCTGAAAGTCTTTCTTTTGCGAAGAGGATCTTGGAAAGTCGTTGAGATGACGGGAACGACATCGTTTGTTAGAAAGAAAACGACAGTAGAAAAGTGTAGGAACAACGTGTCAAGTTGAAATATTTGAACGCTGACAGTCGCGCCACGTCACGTTTTGGTGGTTCGCATAAGGTTTGGAGAAAAAGCGACCATTCCAAGTTACCATACTATTGCGGACGCCCTGATAACGTAACCAATCGTGCTTTAAATTCTTCTCGCTTTTTTGGAGACATTCCATCATAAGAAACATCACAAAAAGGCTACCGTTTGCCCTGAGCACTGAGCAAAGTCTGGGCACTATCCTGCCAGTACCGGGGTCGGAGCCCAGCACGTTGGAGCAGAGGTGTGGATCCCAAACAATCTATGTCAGATCGTAAGATTATGACCAGGAATGTTGCAGGTAACACGCTGTGTGGAGTCGTGCACAACTATTGCCTAGCTTTTTTGTTCTTGTGAATACAAGCACATGTCATGTGCGGAAATCAATCAGAATATGGACCGGGTTAACTGCACCGATTTGGCTGAAGGATGAACTCTCGACAATGGAAGTGAAAAGGCAAAGAATTTAGTTCGGTAAAACGGACTGTGATACATAGGCATAAATACAAAATGGGCTCTGCATGCATAATTTGGAACAAGTCACATTTATTGCATTTTTGGTCTGTTTGTCTTATTGTAACAGGAATTATATAACAGGCATAGGCAGTCAACCCTTTTGAGGGATTCTGACATAAGGTTGATGAATTCGTATGGAAAATACACCAAAAGTGGTTCTAACCCTCCCAGCTTCGAAAGCGTCCTACCTTAACAGGGGAGGTGACGCAAGCTTGGAACGTTTACTGCTATTTTATTTTAACCAACAAGATATTATCAGCAAGTCGGTGAAATATTGTTCAGATGGAAACTACATTTTTTAGGGACAGTGGTTAGCGAACGCCTCCCCCAACAGCAGTTCTTCATTGTACTAAGCCACTGCTTAGAAACCAGGGCCGGCATATATATGTTTATGCGCTGTTCCAGCCGGGCGAAAGTGCTTCAAGTCGGATTAAGCTATTCTGTTTTTTTTTTACAAAGAAGTACCACGTTAAGAAACTGTGGCAATCATTCATACCATGGACTCCTCTGGAGGGCACTGTGAGCATGTTCCAACAGCCTTTGAAGAAATGCATGCACGACCAGGGGTATAGGATCCCATATAGTTGCGGGCTCCAGCCCCCTCAACCCCCCTCCCCCACGTGCAGTTCAGCCACCCCCGTTTTTTTTTCAAAACAGCAAAACAAAATGGCCCAAATCCGGGAGAGATCAGTATTTGGGGGTACCCCAGGTTGATCGGCTCAGGGCTGAGTCCCCCAGTTGATTCTGCGATCCTACAGCCCTGAGCACGACTGAGGTTTATTTAAACTGAAGTTTCATGAAAGCCTCATTGCGGCCCTTGGCGGCAGCCTCTGTGACCAACTGTTTTGCGTCATCATTTCTAAGAGGGCGACAGTAACATTGGTCGGTATTTGCCCATCATGGGTATAGAAGTACGTCCATAGCCACCGTAGCTGCGGCAGAGAGTCGAGGGCCTCAAAGTAGTCTCTTCCAAGATGGACACGGTAATGCAAGATTGATCCGCGTGCTTCAGTCCTCTTGGAGCACAGCCAAGACCACAGCATCCGTCGTCAACCATGGCAGTACAATGCCAAAAGTGATGAATAGTCAACGGCTTTTGACAACAGAGCTAGTGAGGACTCTCGTGAATATACCCTGCCGTGCCATGAATATTTGTGCTGCATTCCTCACAAATTAAACGAACTGTCGATCTAAGGAGCAACTTTGGAGCGAATCAGGCGGCCATAACCTAACATCTTTGATCTAGCACGTGTGAAATGACATTGTTGCGATGGACTTTAATTGTCTTTCGAAGTTCGAAACAACCCTAGCTAAACTTTGGTGTCGCTAAAGCCCTCCCCTCTTCAGAACCGTGTCGCTTCAGACCGCACCGGGGCCGAACAGTGCAGAAACACTCGAGCTCCGAACGTGCGTCACTCAACAATCGGCCAACAATCGGCCTGCTGCCGGGGCCGTTCAGCTCACCAGTTAGCGAGGCGCCGACTGCTGTTCCCGGGTGGTCCTCGCCAGGTGCCGTCGGCGGCGGACGCATGGGGTCGTCGGCCGCGACGGTCGACGCCTCCTCGTGGCACGGCGAATCGGTGCCGCTCGGAAGATGCAGCCGAGCCGGATCTGATGACGTCGGCTCTGAGCAAGAGCTGTGTAGACACGGGCATTACTAGTACTTGAACGCTGCGTTGCTGGGGGCACGAGATCTGCTTAAGAAGGAAGTGTACTGAATACACCGCCCATGCGAACGCTGCTAGCAGTTAGCAGATCACGGTCGCACAGTTGGTGGGCATTTGTAAATGAAAGCAGAATCTTAACAAACGCCAATGCTGATCCAGAAAAGGGTCATCGGAACCGTAACCTCCCGATTTTTGGTGCAAAGCCCGTGGCCATCATGTCCTTTGGCCCCCGGTTTTCCAGTGGATGTAAATGGTGGTTTAATTTTGAAAATATAGATGTGTTCGTTTTAAGGCTAATTTAAACGGAAACTGTCAACACATAGCAGCGGAAAATCGAGGAAAATTAACATTTTGAATAAGGTTAGGTTACGCGGATGAAGACTTAGCTCCCTCCCCATCCCCATTAGCGCATGGTTTGAATCTGCCAGGAAACGAAGGCTGTGTGGTGTTTATACGTTGTGTCTCGGCAGGAACTTGCCAGTCTGCCAACCTGATGAACACAATCACTTGCCATGACTGGTCTCGCTGGAACACACGGGGAATGGGCAATATGGAATTTTTCTTCCGCATTCTGTAGCATAAGAAAATAACTGCGTGGGTTTTGTTGCAAAATTAAAGACACCTTTTGCCCACGGGAGGGCCTCCTCAACTTGAGACCATACTGTTTGTACTTGCGTCCATTGGTTAATGAGTCCCGCATCAAACCTATGTATCCCTTCACAACGCATACCTTCAAGACAGACGCACATGTCCTTTGATTTTGGTACCATTAACAATCATCGGCCTTTGATGTATTCACGCAAATGCCTATCACCCCGAACGAGGGTAGAGAACGTCCAATGTTTCTTCGTTCAGTCGCCGTCGGAACCCGATGTTACGTTCATTAATACCAGTTAGGCTAATGTCGCATTGGGATGGCGCCTGCACAGATAACACGGCTTGGTGAGGATGAACCTTGAATCGATGCTGATGCCTGCTGGAATGTGGAATTCCGAACATGGACTGGATTTAGGGGACCGCACACCTTCTTCCTTTTCGGTGCCGTCTTTGTGGAACTCGAGTCATAAGTTATGTTGCTAATGATATCAATGATTTTGGGAATGTACTCACGTTTTGCGACTTTTTCGTCGAGAATGGCAAGAACCCAGTCTACAAACAGCAGTGGTATGTGGATCAAACTTACAAGATATTCAGGAAAAGAAAATAGCAGGAGACGTTTTCATGTAACAATTTCTTTCAACATTTATTTAACCCTCGCTAGTATCCACCATTTGTCCACCTTCGACCGTAAGGGGCGGGGGGAGGATGACATTCCAGCCGTTTCCAAAACTGGCGTGACAGAGCGACGAAGCAATAACGAGAGCGTAGCCTGGCACTTTGGCTATACGATGATATCCGGTTGGACCCGACGACATCCGGTTACTGAATGACTCCTCCGAGGTCAGTAAACGTTCAAAAAGGCTCATTGGCCCCAGTTTATGATTTTTTACCTTAGGTGACCTTGACCCAAATAAAGATCTAAATGCAGAGGTTACTGACACTATTTGGCAAGCATAAGACGGAGTAAGACTGAGCATCATAAAAAGCTTACGACTTTTGCCGTCGGAAGAAGACCGTCGTTGTATCAATATTTCTCAATGACACGCACTCAACGAAGAGATCATGGGTCAGCAAATTTTCTATGTACTGATCTCAAATTTTTATGAAATATGCAAAATGACTTGAAAGTCAGTGAAAATGGCACGTAC
This sequence comes from Capitulum mitella, assembly GCA_030062745.1. Taxonomy (NCBI): domain Eukaryota; kingdom Metazoa; phylum Arthropoda; class Thecostraca; order Pollicipedomorpha; family Pollicipedidae; genus Capitulum; species Capitulum mitella. The sequence goes on from CP099843.1 coordinate 23,311,790, forward strand.
TTAAAATGCAAATTTCAGGGCTATCGAAGCAGTTGTTAGTGGCCAACTTGCGAAAAAGCGCAGTGGGTAGGGGTAACACCAGTCCCTCTGTTTTGGTGATGTTCAAATGATAAAGCTGGATTACATTGCTTTCCATCTTGTGTTTCAAGAACCTTTGGTCCGAGTTGTGTTTTTTACCATTACATGCAGCAAGGCCATTTGTAAGTTAAAGTAGTTGCACCTTACTGTTTTCTGTATCAACAACCCAGTAACATCTACCTCCTATCTCGATGGCTGAAGCATGAAGTTTGAAGAAAACCGCATTTCCAAAATACTGGTACTGGCTACATACAAAAGCTCAGTTCTTAATATCTTTATCATGACTTCATCACTTGCGTTTATGTATCACATTAAATGATGAGTGAGTTGACATCAGCGGTCAGAAACTTTGGATCGTGCCTTTCATAAAGACATGCTCGTACATTATAGGACATTTGAAGGCCAGTTGGTGCATTTCGCTTTGGACCGGTACTTCCAAACGCCAAGGTAACGATTTAAACCGTATTTATGAATCAGCTGAGATCATAAAAAAGGTCATTCACATGCATAGTCATTGGAAAACGAAAGGACACGAGTCGCCTGTAAATAGGCGCAGACCTCTCTGCGAAGTGGCCCGTAAGCCTGCGCGGATCTCTCTATCCCCACACCTCTCGCTTAAGTCTTGGCTGCGCTCTCCCCGGACTCATGCTAGCCTTCAGAACGAGTGCTCTGTGATCGGGATATTACCGTGCTTGTAGATGCACGCCTCTGTGATACGAAAGCGTTTATTACCGTAAGACATGTATCTCGAACGCAGGTGTTACGGGTGTTGAGCATCGCTGGGTGCGGTTGATAATTACAACGACATTTATCGAGAATTGTTACTTAGTTGTTCATACTCGAATGCAGCATTTCTGGAACCTTGTTATTTTCGTCTTCTTTAGAACGTTCTTTCAAAAGCGAACATATTCCTGCTATGAAAATGAGCGACGAATGCAAAGACAAACACATCCTTTCTTCTCTTTATGGGCTCGTAGCCGAAATAAGTACAACAATACCACTGTAATTAACTGATGCACGAGTCGCCGGTTTTTATCCACTCGTCAATGATAAGAGTTCAGTGCAGTCAATCCATTCTTTAAATGGACTATCAGTTGTTCAGCGGCATTCACTGGTACAGTGCTCGATAGGGTAACATTAACCCGCGCAGTGGAAGGGGGTTTCGCGCTAACGCGCACTGGAACTGGGGTCTAAAATTACTCCGATCTCGGCAACGGAAAGAGCTACAGACATGAAATTTTATGGACAGGGTGGGACTGTAAGAATTTACATTGTGTGGAAGTTTCATGACCCTAGGTTTGATATCTTCAAGGTCAAATGGGGTGGAAAAAGTCAACTTTGGACACTCTCGGCACGTACAGGCCATTCTGTACAACTTTTCGAACGAAACGGGAAAAGGGTGTCTCTTTGGCCGTTGAAACGTGGAATACAATATACATTCATTTGGTGTCTTGACTAAGAATTTTGGGTCGAGGTCATGCCAGATCATTTACCTGTGCCGTCATTTTTGCATGCTTTGCAGATCAGATTTCGAACAACACGAAACAGTTTGAAAGTAAATGAGGGCGCAACATGTATCTTTCGGCATATTCTCAGTGAAGGTAGCCAACACCGGTACATTTGGTCACTTCCAGCGTTTATATTTTTTTATGTATGTATATGTATATATGTATGCACATGTGAGTATAAATGCGTCAAACGTGTTTTAGAAGGGTCTTTGAATGCATATTTCATACAAATTGACACATTGCAGAACAAATCTGGACCAGGTCGCAAACCAGTTGCCCTTGGCCTTTGATGCCCTTGACCTGAAATGACTCTAGTATATATGTATGCGTATCCATGTGCTCACACGTGTTTTTATTAGGGTCTTTGAATGCATATTTCATACAGATCAACATGACGCAGAACAAATCTGGGCCAGGTCATAAGATATTTGACCTTGACCTTTAATGATCTTGACCTGCATTGACCTCGGTATATGCAAGCGTATCAGTGTGCGCACAGGTGTTTTTATTAGGGCCTTTGAATGCATATTTCATACAAACTGACACGCTGCAAAGCAAACGTGGGTCAGGTCACAAGCTGTTTGACGTTGACCTTTGATGACCTTGACCCTTATTGACCCTGGCTGTGGTCTTGCTACATCCATCACTTATGCCCGAATGATGTCGCGTGATTGTGTTCAAAAGGTAATTTTAGGTAGAACAGTGGTTTTTTTCACAAAGTTCCCATTAGTTAGTGACAACTGTCGTTTTCGTTATGTCTGTCTGACTTCAAATGCTTGAAACTTGAAAAATTTCTGGCCGATTTCCTATTTTTTGTGTCATTCGACGAGTTATTCACTTGCCATAAATGTCACAAAGTAGCAGCAAGCAGCTCCGATCCGTTCTCGAGATATTAAAGAAAAATACGTGGTAGGACACAAAAAGAGCCCCTTTCTTTTTGCATCTTTTTTATTTCATGGTCAGTGCTTTTAAAAATGTTTTGCCTTAAATTTGGATGTTGTCATTTACTAAATATGAAACGTTGTTTGCAGATCAGAGAATATTAACCGGAGAGCCTAAACAGTCCGTGCTTTGGTGTACAAAACAGCTTCACGACGTGTGCAGTGCATGCAGTAATTTAATCTTTCATGAAATCATTTGCATTCAGGGGTGTCGATTTGTATTCTTTTGAGAGGGCCCTGGCTCATCCCGTGTTGATTTGGGCCCACCCAATATTTTCTGCCGGTTTTAAAGGGAAACGAGTAATGATAACGAAAAAAACGGCCGAAACAGATAAGACATAGGCAGAAAGTGAAGAATAAAGTCCAAAGCGATATATCTATCTACCATTCTATCTTCTATCTACATATGTACCTGTATACATGGGGATGAAACCAGTTTTTTATTTGACGAATAATAGCAAAAAGTTATAAATTTCTGTCGGCAAAAAATAAAGTGTGCTAAACCTGTTGAGAAACCCATATTTGGGGAAAGTTAAGTTGTCGTGCTCTCGGCTCGGCCCCTCCAATCATTCGCAGAAATCGATGCCCCTGTTTGCATGTGTTACTTTGTAATGAGCGCGCGTAGTGTAAATGGTGATGCAGCGTTGGTCCTGATCTAATGTTCTAACAGAGCTTTTCAATTTTTCCCTTCTCGTTGTCTCTCTGACATTGTTTTGCAGCGTTGCAAGTGTGCACTGTAGTGTGTACAATGCACATAGTGTACATGTGCAAACATTACACATGTTGCAGGCACTGTAAATCGCGCTTGCATGGTTGAGGACTTAGGCGCGCCAAACATTATTCAACACTTAACTCCAAATTCAAGATAAGTACGGTTATCCTCGCTTTTCATTCTGGCTGCGTCTTACTGGCTTAATTAAAAAAATGTTGACTTGGGGCAGCAATCAAATACATTGTTGAGCAATATGTGCCACGCTTTATGGAGTATTTTATGTATATAGAAATGTTCTTCGTAACCTCTCGGCGACCGCAGTCTCGCTTATTAAAAGGTGTAACATCCTTATCTTGATGTAGGAAATATTTTTGCTCGCATCAGTGTGATCAAAATTTCTTCGGAGAGCCATTAACCAAACAATGTTCTAAAAAACCCAAGGGTCTTGGGCGCCAAGGGAGTTCATGCTAATGCAAAGCTGCGCGATGACGTCATGTAACCCGCGTTACGCCCTGTCCATGACATTGCTTATAATTTTGGGTGGCTCCTCTGCAAGATTCTGTAAAAGCAGCCGACAGCTTCAGCTAGCCTGGTCTGAAACTGAGAGGTCTGGGCCAATCCAGGTGCGTTGAGCGAGGACGAAGTACTATCTCACGAACTTACTGCTGCACGGCACAGGTGTACAGGGCCTCTGTCTGGATCATTTGCCGAGAGCCTTGGTGGAAAGTCAGCGACTGCGAAACCCCTTATATCACGCCACACTCGACTCGTCACATGACCAGTGGCACACTGAAAACACTGCACGAAAGCAATCTTATGTTTATGTCAGTCGGCGCGTTGCGAAACTATCATTCCAAATTATAACAGAACCGCATATGTGGTTTTAATAATAGAACAACATAATCGACCGTAAACCAAGAAATGTTGAATCATTTATGGCGAAACGGAGAACGGACAACAGGACAAAAGACAACACATAATGCACTATTGTTTATGAATGAACGGATCACATTCAATGAATTTCATACCCAAGTCTTTTTGTGTGATCAAATCCTCTGCTTTCTTATATCTTGTTTGATCAGCCTCAATCCTGCCACTCCTAATCCTTTACCCCCTTTACCTGAATCCTTGCCTTGAGCGCAGCGCCCGAGCGGTTGCAGCGCCCGGCACTGGGCTCTTTTGTTGCATCCCTATCATTGCCTTCCATTCAGTGGTTTCCTCACGCTTGAGAGCAGCGCTCTATAGGCGGTAGTGCTCAGCTGGGCAGCTGTCTTATCCCTGTACCCTGCATCCTTGCCCCAATCATTGTTTGATTTTCATCGTGTTCTGGCCTGTTAAAGTCCCTTTCATGTTTTTTTTTCGTGTGAAGAATAGCCTTAGTGCAATGAGGATGCACATGTGTATGAACAATGAACTACAGACAACTTCTTACGATTGAGGGATGGTCTGACATGTTTATGTTGTATGAAAAGGGACACGCAAGGATGATTTCCTGTCACCTTCCTTGTCACGTTTTGACCAGCATCTATCTGGGAGTCGTTCCAGGACAATGTACCTCATTATTGTCCAATGGTCTCTTCCAGAGGTTACTCCCTTCACCGACGGGTTTCCGTTCGGCTAGCAGTCCATTCCAATGGCTCACTCTTTCCTATATTTCCGCTCTCTCTGAACACGTTCTGCTCAACTAGCAGCCTCAGGTTACAAGTTCTCTGTCTCTTTCTGTCCCTCTTTCTTTCCTGTTTTCTTCTCTCTCTCTCCCTCCCTCTCCCTCCCCCTCTCTCTCTCGCCCCCCTCTCTCTATCTTTCTTTCTGTCCTTCTTGGCCAGCAGTCTGCTCCAGTGATCCGCCCTCCAGGTCTTCGCCACCTTCCGCTGTCGGCCTCTATTCAGCGGTAGCAGTCCAGCCCGATAATCCACCCTCTCCCTCTCCGGCGCACTCCCTATCCGACTTCTGTCCGGCCGGAGGCTCCAGACGAATGATCCACTCTCTCTCCGGCTTTGTCACCCTCCCGGTCCGACCTCTGTCCGGCCAGCAGTGCCGGCCGAATGATCCATTCCATCCGCACAGCCGCGATAATCTAAATGACCTTTCTGTTGAACAAGCTTTAAATCTTCGTCTTTAAATCTGAACTGCTCCCTCCCTTATCCGAATTATCCCGGAGGCTGGAACTTTCACCAAACGAGTGTCCATTTTGCTTATTACATTTGGTTTTTGCCGCGGGGACACGGCCGTAAATTTCTCGGGCGTTTTCGGATTAAACTCATTTCATTGTATCCATTACCGAGATTGAGTGGGGCGACTTACGGCGATAAACCAGGCCAAACGTCGTGCCGTAAATATGACACTCGCAAATGATAAAGACGGAGTCGCGGCCGCTCGCCGCAGTGTTCGATTAAGCGGACAGGCTCCAGGTCACCGTCTGCACAATGTCACCGCCAGAGGCCAGTCACAGACCCGGCGCCGCCAGACCGGAACAGCCGCTCCCAGGTCCGGATCTGAAGAGGACGAACCGAAATCGCGGCGTACGAACTACACTCTCTAGGCACGCGAAGGGAATCGTTGTTGAAATGCCTGTGTCCTGAAATTGGTTTGCTGAGTGCGACTATGTTTCTTGCAACCCAATGAAAGGTGACGACATTCGAGTGGCCTTTGTTGAAGCTATGACAAAAGCTATTGCGAAAACAAAGCGATATTTTTGTGAGGTATGTCACATCCTGTTGGGCATTCTATCTAGATGAGCACAAGCGCAGCCAAAGGGGCCGGGGGGCCCGGCCCCCCTTAGGCCCGCATTTTTTTGCGAAAATCATTGCGCATCGTCTTCCCGGCAGGCGGTTTACGTACGACTTCAGTTCACAATGAGCTCCAGGCCCCCTCTATACGAAAATCCTGGCTGCGCCCCTGTTGTTGAGACAACATCTTGGGTTGGAATCAAAAGGTAATGATGCGGTGTGTGTGTTGTTACCTAGTTACCTGCATGTGGCTTTTTAATTAATGATGAATTTTGTGGTTTCAAGCTGCCTGAGAGTTGATTGTGGCAAGGCAGAGGAAACTAGGAATTTATCCTAGTTCGGATTTATCCTAGATTGAAGCGTGATATTCCAGGACACAGCAAATCATGAATTTCGAAGAATGCAATTCTGCTCTTTTTTAGAGATATCAGGATGGAACCAGTGTAATTGCAGAGTCCGATTTTTGATAATTAACGCGGTCAATTCCAGAGTTACCTGTCAGCAGTAAACATTTCCTGTTTTATCAAAGCTGCCAGGGTCACTTGATTTTACTACCTGGTTTTATCTACTTGATCAGCAGGTTATATGATGGCTACTGCTTTATCTTGACTTTATCTTTGTTGACAGCAGCTACTTGGTTTTATCCAGGTTATATGACAGGTGGCCAAACGCTGTTCATTTGTTACTTTGCTACCAGATATTGATTTGCGGACGATGTCTCCATCTCTAGTGACCGTTTCTTGCGAGTCTAGTAAATGAGATACTAAATGAGATACCAACTGCAAGGTGACTTGGAAATCTCAAGTGAGATAAGCCGCCACTGGGTGAAATGCGCCGCTAGTGAGCGATCTGTTTGCCGGTATGAGACTTGCTTCAGATGAGATTCTACAGTTCAAAACCTCTTTTCACTGCGTCTAAACGTGCTAGGTGAATTCGTGTTTCCTTTAGGGTGGAGAACCACTACGACAACTCCAAACTTGTCCTGATTTGCACCGTCCTGCTCAATGAAGGACAGGGACAGGTATTTATAGACTTGGAGTTGCATTAAGTTACTGAGTTACACAGTGCGTTGCGAGCCGATTCGTACTCCCCCCCCCTCCAAGAAAAAAACCGATGCTAGAGGCAATCTGTTTGACAGCGCTATTGCGCCGAAATTTTGAAAATTGTTTTATGTAATCTTTCTTTGCATTAAGGGAAAATTTCGACGACCTTCTTGGAACAGAAGCTTCTCCGATAGGCATTTCTGAAGCGCATGCCAGGCCATTTTGCGGTCGCTTCTGACGCGTGCCCGCTCGTTTAGATATTGATGCTGTGAGCCAATTTTCGGGAGTGCTGTGATTTCATGACTGGCAGTTATGATAACTGATCACCCTCATAGTCTAAACAATCTGGAGACTGCCAAAGATGGACGCAGGGGGCGTCATAGGGGTGACGCAGAGTCTTGCCGGGTCATTGCGTTCGTTCTACGGACAGAAAGCGAGGTATAGCTCAGTAGGTATATGTCTTTAGATGGCATAGCACTGATAGATAAGACTGAAATTACAGTGAGAACATAAACAAGTATAAAGGGTGTCGTGAGGTACAAAAATGCATGTGCTGCTTATTCTTGTACATGCATTTGCAGGAGTAAACCAGGGAAAACTAAAGGGGAAAGAACAATAAGATGATAACTATGGTTTGGTTTTACAAATACGCCATTGACACTTAAAGTATCTTACAGTTACCCCTATTTTGTTTTCCTGGATCCGCCAATGATGTTTTTAATTGACTGTAATCATCGCCCCACGATTTAAATATACCAAGACTGGCCTAGCCAACTGGGCAAAACAGAGTGAAAAATGTCCCTACATTTGCAGACAACTACCCATCTATATTTGGGACTCTAAATGTGCCACTGTTCCAGACTTGCTTTCAGGCATATCTTGAGGCTAACCAACGGACAAAAAGTTGGTCTGAGAGTCGAGGTAGGTAGTCGCAACGTCCTATGCCAGAGGATGAAAATCGGCCGGGGCTATTTCATGTTACAGGCTTTGATTTAAGCCCAGTTTCATCGAAACTGGTCAAGTAGATTGGCGATTTTCGCATGGATTTCAAGCGAAATCCACCGCACGAAAACAGGGTTGGAAGAGAGGGATGCTGCTACAAAAACTGTGTGTACCGAACTCTTATAAAACTTTTGCATTATATAAGCCACACTGTTACCTAACGTAAGGTGATATGCAGAAAAAAACAGAGGCTGCAACAAGCTGTACAACATACAGGAAGCATGCAGTCACTGAATCAGAGAACTTTGTTTGACCAGACTTCAACAAAGACATCGGCGAGACAATGGATGCCATGCGCCACTTCTTCTCGGCTTTCAGGTATGCGGCCTTTGTAATCTAGAAATGAAATGAAATGAGAAATGTTAATTAAACTGCAATGCTTCAGGGAAACGGCTCACAGGCAATAATAATCATTGCGAGCATATAAAATGCCCATTCTGCTTTACATGAGACCTTAATAAACTTAATCTGCTGTAATAGCAGCCTGGCCAGGGCCATCATGAGTAACATTTATCATGCGTTTAATTCGTCATGCCCAGATACCCGAACAATGTTGAAGGGTTCGCCCAGCAACGCTAGCCGGCCATGCTCGGAGCTAAGATGGACTCTAGGACTTTTGGTCCAAACGAAAAAGTCCGGGTCGGTCTTGGATGCGGACAATTTGGATTAAATATTCACCTTTATTGTGGAGTTCCAATCAGAATGTCCACATCCATTCTCCTTGTAATTTTGCCTGGCTGAATGTTTTATGACGCGGCATGCATAATGCTGACTGCCGAGCGCTTACATTCCTAATTTGCCAAATTAGTGGCATTTTAAAGTGATCGCGTCAGCGTCGGTCGGCCGGCCGGGCGGTGACTGTCACTGCAGCCGACCCGCCTCCGCCGGAGTCGCGCGCGGCCCGGTCCGGTGGCGCCGGCCTCCCTGCCTCCTCCGGTTCGGACGCCGCGTGAAGGGTTGCGGAGTGTGTGGTGGGCGCGCAGTGTGGGGATTTCGCAGGTGTGTGGACTGTGCGCAGCAGAGGGGGTGGGGGGGGGGGGCTGCCGGCCTTCTTTCTGAAAACGACCGTGAAGAAGGGAGAATCTGTGCTGGAACGTTGTCGACGCGTCGGACGCGGTTTATGTACCACTGTTTTAGTGTGGACGCTATCACCGTGCGCGTCAAGCATCATCAGCAAGCACATGCCCAGTGCCGCGCACACAGCGGTGGCACTACACAAAAGGCAACGCTCCCAGGCTTGCCGTTTGTTGATGAAGACGTTGTTAATGAAGGCGTTGATGACATTGTGGCTCCCTGGCCAGCTGCGGCGCCTGGCGGGGTGTGACCGTGTTTATGTCGAGCTGACCAGAGACTCCGTCGCTACAAGAGCACGTCTCAGGACCGCAACGGGTGTGGGACTCGACGAAGACTGCCTGCATTCACTGACGTGGCTCTCTCGGTTTTCAGGTGCTGCACGCGGAAAGTGAGCTTTCAGCGCAGCTGCGCCGGGCAGCTATGACCAACCAACAAGGTATGCTGGCTGTGCTCATTCAATGCTCACTCGAAGCGGGACGTGACCTTTCGAAAATAAGAATTAAGATCATATGTTGCCGGAAACTTCGTGGATATAAAATTGTGATTGGTGGTGGTACGTTCGGGCTCATTTGCTCTGGTGGTGCCGCAATCTTGTGACTACAGCTGTGGACGCTCAGGCACATTTAAAACGTAGCTGAATGACCTACGCTGCAATGTTGTCATCCTCCCGCTATTCGTATCGTACATCATTTTTATGTTGGTAATTATATTTTCTTCCTAATTTGGCCTTTATCCTTTTACGTTTACTTATGCCTTCATGTGATGTTACACGGTACTTCTGCCTAGAATTCGGGGCAGGGGTGGATCCAGCGGAAGGCAAAGTGATGGCAAAAATTTTCCTGAATTGCGAGCATTTGATAACGCATCCTATTTTTTTCATTTCAGCCATTTTTACCTTAACCCTATTCCCGGAGGGCTAGATGGTATGGCCGATTCCCGGCTGGGGGGGCGGATTCGCCCCCCCCTGAGATCTCGAGAACTACTTATCCGATTTCATCGCAACAAACGGCAATCGATTTGCCGTCACGTGAACTACATTTTGATAAAAAGAAATTTTCAAAATTTTGAAATTTGTGGATACAGGGGGGCAGAAATGTCACAATGGGGGGTACTTTTTGACTTCTTATAACTCCGTTGTTTATGGACCGATTTCGACGAAACTGGCATCAATCGAGTGATTATGGAATAGGGCTTTTACCATGGGTATGCAAATTTGAAATTTTGAGAAAATTCATGGGCGTTCACAGGGTTTCAAAAATAGGGGGATTAGTTTTCCAATAACGGAATGAACAAAAGAGGCCAAAACACTTTTTTAGCTTCTGCTAGTCATGTTATGCTAAAGAAGTACAAATCGCATTACAATGTTTGTATAATGTTAGCATAGGCGGTGCCAGGGACATAAAAAAGGGGGAACTGTCATGGTCACACGTTTCTCAGATCAACTTGTGGCCTTTGACCTTAAATGACCTCCAGTGACCTTGGGGTCACCTGGAATGATGTCGTGTGCATTCAATATTATCTGTAAACGTTTTTAATCGATTAAATTCACTCTATTCCAAAAAAATCATTTTTTGGCTTTTGCGATATAGGGTACGTGCACTGACATTTTAGGTCATAGCTCCGTGACCTGACCTGATATCAAGCTGAAACTTGGTACACAAGTAGAGGGCATTTTTCTACGTCATATATATTCCGGGTTTGGCATTTTAAAAAACGGCGCCGAAATTATTGCGAAAAAACAAATTTTGACTTTTGACCTTGACCTGACCTTGTAAAGTGACCTCAGATAAACAAAATTACACATGCACATTGCCCAACTATTTAGCTATATATTCGTATAAAGTTTGAAGTTCTATCTTAAAAACTCTGTTTTTGGCAGACATTTTCCTTTTACCCTCAACATGGCCAAAAATGACCTGAGGTGCCTCCCAAAAACGTTGCCTGGCTCCGCCCCTGAGCAAAATAGAATTTCGAAATTTTGTCACGGCGCGTAGAAGGCATAGCTAGGAAAAGTCACCAAGTTTTGTGAAGCTGCGTCAAAAAGCCTGGAATTGGCAAGCAAAAAACCCGAGGGGGGGCGGATTCCGCCCCCCCTGCCGGGAATAGGGTTAACATAATTATGAAATAACGCATGCGAACTAATCGGCTGGAATATTCACAATATGTAGCGCGATTTAAGTTGGCGTTATGGTGGTCTTCTGTACATGTGACCCGCAAAAAGGTTTGTTTCCTCCGAAAATGGTGGTCTGGATACGCCCTGCGTTTGATTAGCTCGAGTACTAGAAAAGAAAACTTCCTTGATTCGTTGCTTTCATATTTGAAAAGTTGAAGACCTGCCATAGAGGGCACATCGTACATCCTCGTTGTTTCATGCAGGCTTACAAAATTACTTTTAATTTCCATCTTTTCGTAATGCGCTACCTTTTTTTCCGGCAAAGAAACAGTGGTAAGCTGTGCTGGCGAACTCAAAAGACTGGCGGCACAGCATGAATCAGGCGGCTGCCTGGAATCATTAGGGGCGCGTGACAACCGACCCTGGGACTCAGGACCCAGGATGACTCATTGCCGTTGGAAACAAACGACGAAATTGGTTATCGCCATATCCACATTACCGGTCGGATTGGCAAGTCCATGTGTCAAGTGCCGAAAGGATGCTGTTTTGCAAAAAAAAAAAACAGACCAGCTTTGCACTACCGCCGAATCCGATTGAACACACGTCGAAACGACGGATTAGCGCATGTTCTAAAACCACCGTTCTTCCACCATAGGTAACGACTCTAGATAAATGAAAGCAGTAGTCTTACCATCTGTGAAATCTGTCGCATGAGCTGTATAGAACCTGAGGCTGAATAACCTTGCTATCTCGAAGAAGGTGCTATTAATTATAGGAACGATTTACATATAGACCTTGACGTTCCAGCTTCAGCTGTCGAGTTTTGTTAAAGTAAATATTATGACGACCAACAAGGCTTTGATGAAGCTACTTGTTATCAAAACTGAACGGTCAACAACGTGAACAGTAAATTGATCGTCAGAATTATAAAATACTGAACCAAGCGTACCAACGTTTGTCTTCGTCTACATGTTTCAACCGTTTGTGTCTGACGTTTACCAGGCAATGGATGTTTTTTTTCGCAGACTGTATGAGCCTATAGCTTTTACTTAAAAGTAATGTATCAAGAAAGAAATAATGTGTAAACTGCGTGAAACACTGTTCTTTACGACCTGTAGGAACCTATTGCTTCCACTTTTGGGTGATGTGTCAAGAAAGAAAAAAGTCCATAAACAATGTGTTGCGAACATAAAAAAATTCGTTTGACTCCCATGTAACGCACGCATTTTCGAGATTGTCGCACACTCCATGCTGATCAAATCATTTCACAGACAATTAGACAAAAGCAAACAGTCTGTGCGCTGGTTGTGCACAGGCTGTGAGACGACGAACGGTTTGCTAGTCCTAAACAGGTTTGGTGCGGTGTTTCTTTGCGAAAGGTGTTGTGGTAAACATTTTCAAATTCCGGCATATCCTGTCGCATGACTGCAGCCATATGCCATAAGCCCTGACGTTAGCCAAGATATTATATGAATCGGTTTCCACCCCTTTTTGTGGGGTTAATTCTGGGTTGCGTCGTAGGTAGAAATTCAAGTCAGGGGCTGCGAGAAAAAAATACCTTAAATGGCAACATGGAGAATAATGGGGAAAATACTACATCTTCATTGAAATCAGTGCTGGTTTTGTTAAGGAGCAAGGAGTAAAGTCGGAAGTGAAACAGCTCAGTTGATGTTTTTTTTTGAAGGCCATTTACTTCCCTGTGCACGGTCACATTAGGGCTACAATGTTGGATTGTAATTCATTACAGAGGGTCTTCTGCGGCGTGACATTGGAAACGTAAGGACTGAATTTGTTTGAATCGAGGAGTGTCTGAAAATTCATCTAATTTGTTTGCATTACGTCGTAACGTAACGAAACAAAAATGAATGTAATTGGATGAAAACTCGACTTCGCAAACTTACATTCTTGAAAGGATCCAAGATTTAGAATCGCAGACAGCGCAGTATATAATTATATTTATTATACATATTATATAGGAACATAATATGTCGGACATGGGACTCAATCCATTAACATCCTCTCGCAGCTTACACATCACCTTCAGCTGGTCGACCCGTGACCTGCAACATTTATTAGCAGTAAACAGCATGCAATGGTGAATTGTTCATATTCTTCTCATGTAAATAGTCATCATGTATACCTAACTTGTTCATGCGAACAAATCAAGAGAAGAACAGGAATCTTTGTAAGTACTCAGCCATGCGCAATCGTCATCCAGCGTCAAAATCTTGGCAGATTTCGCAAGTCTGCTCAAGTCTGTGCAGTCGGCTGGATGCAAGTTAACAGCAGAATGAATACACCGAAACACGCAGGATCTTAACAGGTTCCCGCATGCCCTGCATTCTCTGTATTAATCCTTCCGGCTGCCCGACCCAGGCGTCACCAGCATCTGTGGTCGGCCGAGGCCCGTCCCCCTTCCCTGGCGCGACCGGCGCGCCGGAGCGTGCACCATTGTTTGCACGGACGGTCGCCGGGACGGCGGCGGCCGCTATCTGGCCCGCTCCGTCACTCGCCGTCCGCTTATCGCCGGCTCCGCTTCATCTCACACCCGTACATCAAATTCAATATTCATCTGGGCGGCGGCGGCGGCGGCGGCGGCGGCGGCGGCGGCGGCGCCCGGCCGATGACGTCACGCGACCAGACGCGGCCAATGAGGCGGACGGAAAGCCGGGCGAGGGAGCCGCCGGCCGCGCGCGGATGCTGTCCCGGGGCGGAGACCAGAGGGCTGCCACTGTCAGCTGGCACACTGGCGGTGTGGGCCGGACCTGGAGCCGTGTTGGAATTTTCAGGAAAGCCTGCAGCAAAGCAGCCCGGAATGAGTCGAGAGTGGGCTGTCGTGGCTGGGATTAGTCAATCACATCGCAAAGCTGAAACTGATTACCCTTGTTTCTTAAAATTAAATGGTGGAAGGTGCGCACGAGAGAGTTAGCTGAAACACATACTTTAAAAATTATGTGAGTCAGGGTTACTGAACAACGCCACGTTGGATGCAGCACCATGCAAACGTCCGTAGAAACCTTACAGCTTGATTATGAACGACGAACGAACGGTTATAAGCACAGCACAGAAACACGAGGCATAACTTAGACATTGGTTCTTGAGGTCGAAAATTAGACTTGTTTCTCTGTAATACAAAAGTATCCTGCACCATAGACACAAATGCAAATTAGACATCTATAAACGGAAACCCAAAAACGTTTACATAAGTCAAAGTAATACTTATAAATATCAGACAACACGGCAGCAATTCTTAGAAGCCTGCAGAGAAACGCACGCTTGTTGTTGGCATTGCGAGGGAAAGGCTTGCAAACAAGAGTAATATAAAATTTCCAAACGAAAAACCAACCATGTCTTCTTGATCTTGCAGTTTTATCAAAACAGTCTCTGCGTGCTTTCGTTTTCTCCGTACTTGACCATTTTCGATTGCTTTGGAAACAAACACGAGAATTCCAAAGAAAAATGTTGCGCAAAATATACTGAGCTACACATTAATGTCATAGATGTCAGGATTCTCTCAAAAACCACAAGCTACCAAGGCGTTCTTTTTGTTTTTACTTGAACCTCGTTGTTTTTGAAGCCCAATTTTTCCCTACGATAACATTGTTTTAATACACAGCTGCGAGTGGCGTAGCCAGAGGGACTGTAGGGTGCATTACGCGCCTCTGACATTTGACACCCATGTTCAGAGACGCACTCTTATAGAAAAGCAACAGCAAATGACCAGTGAGATGAGATGCAGATATGACAATACAGTGCTCCTCGAGAAAGTCTGTAACCGCATGTACTCATTGCACATGTTTATGACCATTGTTACGGTAAACGAAGCCTTCCTCCACCTCTGATCTTCGCGACTGCACGGCAGCGTTGCAATGCGTCTCAATGGGCATTGCCTAAGACGCGCTCCCATGTGCAGCTGATGACGTGCTGGCGCCACTCATAAATTTTGATGGAGCTCCGTAACTTGGGTTGCAAGTAGTGGCCGTGGCGACCATGCAACAACAATGAAATGCCAGTAACGTGAAATTTGGACAGTCCATTTATTTTTGCTTGATGACGTGAATTCCTGCCTACGCGGCTGCGAGCTCACATGTGCGGTTTTCGTGAGCTGCTGGCTGCTGCTCTGCAGATGGCGGCACGCCGGGCTGTCTGCCGCCGAAGAGGGAGGAGATGGCCGGCTCTCAGACTGGCCGCCAGGATTGCGCCGGATGTGGCAAACCGATCAGTGACAGGTGGGTCGTTTACAGCGTCAGGTGTGACACACCGATTGTTGATAGGAACAGCAGACGTGCCAAACTCATCAGTGATGGGTAATGCCTAAAAGAAGTACAATGTCAAACATGACAGACCTTTGACAGAAACAGGGCATTCGTCGACAGCCTAAACCTCAAGCTCCACTGCGCGCTTTTTTGTTTTGGGATTTTTCGCTTTTATGTTTATGCATGACGATTTCCCACCTATGGGCTTTCGCCTTTTGCCTTTTACGCTTTTGAGACACTATTTTGCTTTTTCCATCCTCGCCTTCTTCGAGTTTGCCCTCGTTGGCCTAGGACGTAGACTAGCTGGGCGTAAACTGAGTAGGGTGAATGGATGTACGACCCAGAAACCGGACAGGGCATTTTTAGGACGGATACAGCTTCCGAGCGCCCGCGCCTATCGCGTGTGCTGCTGCTGTGGCGGCTTCGGCAGCGGGAGCGGCGCCCGCAGCACAGCCAGCGATCCTGCTGGCCGCGTCACATACTACTGCGTCGAGATCAGTGTGGACAATATCACATTCATACAAGAAGTCAGGACGTCGGACCCAGCAGGTCACCAAAAATATTTCAGAATAAACGCCGGCGACCTTGACGAGCTCCTAGAAAAGATCCGCGGCAAAATCGAGAAGGCCTTTTCCAAGGTGCTCTCCTCTCCAGGTACTTGTTCCTCTCTCTTGATCTCCACCCAGCCAACCAAGGTAACTACAGCACTAAACCCTAAACCTTAAACTTGGAACCAGCCTACTTCGCTTCCGCCCTCAAAATCCACTCAAAATCGAGGTTACTTGAGATCAATGCCGCACGGCTTCAGGTGCTGAATTTTCATTTTTTCTTGATGAATTCCCGCTTTTTCAGTTCGTTTTTGCGATTTCACGCCTTAACCCGCCCCGACTGGGGGGCAGATGACCGCCCCCCTGAGGTTTTTCTGAGATTCCGAGAGAACGAACAAATACACAGCCACGAAACTTTGTGTATCTTTTGCTTCATCATTTTAACATCTTGTGTCAAAGTTTTGACCTCAGGTCAAGCCAGGTGTCTGACCTAGGTCAGGTCAAACGGACCTATGTCCAAAAAAGTTTAGCGCCCTGCAACTTTTTCGGAAAACCAGATATCACAATAATACTTTTAGGGATTAGTGATGTTGATAGATGCAACAAATCTGCTATCTCAGACTTTTTCGGAATTCTCCGGATCATTAACCTAAGGCCAAAGCCATTTTTAAGACGTGTCGTAGTTTTTTCGGATATTGGCGGAATATTTCATAATATTTTTAGTGTGGAGTGGAGCAGGCATCCTAGTTAACGTCATTGGAGCAAAGTATCAATAACTTCCAGCCATTGACCTGAGGTCAGGTCACGAATAACCGTAGTGAGCCAAAATGTACCACCGTCAAAATCTGCGATGAATTACTCAGAACGGATAGAAAATGGCAGAACTGGCTTGCACAGACGTAAGTAATACCAAGAACCCCAAAAAGTTTAAAAAATCGAATATTTTTAAAATAAACAGACTTTTGCGAATAAAGCTCCGACAATCGTGTAGATTAGAAACTAATGAATTTTCCAAAATCTAAGCATGAGAAACCATCACAAGAACCACTAAATCAATGACGTTCACATGAATAGGTTTACGTTGCAAAAATAACGGAACGCTGAAATTAGTTCCCATTAATTTCTTACTCCGTACGGCTGCGGCGCACGCCTACAACCGGCGTGAAAATTGTCGTGTCTTTAACTCAACGTTTTGGCGTATATATTAAACAAACCTGAGAAATTAGACGTGTATCGGCATCTGCGGACCTTTACTTATGCCTTGGTGCCTTTACCTATGCGTCGTTAGTCACAGTCCTTGAGATTCAGGCCGTTTCTCGGTCTCATGCAGTCGGCTATATGAGAAAACATGTATAGGACGTAAATTGCTTACATATTATCTAAAACTAAAATGAGACCAGTTCTGAGCCCTAGTCGTCACAAGCTTTCCAACGGTTCGCTTATTTTTATCGTGCGACCAACCGTTCGTGAGTTAGAGGGGGCGGTCAGCCCCCCCAGTCGAGGGTGGTCGTCGCTGACCGACGGTCGTGCGCGGGTTAACCCGCGCACGACTGTCGGTCAGTTACGAACGCGTAAAAATAATGAAGCAAAAGGTACACAACGTTTCATGGCTCTGGGTTTGTTCGTTCTCTCGCAATCCTAGAAAAACCTCAGGGGGGGGGGGCGGTCAACCAGCTTCCAGTCGGGGGCGAGTTAAATTTGCGTTTTTCCATCACATTGTTGTGTAGTGGAACCTAGTTGTAACAACCAGGCTTCACTGCGCGGTTTTCCAATTTTCCGTTTTGATTCTGCAATTTTTCACCTCGTTTTTGCACTTTTCCGTCGCTGGCAAATATTAGATCCATAATAATACACGGGTCCGGCCCACTACGCAACACTGTGATGAAAAAACACACAACGAATTGAAAAAGCGGGAATTCCAGAAGACAAAATGAAAAAATTAAAAAAGCGAAAAATCTCCATCATGTTTGGATATTTAAACTCCTTTGCGGTTTACCGTCACAGTCACGTTGACTACGCTCATCACATCGCCCTGGACTTGAAGCCGTGTGACATTAATTTTAAGTTACCTTGAATGCGAGTGGATTTTGAGGGCGGGAGCGCAGAGGGCTGGCTCCAAGTTTAGTGTTTAGGGTTTAGCGCTGTTGTGACCTTGGTTGGTTCGGTGGAGATGGAGGGAGAGGAACAAGTACCTGGACAGGAGAGCGCCTTGGGAGAGGAACAAAGGTTAAGGTAAGCTTAACAGGCATGTTGGTCATTGCAGTGCTGGTAGTTACTTGCGAATATTCAGGAACCTTTACACCTCCCACATGCATATGTAAGCATATGTGCTTACCCGGAAACGTTTACATGAAAGACAGACAACACTTGCAGCTGCCGTTTCCGCTGGCGAAGCCGCCACAGCAGCAGGAGGTGCAATAGGCGCGGATGCTCAAAAGCTAGATCCACCTAAAATAAGCTCTGTTTCGTTTCTGAACTGTAAATCCACGGACATTACTCGTTTAGACCCAACTACGCTAAGTCCTAAGTCAACGATGACAAACTGAAAGAACGTGAAGATAAAAAGGCGAAATTGTGACGCCAAAGCGTAAAAGCGTAAAATGCAGAATCGAAAAAGTGGGAAATCGTGATGCAAAAATGTAAAAGAGGAAAACCGCAAAACGGAAAAGCGCGCAGTGGAACCTGAGCTTAAGACGAGGCAGAAGCATCAGGGACCGTCAACAGCAGTACATGTTCCAACACATCATTAACAGGTGACGCCCAAAAAGGACAGTGCTAAGCGTGACAGACCTATCACTAACAGGCGATTCTTCAGAAAGAGAAGTGCCAGATGCGACAGACCGATCAATGACAGATGACTGCTTGTTTTATTTACGACAGATCTGGCAAACTGGTCGCTGACAGATGACAGATGAGGTGCCGAGCTAAGCTGTGCTGTGTTCGCAAAACCAATCAGGTCTGCGTTCACCAATAGAAAATCCGATTTCGGTATACGGCTTTTTGATAAACAAGATTACAACATTATCACTGCCGTGTTAAACGCGAGTTGGCGCTAGAAACGAAATACTATTTTTAATCGAAACGTTTCCTTGTCATGTCTGAGCGCCGTCAATACGAGTTACGTTGATACGCTGAGCGCCGTCAATTCGAGTTAATAAGAGTACGTTGTTCTTTATACGATATGAGACCTATCCGTGGCAGGTACATGCTGCGGCTGCTGGACTTGATGTCCATGTTCTCTGGTGTGGGACCTATCCGTGACAGGTACATGCTGTCAGCACTGGACATGATGTCCGTGTTCTGTGATATGAGACCGATCTGCGGCAGGTATATGCTGCGAGCTCTGGATATGCTGTGGCACGAGGACTGCCTCAAGTGCGGCTGCTGCGACTGCCGCCTGGGGGAGGTCGGCTCCTCCCTCTACACCAAGGCCAACCTCATCCTGTGCAAGAGGGACTACCTGAGGTAAGCCACGCAGGCACGTTTGCAGGTGTCGCTTTGTTTCGTGGTTTTCATGTGCGCCATACCTCTCATATTAACTCGTGAACAAAACAACACGAAGCATCGTTCTTTTGCATGCATTCAAATGAGCACCTGAAGCATTGTTTCAAAAATACCTAGCAGTCTGCAAATATGTTAGCAATAGCTGACTTTGCGGCCAATGGGAGCCCAGCGGTTGGAAAACCCACAATCATTTGATGATAGCTGCTTTATTATTAACCCTCGCCCGCAGGGGCCATTTTTACAGTCGGCCGGCGGGGGGTCTTAAAATGATTCCCCCTACTTACTTTTGAGTGAAGAGAGATAGAGCAACACGGTAAAAACCAGTGTGTTCCTCGTCATGTAACGTAACTAAGCGATATCTGATTTTTGGATTTCAGGTCAAAAACTGAGCTTTGATGTCATGGTAATGACTTCAAAGCGGCCATGCGAAATTATATCGAAGTTTTCATAGCAATATAGTTTCTAAACTTTTGATAATAAATCAGTTCGGTAAGCACCATCGTGTTGGCCGTTGTCTTAGCGATCGGAAAATGTATGGGTTTTCGTGTCTAGTCAGTGTTACCGTCAGCGAGCGACCTCCCAGGTCACGCAAATGTCATCATAGCTGTGATTTGCAGTGAGCGTCATGATAGTCCAATTACACCTTTGTCGGATCACAGGCCAAACGAGCGAGACATGCGCGCCAAACTTGGTACACCGGTTCTCCTCGGGCTGGGAGGGGGCCGCCTGTTTCGGGTCGCGGCCACCTTTGTTCCCAAGGTCGCCGCCAGGGCCGCTCACGTCGTTTTTTGAAAATCGCTCCATGTCAAAATCACTCGAGCTAAAGCCCCCAAATTTGGTGCGCAGGTAGGCGAGCACATGGTCTATCCTAGCGTATTGTTGTGGTGGCCGCAATAGTTTCTCAAGGTAACGGCTTGGGACGCAATCAAATCTCGCATTTTCAAATTTTCGAATTTCTCAGACCCAGCGTGACCTTCATCTACAAATTTGCTTTACATTACGTCAAACGATGTTTGTCGAAATACTATTGACGTAGTGGATCGTAATAAAGCATTCTTGTAGGTGTGGGTCTCACTTATCTCGCATACAAAGCCATAATGTCGTTTATTATCAATGTTTGCTAAGCACGTTCGACTTAGCTTGTCCTCTGCTGACCTGACCCTTCCCATACACTAAATTCAGGTCATTGAAACCAATATTTATCAAAGAAACATTTAAAACAGCATTGCAAGACCTAATTTTCAACAAATGAAATGCATTGTTCGCTTCTGTTAAAAGCACGACTGATATGGTCTTGACAAAAAGGTCATAAGTTACGAACTATTTCATGAAAAAATCCAAAAATTTTGCCCAAGTTGTACAAATGTTTGAAACTCAGCGGCAGCACAAATGAGTGCTCTATCTTCCACAACTAAAAAGTTATTAAAGAAAAGCCGCAGGGGAGTCCTGAAACGACTTTCGCCGGGCGAGCGTTAAATACACACACACACACACACACACACACACACACACACATATATATATATATATATATATATATATATATATATATATATATACATATGTGACCCTAAACAGTGTTGTCAGCTTTAGGCCGCTGCACATTGGGTGACTTGGCAAGTTTGTTTGGTCGATCCGGCCTCGCAACTGCGGCTTTCTAGCAGAGAGAATCTCGTCACTTCCGTGGATCAAAATGCAAGATGTAAACTTCGCTTGACGATATTCTCGCACGTTTTTCAGACGAAAATGTCTTCACGTGGCTCCTACACGCTCTGTTATGCTGTAGAGGTATTTTGCATTTTCCTCCGAATATTCACTTTATTCAAAGATGTGTGTACATATGCATGTATTGACGCCGTTGGTTTATCCACCGTTGCAGTGGCTATTAATGCCCAAGTCACAAGTGCCGGAATAAAACATGCAAGCATCCGTGGCGATGCTGCATTCTCATCTTCTCGCAGTTTCCAACGACGAAAAATTTGACCAATCTAACGTTTTTCTCTTCGACCGCCATGGCCCACAGCTGCCGACTTTGACTAACCAAGCGCTCTTGTGATCTTCCTTTCCGGCTGGTCGCAGTTTCAATCGACAAGAAAATCGCAGTTGTGAGGCTGGACCTTTCGAATGAACTTGCCGAATGCACCTAAAGGTGTGCGGCGGCCTTTAGCCGTTCCAGACATACCAAGTTCATGTCAGATCACAAGCGCATTAAAACGTCCGGCCGGATGGCGACCGACCACCAGTAGTGATTTTCATCTTCCTCCCCTGCGTGTGATTCTCTACTTGCCCGTAAAACTATTCCGTGCAACTGGTCACAGTTGTATGCGATATGATAGCTTTGAGGTTAGATAGGATAAAATTCCGGTTCCTCTTTTTCCTGTTGGTTTCTTTAAACATGCTGATGACGTCTCATTAAACTTTCAATCAAACGAAGAAAGTTTCCAAAACAATGAGCCGTCCCACGTGCACACTGGCCGGTTTTCGGCATGTTTGACCTTATTTTATCTTGAAGGTCATTGTCAGGGTCATGACATTTATACACAATGGAGGCCATTACAGTGTACAGCTAACCTGTAAATGTCATCTTGCCAATTATTGTTTCCAAGATAATAGAAGAGTAAGGGCGGATTCCCCTCCCTCCTTGTTCTCTGCGCGCAGTTTACAGAGGATCTCTACTACGAGTGTTAAACGCATAGTCGAGGGCCTCTCAAATCACTCGCAACGGAGCGCGAGAAAAATCTGCCACCCCACGACATCGGAAACCGTCATGGCGAGAAGCACTAACTTTTGGGGCAGTTGGAGGATATGGGCCTATTGCCTCGTGTTTTTCATGCTATGTTTTTCTGTTCTAGGTTAGTACCTCCCGATTCAAATGCATTCATAGCCCGTCCTGATCCTTGGCAAAGATTTATAGTACATTAAATAAAGCAGAAAACCACAAGGTAACAATGTCATGGTCGGTGATGCCCAAAATGGCTTCCGATTTCAGACTGCCTTAGCTTATGTATGTACAAGCGCATGTGGTCCTTTGTAACCAGATGGATGATTGGATGGAAGATCAGTGGAATATCAGATGGATGGAATATCGTCCACAAGACCTCCCACGGTCTTTCAGGTCACTGAGAAAAGACGGTAAGAAAGAAAGTCTCAGGAGGTTTCATATGCATAGCAAATATTTCAGACATTGACCGGAACACCACACCGGCCGCCCTCCTGTTTTTTCAACCTATTTGCAAAACGAGGCAGCCTCTGCTAATCTAAGGTGACCTCAGTCCTGCGTTGATGCCATGTAATTCTCAAAGATAACATTGCAATCTCAAACTGATTTTAAGATTGTGTCACCCACTTAGCACCAGCTTACCAGACGCTGAATTTTAAAAGACCATATATACTAAAATATTCGGCCTGTCTTCAAAATTGCTTTCCGAACAATGGGGTAGGTACTCGTTTCCAGGCGCTCCGAATGGCGGTTTTTCCTCCATTTGGGTCGTGAGCTGTCTATGAACATTCTAACGCAGGGGTGAATTTCGCTAGCCCCCTCTGCTCGTGTCAGCCTTGAACATTTGGTCTCTAGAGCAGATCTGGCGGTATCTTTTCGAAATCTGGTTTGTGCTTGTGGTGTTAATGCGACGCTTTCGAGAGCAGACTCATCTCTAAGCACCTTCTCCCTTCTCAGTCTTGATGTTGCCGTCTAATCTATCTGGCACCCTGCTGAGTAGATAGGATCACGCGTAGCATTCAAAGATCCTCGCTTAATTTCGACTAGTTTTCCTGAGACCTCCGCGATATTGGCGTCATCAGGATTTAAATTCGGCCACCGGGCGTTAATCCGCGGGCGCACGGGTTCCCTTTGTGCGACCGCGGCGACTAAATTGTCTCATTTATTTTGGACCATTGATGCCACAAATACGGCAATTTATGTTTCGCACCGTTTGTGGGATCTGAGCAGATGGCGGCTCTCCGCCGCAGCGGAGGCTCTGATATATCACCGCCCACGAATCCGCTCATGATTTACCCGCTGCTATGCAAATGCGGCATTTTATAAGCCCGCTGCGCTCATATTTTGTTTGTTAGTATTCATACAGCAGTTCGTAACTCATTAACTGGGACGCGCGTGATTCCAAGGAGCCCAACTTTAAATGCGGTAACATTAGCTAGAAGAATACAAAGCGGAAACACTTCGTCGGCAAGTTCATCAGATGATTGGATTTCTGAAGTGTTAAAGTGGCTGCCACAATTCGTCCTTCGTTGTTGGATTCGGCGTCCCGCGCGAAGGATGTCTGGCAGCGGGCGTGTGCTTGTTCGAGCAGTTTGAAACCCAAAAGAGCCTTCAGCGAAGGTTAAAACGTTACCTTTAGCTCGTATAACCACTAAAAAGCCCAACCCTTAACAATCGCTCTACATTATTCTTAAACAGTGTGAACAGCTATTTTGTTTGGCTGAATAACTTTCGTTCGTGAATAATTTTGTTTATAGCCTGTTTCTTCATATTGCGGGCATGTCTTTTCCGCCGTTCATCAAACAGATAATCTTAGATGCTTCGTGACGGAACGGACAAATAATGTTAAGGTTTGGCAGTTGCGGCTTAGTTTTCAGCCGGCAAGGTACTCGTTCATTTAGTACTGCACGCTGTTCTTTACTTTCACTCCATTGCCGGAACATTTCCTTTTCTACCAATCAGAAACGCTAGCTTCGGCGTAATGCTAATGAATGGCCACTGTCGGTGCCAACAACAACTAAGTAATAACTAACCATGATAACGAACTAACTGTAACTATTTAGTAGAAAGAAAACCACCGACTGCCGCCAACGCAAGTCTAGTGAAATACCGTCACGATCTCGAGCTCACAAAGCTTGAGACATGCTTGTCCTGCTTTTCATTGTGTTTTGGTTTCTATGCAGATTCGTCAAATGCGTTAATTCTAACATTGTGGTGTGCCATTAGCACTCTGAACGGAAAGGAAAACTTACGTCTCCTGCCGCTTTCTCCAATTTGAAGCTCGCCGTTTCCAAGTCCACTAACTTACACTCGGCGTTGTTTGAATCTCCTGGTAATCGCCACCAATTATTCTCCACGGAGAAATCTGTCGCATTAAATCACGTAGCACGCATACGTGTTGTTTACAGGCTGCTCGAACGCGTGTCTTCTTGAATGCACCGGTGGCATCACGTGCGCAGCGAAATGATTTAGCACTTTCCTTTGCTTTCCTTTCCGAAAAAGGCGTGAACACCAAACCACCCACATCACTGTTTTTTGCCTATTGCTTGGTCCATCAGTCTGTCTGTTTAATGTTTAATGTATGTTTAATGTATGTTTAATGTATGTTTAAATGTATGCCAGTCTGTATGTTTATTTATTCTGCTGTCCCCCGTCTCTCCTTTCCCTCCCTCTCTCTCTTCTTTCCGCGGGCGGCCGGGCGGCCGGGACGCGTCTCCGAGTACGAGGGAGACGCCGCTCGCGGCAGCCGCAGCCGTCTCCCAGCCGTCGCCGATTAGCCGGGCCGCCGGCCGCCGATCCGACGGCCGTCTCCGTCCGGCGGCGGCCACTCAACACGTGGCCGCCGCCGCCGCCGCGTCGATAAAGCCGCCGCTGTATAATTGAGTCGGCGTGATTGAGTTTTGTAAATGTTCCCCGGGGCGTTTTGGCGGCGCTATCGGGCCGCCGTCATAATGTGCGGCTTACATTTTCTGGTTATTATACGGTATTGAGGGAGCGCCGGCGCCGATTAGGACCGAGATAGCGCCGCCGGATTAGACGCGGCCGACGCCCGACGGCCGGCGGCGCCGACGCTTCTCCGTCGGCTCCGACGCGCTGCGGCGTCCTCGGAACAGGCGGTCGGTGTCGGCGGGTCTGGCGCGGGCTGGTGCGGCGTGCCGCCCGTCTGACGCGGCGAGTGCCGATCTCAGGACGGTATTCTGCGGCGGCAGGCCGAACAGAGGTCCAGGCGATGGAAAAGCGTCAATGTGATTACGCGTTGCGCAGTTTGGCGCTGTAGTTTCCAGCTATGGCAAATGATGCCGCTTTTAAGCAAATGAAGGGAAGGAAATTATATTTGCAAGCACCGGAACACTTTGTCGATGGAAATGTGATAACTGCCTTCTGCTAAGAAACGTCCTGCTCTTTGAACAACGTGTTCATGCAATGTTGCGCGCCATCATTGACAAGAGTCCTCAAGTCCTGAAGGTGAACGCCACTGACAGAGTCTCGGCGTGCTCTCTCAGGCTGTTTGGGAGCACCGGCTATTGCTCAGCCTGCAACAAGGTGATCCCCGCATTCGAAATGGTGATGCGCGCTCGCAACAACGTCTACCATCTGGAGTGCTTCGCCTGCCAGCAGTGCAACCACAGGTGCGAAACCACAGGCTGCCGTGCACTTGAACATTGAGGCCTTTGCGTCGTGCTGACGTTTCCTGATGTCGTACTAATTAAAATCATGTGGTATGCCTGTGAAAGTGGCATAGTTTGTTCCAGAGGAATTCATATCATATATGTGGCGTGGCTCTAGTTTTCGCCGTTTTAATCACTAGCGTTATATAAGATATAATATGCATATTATATTACGCTGTATCATTTATATTGCTTTAGGCCTGCGGCATTTACCTAATTACCACCAAAGCGTGCAGCACTACTGCAGAACCGTGAACCAGGTTCTTTGTTGAATCGATCCTGCGTGCATTGCCAGTGTAATTAGGACTATGACTGTCCTTGCTTGTGCAGGTTTTGCGTTGGCGACAAGTTCTACCTGTGCGACAACAAGATTCTGTGCGAATACGACTACGAGGAACGACTAGTGTTCGCTTCCATGACGTTCAACCCCACAGCCATCGCGCACATCAAGAGGTCAACCTCCCACCTGCCGGTAACCAGTGTGACTGGACCTGTAGCCTGCGATCCAGTGACTCGCTGATCACCGATAGTCGACTGGTGACCAGCGCGGCTTGACTGTGGTCCACAGTTCTCCTCCCACTTACCTACCACATAAGTGACTTGACTATGGCTAGCGGTTATCTTGCGCACGCCGGTAATCGGCGTTACCTGACAGTTGACGGCACACATCCCGAATGAGGTGTTCACGAAATGAGGCTGAGCAAATGCCTGCAACCGTTGTTGCAAAGTTCCTCTGCCCGTCGTTGGTGCGTTCATCGGTCCGCTGTTACAGTCTGCGTTACAGTTACAGTCTGTCTGTCACAGCCTGCCTCGGTTCGCCTGTCCACTTCCCCAATGTTCGTCTCTCCCCTGTCCCAATGTCCGTTTATCCACTGACGCAATGTCCGTCTGTCCACTGATTCAATGTCCGTCTGTCTGCTGCCCCGGGTGTCCGTCCGTCCGCTGCCCCAGTGCTTGCTTGTCCACTGAATCAGTGGTCGTGTGTGACTCAGGTCCTTCCGCTGCCCAAGTGTCAGTTTGTCCACTGACGAGCGTCCGTCCGCTCGCTGCCCCAGCGTCCGACTGTCCACTGTTGCAGTGCCCTACTACCACAGCGGGCGGAGCAGTGAGCGGACAGACCCAGCCGCGGCCGGCCGCCGCCTGCCCGCCCTTCAGCGGCCCGGCGCCGGCCAGCGGCCAGCCGGCCGGCCAGCCCAGCGAGGTGACGTCACTCAGCAGCGGCTACGACAGCCCCGACTCGCCGCTGCTCGACAAGTGAGCTGGCGCGGCTCGGCGCGAGCCGGCGGCACTGGCCGCGCCGGGCGTGTCGATGTCGGACGGGCGGGCCAGAGTGCGTCAGTGGACGGCGTGCGCTGGGAACCTCTTCCCGCGCGTCGCGAGCGACAGACGACGTCGGCGGTGAGGTCGGACCGACCGAATGCTGTTGCAGCGAAACGGCGTGGACTGGCCCAGTTCTGTCCGCGCACGCATGTGGCTGACTTCGGCCCGCTGGTGCCAAAGCTGGTGGACGCTGACTCTCTTCGTTCTGAGTCGGTGTAGGCGGCGAATGTTTTGCTAGGAGTCGGGTGAAGTGGTGGACTGACTTGTGCTTGGGGACGGTTGAAGCGGCAAACACGTTACATGTTCTCTCTCGCGCTTGTTTTGTTTGTTTCTGGTAAACGATAACGCATTCGTTTTCTTTCGTGTTTGTTTTTGTTGCGTGTGGCAGAAATAGCTTTATGAAGGCCTGAAATATTTTTTCGGAAATCAGGACGTGCAGAACTGCATATTCGATGAGCGGAACGCGGCGTTGCTCCTGATATCGCTTGAATCCGGTTCTAAATTATTTAAATATCTACATCTCAGGTCCATGAAAAGAGGGTATTACGAGTACTTTTATGGCATAAATCTTATGGCATGCTCACACGGAAAGGATGTGCTTATCAATTATTTTTCCATCCCCGATTTTGTTCGAAAAGTTTTGCTACCTTCTCAAAAACCCACATGAATGACGCTTTGTGCGGAATACTTTTTCTGACACCTTGAGCTACTTCATAGTCTAGGATGATTTGTGGGTGAAAGGTGTTCATGTAAAGCAAATCAGACACAAAAAAATAACTCATGTGGACAGTTTATCATGATCGGAGCACACGTTTCTTTTCCCAGCATAAAAATGCTTATGAATCAGTCGTACTGAGCGAAATATTCATATCACCTGTTGCATTGGGACGTTAGCGGTTAGTGTATTTATACGATCTATTTCATCAAAGTATGGTGAAACATTTAAGTAGAAAGGGAAGGTCAGTGAACAGTACCTTTCAGTATGACGTAAACTGCTATTCGTGACATACTTTCATACAGTTATTTTCATTTTTGCTCTTCATGACAACACATT
Organism: Capitulum mitella; assembly: GCA_030062745.1. Lineage (NCBI taxonomy): Eukaryota > Metazoa > Arthropoda > Thecostraca > Pollicipedomorpha > Pollicipedidae > Capitulum > Capitulum mitella. The sequence goes on from CP099843.1 coordinate 23,340,059, forward strand.
TTTGAATTCATGTGCTTTCATGTGCTGACAGCATCTGATATTCACGGGTATTTCTGATTTTATTCTGGTACTTCATGGCGATTTTACCGCATGCGGTAGGTTAAGAAATGTTTGTGCTGAACTGGCCCAGTACACGCACCGTTATGGGCCTCACAACAAGCCCAGTCCAGATCAGTTCTCCACCATGCGCTCTGCTCGTCCCCACAAGGAACTCCGCGATGGGTGGGGCGTTATCCGCTCGAGACTTAAGCTGCGCTGTTCTGCGCCCCGTGAGGCATTCTACGATCGACAAGATGGCACTCGCCCGAGACTCCTGCGTAAATGAAGATGTAACTGAGATGCTTTAAGCAGGGTATCGCGGGTTATTGTGCATTCTCCCGGCCGCGAGTTCTCGGTGGACTCTCGTTCTAGCTGTGCCGCGTGCGGGCACCTCGAGCAGCCTGTTGTTGAGTGCAGTTTGTTGGGGATGGTTCTTGTCGCTTGATACGTTTGTGGGCGGGCATGCAGCCAATGTGTTTGCGTTCGATGTGTACCCTGGAAATAAAGGACCTGGCGGCCAAGGAATGCTCTGGTTTTCTCTTTGGGTCTTGCGAAAAATTCCGCGCACACCAGGTGACATCTGAGATGCCTCTGACGCTCAGCATATAAACGTCGTTTTATCATAAGTAAAGAAACAAGCAAAAGTGAAACCGAAATCCCCGCCTTCCAGCAATGATGTGAAGAGTATTGTCAGTGCGTGAACACAAGATCAAGACGATTGCTTCTAGACTGTAGTGATACATATGATGCATTGCTGAACAAATGGTATTATGGCCACAACTCGTATTGATGCATACCTATTTACAAACATGTATGCTCCATGTTTCCATTAATATGGTCGCGGTGCCTCCATGTTGCCATTAATGTGGCAAGCGGCTGTGAGGACTAAGAGGATTTTCCACGGTGATGTCTCCTGGCTACTAATTTCATAGCTTTGCCCGGCGTTGAAATGCTTTTGTAATTCTGTTGCAATTCTAGTGCAAGCTTTTCTGAAAACCGTGCGTTTTTCGGCATCTCGATATAGGAAATATACTCTACCACTGCATGTCATGTGGAACAATTTATTTGTGTTATATGAATATATTTTACTGTTTCCTGCTTCCTATTCCTTCTTGGACCTTTTGTTTGGACTCAGTTATTTTAAGACTAAGAAAAAATCATCCAACGGAATTTATCAGAAAATAGTTCTGTTGCACTGGCGACTTTAAATATCCTTATGAATAAACAGTTTTGGCTTCAGGGAAACCGTTCTCGAACTTTTGCTTTTATGTTGATGGGCGTTTTTGATGATGTTTCAAAGCATCTTCATTGCAGTTTGCATCCTTCCCCATTCTGTCGGATATGGTGTTGATCTTTACATGCAAAGTAGTCCATCAGAATTCCACCCAAAAGCCTTACACTACGTTTTTATGACAAAGCTCATACGACGGGGGTTAGAGAGGCTTTTGGAGTCATCAGCGGTATCAAGGGCTCAGGGAGTAAAGGTTGGCTAGAATATAGTTCATGTAAATAAGAAGAGAAAGGCGTCGGTTACGGTGGCTTAACGGTGAATGATGAACGACGAGGCGCCCCGCAAAGATCGGCCCATCAAGGCCCTCCCGATCAAAACCAGGGCCACTCTCGCTCTGGGGTTTCTGCGGTCACCAAACGAGCAATATTCAGAGTTGTATAAGTCCTTTGGATTGTTTTTCAACTGCCTTATTCCAGACGGATTTTGGCATAAACATATGACGTTGACAATCAGCATAACGATCAATTTCAGAAGTTTTTGGAGCTAATTATCACGCAGACTCGACGTAACTACTGGAACAGTACTGCTGGGACGAGCTTTTTTGGCTGGCATAATATTCTGAAAGGTTTAACTTAATTTTCCGTCCATCTGCAGAACCCCCCTGAACTTAGGCAGCTGAAACATCCTAAAAACTGTATTTTTAACATCTTCCGAGAGACTACGTCCTCCGGCGACGGCGAGCAGGAGGCAGTTCATTTGCAGTGCAGTCGACGCCTTTAACGCGCTCCCGCCCGAGGTGCGTGGTATGACGTACGGCCGATATAAACGAGCGGTCGTAGTTTGCCGGCAAGCGTAAAATATGCCGACAGTTTGGAGACTGCTTTGCGGCATTTCACTCATGTCTGTGCGTATGTGCGTGTGTGCGAATGTTTCGTTATTTCGGTGACTTTCCGCAAGAAATAAGGACTATCGGATGACTGCCGCTTTTATCCACAACTATCTTTTGTGTTTTGACTTCGGCTCAGGAATAACCTGCGGAATGGCGCCTGCATGCGCAATGCAATACAACATTACAATACAAGCCCGCAGGCTAGCTAGCAAAGCCCGCAAAAAGCCCTGCGGGCTCCAAAAACCCACCGGAATTGGGCCTAATGACCCAAAAATGGCAGCTCTTCTGACACACCATGTTTCCTCTGAACGAAAATGACCGTTAAATCTGTAAAAACGGCCTCAGAATCCTCATGCCATCAAATCTGTCAGTATTTAGCGCATATGGCATCAGAGGCCGAACAATGGCGAACAGTCAGGCAATACCTGTGCAAGTTAACTTCAGCTTTGTGGGTGCCTGAACACCCACAGACACAAAGAAAACTTCTCTCATGCGTGCGGCTAAGGGGAGATGAAAACAAGCGAGGAAGAGAACAAGACAGAGAGCAAGCAGGAGAGACAGGGGGAGTGAGAAAGGAAAAGAGTGACGAGAGAGCACGAGAGAGGGAGGGTGAGGGAGATGGGAACGTTTGTTTCCACCGTCACTGCACACCCTTTGCGCTACAAACAACGTCCACTTCAGACGACCCTCCTGTCATTGGCAGTGACACCGATAGAACAGGGTAACGCCATTACGTTACTGCGGCGCTTGGATCCTCACGTATGACGTTTTGTCGCCGATAAAGACGGACCTTAAAACGTGCTTCTAGCTGCTGTCTGGGCATATATAAGGAGTGCTTCCATGAATTGGTGAGCCAGGGAGCTCGGTCGTCTACGTAAAGGCACTGGGACAAGCTAGCACTTGGCCTCCATGCTGTGTTGGAACTTTGTCATAAATGCCGACGTTCGTCTTTCGGATTCTGGCTTATGTTTCCTTGATATACGAACATCCTAACTATCGGATTGCACAAAACTTTATTTTGTTCCTTATTTTCGCGCTGAGTGTCTGGTACAGTTGAATTCACTTGCAACGAATTAGAGGGGGCCTTCCTGAAAATTTGTTAGAGGCAAAGTTCGTTATAGCCCAAGCCACAAAACAAACACATGCCCGCGGCCGACTGGCAGTCGGCGCCGATCACGCTAGACTGGGGGGGGGGCTGATCGCCACCCTCGAACTCACGAACGGCTGGTCGCACGATGAAAATAAGCACGCCGTTGGAAATGAAAACTCGTGCCAAGTCGAGCTCGAAACTGATCCCATTTTTAGTTTTGGATAATATGTTAGCCATTTGCGCGCTATATATGCTTCTTGCAACCGAATGCATGAAACCTAGAGGCGGCCGGGATCTCAAGAGCGGTGATTTGCAAAGTCTAGGTAAAGGCACCAACGAACAGGTAAAAGTCTGCAGATGCCAATACATGTCTAATTTCTCTGACTTGCTCAATATACGCCGAAACGTTGAGTTGAAGATATGGTGATTTTCGCGCCGACTGCCGGCGGGCGCGGTAGCCGAGCACGGTACAAAATTGACGGGCACCAATTCTAGCGTTTCTTTATGTTCGCGACATAGGCTTTTTCATGTCATATTTCCTAACCCTAGTGGTTCTGGTCATGGCTTTTCATGCTTAAATTTTGGAAAAAATCAGAAGTTATTAATCTACAGAACTGACGTAGCTTTATTCGCGAGAGTCCGTTTATTTACAAGTTAGGCGATTTTTTTAAGCTTTTCAAGCTTCTTGGTATTACTCGTAACTATGCTAACCAGTTCTGCCATTTTCTACCCGTTCGGAGTAAGTCATCACCGATTTTGACGGCGGTGCATTTTGGCTCATAACAGTTATTCGTAACCTGACCTCAGGTCAATGGCTGGAAGTCATTGATACATTGTCCATTGACGGTAACTAGATGTCTGCATCATCCCAAACTAAATATGTTATAAAAAATTCGTTCATGTTCCGAAAAAAACGACGTCTTGAAAATGGGGTTAAGCTTAGGGCAATGTTTGGGAAAATTTCGACGAATCTGAGAGAGCAGATTTGTTGCGTTCATCGGAATCTCCCATCCCTGAAGGTTTTACTGTGATATCACGTTTTCCGAAAAAAAGTAGCAGGGTGCTTAACTTTTTTAGACATAGGTGCGTTTGACCTAATCTAGATCAGAAACCTGACTTGACCTGAGGTCAAAACTTTGACAAAAGGTGTAAAAAAGATCAAGCAAAAGGTACAAAAAGTTTTGTGGCGCTGCATTTGCTCGAGCTCTCGCAACCTTGGAAAAATATTGGGGGGATGGATGGTGAACCACCCCTATCCAGCCGTGGGCTGGTTAAATTCAAACGATATGGATTATCGAAAGTTGTAAGACAAGCAAAGAACAACGACAAGAGCGTTCTTTTGATGTCATACTTGCTCTTAAGAACCGTTGACAATGTCGAGGGAGGAATCTTGAGATCTTTAACAAACCTCTAGCATCTTAACCTTCTATTGCAATGCTAAAGCGCATCGTTTGTTGCTCGATTCAGTCATCGTGGAAGGAGCACACCCTCAAGAAAAACTGCGTTTGTCCCCTCCCTCCTGCTCGTCGTATCCTTGTTGTACTCAATCATGCTATTTTGGGTCCCGAACGCGCTGCTGACGCCACCGATCTAGCGCATTAAATCTGCACTGGTGGGTGCAAAAATTGCAAATTTCCCACCCTCATATTTCCCTCCGCATAATACCCGGGGGAATGAAGGCAAGGCGGGGAGATTTTGTTTGTCTTCTACTGAGCTTGCAATTTTTTGCCGTTTTAAATTTCAAGTTCGTACGGTAACTTTTGTCACTGCCGCCCGGCGAAGTCGAGAAGCCGGTCGCGCGGCCGATCTTTCGTCGGCGGAGGACGGTCGAGCGCGAGTCGAGCCGAATTGGGGTGAGTTTTGTGGGGAGTTAGCCTATGCCGTAAGTTTACAACCCAAAGGCACAGCTAGCCTGGGTCAGGCCTATAGAGGTCGACCGGGTTTATGCATTTATAATGCAATTTTCTGTAAACGGGTCGCATGGGAAAGTGGTGGGAACCTTGGACGAATGATAACTGCATTTACGTTCAAGCACGAGAAGGCCAGGTCAGGTCAGCTGAAGTATGCAAGTCCAGTTAAAGTAAATGAAGCTTAATTATTTTCCTCCGGACACACCAGAACCATCTCAGTTACATTTTGCGAGGTTGTGAGATTGTTGACCTCAGATAACCTCGGATGACCTCATATGACTCTAGATGACCACAGTAAATCACCTAACGTACGTATATACAAGGATATTCTACCTGCTAACAGCCCACCAGATTGTGATATGATCTATTTCAACGAAATGCAACGTTTTCAAATGTTGACTTGGGTGACCCCGTTTGATCTGAACAAGGTCATCCTCGCTTCGTGGGATGTAAGATCATGGTAGGGACTAAGACGCTACAAAATTTTGTTGCCATCGGTTCTGTGGTTTTGGAGAAAGGGGGGGGGGGGTCTGCTAATACGACAGTTGACTCATTTGACCCCAATAGTCGTCATTCAGTTCCTAAAACGTGTAACTTCACTATACAAACTTAGTTCGCACGATTTTTTTGCAGTCGGTTGAGTAGATTAGAAAACAGGGAGGGACCACCAACCAGTACGCGTTATTCTGAGGTCCACCATCGCGAGTGTTAACCCGCGCACGACCGTCGGTCCGTTTCGAAACATGGGCGGTTGGGGGGGGGGGCAACTGGCTGCCCCCCTCTAACTCACGAACGGTTGGTCGCACGATAAAAATAAGCATACCGTTGGAAAGCTTGTGACCAGTAGAGCCCGAAACTGGTCTCATTTTTAGTTTTAGATAATGTGTGAACAATTTACGTCCTATATATGTTTTTTTGTTCAATATATACGCCGAAACGTCGAGTTAAAGACATGGTAATTCTCCCGCCAGCTGTCGGTGTGCGCCGCTGCCGTATGCAGTACCAAATTGACGAGAACTAGTTTTAGCGTTCGTTTATTTTCGCGAAAAAAGACGATCTGTGTCAATTTTATTGATCTTTGTGGTCCTTGTGATGGTTTCTCATGCTTAAATTTTGGAAAAATTGATTAGTTAGCAATCTACAAAGCTGGCAGAGCTTTATTCGCGAGAGCCTGTTTATTTGCAAAATATGCTACTTTTTCAAACTTTTTGAGGTTCCTGGTATTAATTACGTCTGTGCAAGCTAGTTGTGCCATTTTATACCCATTCTGAGTAATTCATCGCCGATTTTGACGGTGGTACATTTCGGCCCACTACAGTTATTCGTGACCTGACTTCAGGTCAATAACTGGAAGTCACTGATACTTTGCTAAATGACGGTAACTGGATCTCTGCTTCACTCCACACTAAAAATTTTATGGAATATTCCATCAATTGCCGAAAAAACGGCGATATTTGTTAAAAATGGGCTTGACCTTAGGTCAATGACCCGGAAAATTCAGAAAAATCTGAGATGTCAGATTTGTTGCATCTATCACGATCTCTAATCCCTGAAAGTATTATTGAGATATCTTGTTTTACGAAAAAGTTAGATGGCGCTAAACTTTTTCGGACATAGGTCTGTTTGACCTGACCTAGGTCAAGCATCTGACCTGACCTGAGGTCAAAATTTTGACACGAGATGTAAAATTGATGGCGCAAAAGGTACACAAAGTTTCGTGGCTCTGTCTTTGTTGGTTCTCTCGTAATGTCAAAAAAACCTCAGGGGGGCAGTCAACTGCCCCCCCACAGTCGGGGACGGGTTAAGGTCGAGTTTCTGAAGACCAGAAGTGAATGTGTCCTTACCAAAGAACAGAACCTCCTGTGGTACCGTCGCCAAAAAGTGCCCTCATTTTTAGTTGGGGTGCCTCCCGTTTAAGATTTCGAGTAATAAACACGAGTGTATTGAATAATTCTTGCGCTGCTTTATGCTGTCTAGAATATTGGCAGTTTTCAGAGCGACCAAAAATTACCTTAAATTTCGCGCTGAACTCGGAGTCATGTTAAAAATAAAGCTTCGTTGTGGCCGGTTTTGATATAACCGACATTTTACATTTAATTTTGAAGGGACTAGACGGATTACTTCACTATGGCCAAATTTCGTTATAAGCGGATTCGTTATAAGCAGATTTAACTGCATCTTATTTTGCGCGTGACGCCTGCCATTTATCAAAGCCCGTAGACAAGATTCAGGCGCGACCACGTTACGGGCTAGATCCATTTCTTAGCAGATGAGATGGCTTGTGCGGCCGCTGTCGTTCCTTCTGGCCATTCGAAAATGGAGTCCAGGGGACTGGGCTGTCAATTTATGGACGATACACGGGCGCGCTGCGTTAGTGGACCGACTCATTTCCACTCGATGAAATAGGTTAGACGCGGCAATGAGCTAAGTCGTTTAGGGCAATTGAACGTAAGGAATTAAACGCCACGAAAATTCCTTCGTTTTCTGGAAACAGTTGGACACAAGTTCTGGCGAATCCAAACCATGCGCTACAGGGCGAGGGGAGCCTAGTCTCATCATCTGATCCTCCTCGCAGTGTCGTCATTTTCGAAAATTAACATGTATATCAACAAATGTTACTTTCTAAGACAAAACTCGTGCAATTTCGCAAGACAATGGGAGCCAAAGACATATCGACCTCGAATTTTCCAACAAAGCGGGGACCATTGGCCAGATACACCCCCTCCCCCCCACCCCCGGAGCCGCGGTCAGTTTGTTTGAGCTGGCCGTAAGGCAAGTTATTCATGGTGCACGAAGTGCCGGAAATATCATTCGAGGAGATTCGAGTTGCTCTGAGCTTGATACATACAATTTTTGTGTGATGTGGTCCATTGGAACGAATGATATCTAGTTTAGCTGGTGCAGTATGTCGCCGTCTTCATCTGCACTTGAAATCTCAGTTTACACGAGCGAAATTGCAGCCTAAACCGTCGCGAACTCGAACGACGCAGACTCGACGGACGGAATAAATGACGTCACCCAAGTATTAGTCCGGCATTGACTGGGGTATTTTGCCAGCCTCTGTTGACCTGGAGTGGGACGTTTCACGCCCCACCTGTCTGTCTCGAGAACCAATCGTTCACTTTGGATGATTTAAAAGACAATCGATAGTGCCGGGCCGTACGGTTTTGTGACATATACAGTTTTTATTTTAGGGACACTGATAATGTCACAGGTCAGGTCAAACACCCAAAAGTGGCCCTTTTTCTCCACAGCTGCCTGATCACAATGGATTCCAGATCGAGACTGACGTTTGGATGGTAATATATCTCAAGAGTCTTGGTCTGTTATTCTGAGTGTTCCCTGAACCGCAGTCATCAACATGGGTAGATTTCTTGAAAAAGTGGTACTATTTTCTAACTTATCCCCCTCTCCCAAAAAAACTTTCTGGATTTAGGCCACTTTATTTTTCATTACCTGGAAGTTTGATTTTTATGCAATACACTAAACGTTAGTGATGCCGTGTGGCGTATATGTTATATCTCTTCGTGATCTTTAGCGGGTTGGATAATAATAACCCTCGTTAGTCATCACGCCCTGTCGTGATGACTAACGAGAAACGGGAACAGTCAACTTCAATTGTCTTCGACGCCAATGTTCTGGATCTAATGACTTACGCAGGGTGCGGAGAACTAGCATTAACGGGTACGAAAGTCATCAGAGGTGTCAATGCTGGTACATGTTGAAGTCAGTTCGCAGACCGGTGTCGGGTGCCGAGCATTGGGCCCGGTGTAAGCAATAGATAGCATGGGGAAAATGAACATTGCGATGACATTAAGCGCAGGTCCTTATATTGGACGCAATGACTCGATGCATCTGCCCAGCCACGGATACCCAGTCCCAAAGTTTAGGGACTAATAGAAGACGTCAGAGTGCTAAAGAAGAATATTGAGTAACACATGAGATACATTTGTATTTCCGTTTCAATATGCGCATTTTGCGTAGGTGCAGCTTCGTTTATGTTTCTGAAGGCCAATGCCACCCAGTCATTGTCAGAATTGACATCAGCTCTGTAATGGTGGGCGCTAGCTCGAATCGACTGCTGACCGCTAAAACTCACTCAAACCCTGTCTGTGCCATGACAGTGGTTTTAGAGACGTTCTGCCTCGCGGCCATGGGCGCAATGTTTGGCACATTTCTCGTGCAGCTCAACAGAACACTTTCAGCTCACAGGCAATAATGGCTCGCAAGGGCTGAGTCTATGACTCCTACCCGCCACTGCTCCATCGGGCCACCGATCACCAAACCGGGATATACTCAGCGACTGGGCCAGTGGGGTATCGGGGCAGCGGCAACCACGAGAGCGGCGCAGGCCACGAGCAGGCGTAGGGCCCACACACGGCTCGTTTCCCGTGACTTAGAACGCACTAAAACATGCCGAACGCGTTCGGACTCGCTGCGGAGTCGCTACAGGAAACTCCTGGAGGAGTGCCACCCTGTCGAGGACCCGAGCGTTCTCACCGTAAGTCGTGCAGAAGGCAATGGGACTGAGACGCAACTGGGTCATGGTTGATCTGAGGTGTGATTTAAGGCGACGCACTGTGCTGTGAGTAGGAGGAAAGGAAGTTTCACGCGTTCCATCAGCATGGCCCGTTGACTCTTTGCCTCCCAGAAAACAGAGGTGACATTGTGAATTGAAGCATCCGGCCCAACACAATGATTCGTTTTGAAGGCATCCGGTGCACCACAATGATCCTGCAGCATCTGCACGCGCAGCTTCAGCCGGTCCGAGTCCAGGCTGAAGTGCGCAGCGGTGCGTTCGGTTGCACCAAGATCACCAGTGGTCAGTGCCTGCTCGGACTCAGCCAGGACCTTACCGTCACCGACAAAATACTTTCTTGTTCGGGGCGCTTCCTAGGCTGTCTGTGGTATTCAGGTATACGCATCAGTATATCCTTGGCGTTGCCGTGTGGCGATGCCTGGCGCCTTCATCCAGTCGCGTGGAGGGCACGTTTTCCTTGCCAGCCGGGGTTCGTCGATTTGCAGTTTTTAGGCCTTCTCCAGTGTCTCAGACCAAAACTTCTCGAAGCGATGGCCGCTTACTGCTTGTCGCAGAACCCTCACCTGGTCCAGGCTGGCCGCCATGTCTGCTGTTCGGCCTGGATAGCAGTAACCACTTGTGTGGTCATTCGGAACACCAGCAGAGCCAGGTTTAACGAGCACCAGAGGTCGGAGTCCTGCAAGAAATCCCCGCTCGGTGCTGCACGCCTTCGGTCGAGCGGCAGCGTCGTTTGCGATCTTGTCCAGGACGTATAATGTATAATGCCCTCCCAGTCGGCAACTACAGAGGTCAGCGCCGGCTGGGAGCATGTCCAGCGTGTGGCGCCGAATGCAGCTCTTATCTGTAGGTTTAAACTGCCGCCGCACAGCCTGTGCCTCGTCTTTGCTCATTGCTCGGTCGGTGGGAGTACACGGAACTGTAAAAGCCTCGTACAGAAGTGTCAGTCTTGGAGAATTTCCGGGGCTGGTGCAGACCGGGGACGAACCATCCCACCGCTAGACCCGATCCAGGCAGAAGCTTTTGAGCGACATCGATGGGAAAATGAAGCGTTATGGACCAGTTTCCCATAACCGGCCCTGCTTGGGGCCGGCCGAGCCCAAAACGGGCTGTTGGCTGGGCCAGCCGGGTCCTGTTTTGGACGCCACTTCCTTCCATTCATACACATAATTCAGGAAGGAACATAACCACTCCCCTGGGTTAGTGGTCTGCAATCTTCGCTAGTGGTGTCAAAACCAGAGTCCGGCAGGACCAGCCAAATACCCGACTGGACCCAGCAGGGCCCAAACCGCTTGTGGGAAATTTGCCCATATTTCTTTATTTTACCCTTGGTGCTAGCCAAAAAACTGAGCGTAGGCCAGGCCTCGTTGTGGATGGTTGGTCCCCGGTATTCACCGGTCCCGGAAATTCTTCAAGACTGACACATCTAGTCTACTTTACACATCTTGTCTACACTACATATCTGGCAACTTGCAAAGAATGGGGGGTAGGGCGGCACATGAAAAAATTGTCGTTTTTTCTGAAGAAAATTCTGATGGTTTCTCTGTACGCAAATAAAGTACAACTTTATTTACTGGAGGAGGGGCACTCCCGGTGGCCTGATCTTGGGTGATGGTTAGAAAAAATGTCTCATGAAAGAATGACACACACACACACACACACACACACACACACACACACACACACATATATATATATATATATATATATATATATATATATTGTGTGTGTGTGTGTGTGTGTGTGTATGTCTGTGTCATTCTTCATGACACATTTTTTCTAACCATCACCCAAGATCAGGCCACCAGGAGTGCCCCTCCCTCAGCCCAGCGACGCACAGAACTATATGTTAACAGCAAAGAACATAAAAAAACAAGTCGCTGCACTCCTATGAAAGGAAATGAAAACGTGCTTCAAATCGCGAAACATGACTGTCTGTATGACATCATACTGGCATGACTCAGGATGCTCTTGGTCGTCAAATGCTGACGGGGTGTATTAAACTGGTGTGAAGAAAGGTGCTGAAGGTTTCAATGCACTGCGGTCGTTCATTTTGGAGATATTAAAAACAAAAAAATGCGCCAGGTGGCTCGTCAAATGCCCCACCCCAGTCAATGGCGGGTTAATGACGTCGCGATCAACCTCTGCCAATAGCTGCTCAATATCAGTCCGTGACGTAATCAACCTAAGATTTGAAAACAAAGTTTTCTTTCAAAAAACAAATCCAAGGATAATTTTAAACCTCTTCCCGACGAGCGAAAACGGCCTCTTTGACGTCGCAAGACTTATAGCATGAGGCGGGGAACTCTAGAATAAAGATCAGAGAAATGTTGGGCGAAGGAACCAGGAAACGCTGTGTTAGACGAAGCATTAACCCGCGCACGACCATCGGTCGGCGACGATCACGCACGACTGGGGGGGGGGGGCGTTGACCGCCCTCCTTTAACTCACGAACGGTTGGTCGCACGAAAAAAACAAGCACACCGTTGAAAAGCTTGTGCCGAGTAGAGCTCGAAACTAGTCTCATTTTTAGTTTTAGATAGTTAGTAAGCAATTTACGCCCTATACATGTTTTCTCATAAGAGACTGCGTCAGACCGAGAAACGGCCTGAATCTCAAGGCCTGTGTCTAACAACGCATAGGTAGAGGCACCAACGCACAAGTGAAGGTCAGCAGATGCCGATACACGTCTAATTTCTCTGATTTCTTCAATATCTGCACCGAAACCTTGAGTTAAAGACAGGGCAATTTTCACGCCGGTTGTCAGCGCGCGCCGGAGCCGTGTGCAGTAAGAAATTAACGGGAACTAATTTTAGCGTTCCTTTATTTTTGCAACATAAGCTTATCCATGTAGATTCTACTGATCTTAGTGATTCTGTGATGGTTTCTCATGCTGGAATTTTGGAAAAATTCATTAGTTACTAATCTACACAATTGGCAGAGCTTTATTCGCGAGAGCCTGTTTATTTCCGAAATATGCAATTTTCCAAAGTTTTTTAAGGTTCTTGGTATTACTTGCGTCTGTGCAAGCCAGTTCTGCCATTTTCTATTCATTCTGAGTAATTAATCGCTGATTTTGACGGTGGTACATTTTGGCTCACAACAGTCATTCGTGACCTGACCTCATGTCAATGGCTGAAAGTCATTGATACTTTGCCCATTGACGGTAACTAGATGTCTGCTTCATTCCATACTAAGAATGTTATGAAAAATTCCGCCAATTTCCGAAAAAATCGGCGACACGTCTTAAACATGGGCTTGAGCCTAGGTCAGTGACCCAGAAAACACCGAAAAATCTTAGATAGCAGATTTATTGCATCTATCGAGATCACTAATCTCTGAAAGTATTATTGTGATGTATTGTTTTGCAGAAAAAGTTTCAGGACGCTAAAAAATTTTTGGACATAGGTCCGTTTGACCTGACCTAGGTCAGACACATGATTTGATCTGAGGTCATAACTTTGACACAGGGTGTAAAAATGATCAAGCAAAAGGTACAGAAAGTTTCGTGGCTCTGTGTTTGTTTGTTCTTTCGCAATCCCAGAAAAACCCCAGGGGGGGAACCGCCCCCCAGTCGGGGTCGGGTAAGTTCTAACCAACGATCGACGGTATGTATCCAGTCGGCAATCTTTTCAAAACTCGCGCTTCAAACCAGAAGCAAACGAGCAAAACTCCTGGGTATGCTCAGCTGAACGCAGTCAGCTTAATGTACTTTCGGTCGTGTTCGTCGACGTGTGACGTCATCCAGTTTTTGATGACGTCATTACGTCCGTCCGTCGAGTCTGCGTCCATCGAGATCGCGACGGACTACTGTTCGTGTAAACTGAGCTTAAGGGAGAAACTTGGTTGCAATTTACCGTATTTAGTTTAAGAGGTGTTCAGTTTTCGGTGTCCTTCAGCGCGTCTCTTCTCAGATATCTCTCATAAACAGATCCAAACCAAGAAAATCAACTTGAACTGGACGACTCATTTGGCCATCTTGCGACAGTGCATTCCCAAACCTTCTGTTTGCGCTTTTGATTACCGGAACACAAAAAGAGATATCTTTTCTTCGGACAGTGAACAAAGATCATCTTCGATGAATGAAGAAAGAGGATGAAAAAAAAGAAAATGAGAAAGAGAGTGACGTACGTCAACGATCTGCGAAGCCCTAATGTTGACGAGCAAGTACGCTGTTAAGTGAAACATCTCCACGCAGATTGGTACAGGTCACGCTAAACATGGCCAGATATTTGCGGACAATTTTCTGTGTATAGCCCAGTGTGGGTGACTTTCCCCGGAAAGTGCGCCAGAGGCTCATCGGATGTTAATTCTAGAATCCCGTAGGCATTTACCCGGTTAGTTGCTTGAAGGCGGATGAGGTAAGACCATACAATTTAGTTATAACGGAAATGCGATCTAGAACGGATAACATTCTTTCCTTTTCACTCCTTTCTAGCCATTATTTATTTACCATTTATTGTACTTCATGGGATTCTCCACAAGACATGACCGCAGTCACTGGGACTTTTCTGAATCCCGGGTCAAAGCGGCACAGAAACAGAGCTAGGAGACAGATTTACACACGCACTTTACACATGTCCGAGTTTAGAACAGCAATAGTCATATGGCTTTAAAACGCGTTGAGTGGTCGCTGGTGGCTGCCGTCAAACAGGTGCAAGAGGCACCAGCCAGGCGTCTCTTTACAGAGCGGCGGAAGACGGAGACGGACAAGTCATGGTATTCTGGGGAGAGGCCATCATAAAGCAATGCTGCGCGGTAGGCAAACTGCCTCCTGCCGGAGGCGGAGTCACGGCTGTTGGGTAGGCTTAGCATATCATCCCGCCTGGTGGTCCTCAGATGGTCAGAATGATCGCGGGTTTGCAAAAACACGAGGCCAGCGACTCTGGCTCGCCATGGCGACGGATCCTTTGCAGCAGCGTCAGAGAATGGAAATGTACCATGTCCGGTGCATCCAGTCAACACAAGGTCTCTCGCACGTTTGATATGTGTTGGAATCTCTTCTTTCCACAAATAAGCCGGGCAAAGGAATTCAAAATTTTCTGAAGAACTGACGAGTTTTTAACAGAACTGTTATCATAGGCGGTCAGGCAATTTCGGACATGTGAGAAGACCAGAGCGGTCACGGTGATAAAAAGAGCACCGAAGGGAAGGTAATGATTTAGATGAGATACGCCGGTGAGAACCTCGTCGCATTTACGAGAAAGATGAGCCACGTGAGTGTCCCATGACAGAAACTGGTCGAAAGTAAAGTCCGAGATTTTTGACTTCAGTACAAGGAAAAATAGAAGAGCCACGGAATTTCACGGAGGAGGAAAGGAGGTTACGTAGGTTTGGCGGGAACCCAGGGTGAGAAGCTGGAATTTAGTTGCATTTACCTGGAATTCATAAGTCCTTTCATTTACTCCATTCATTTACTTTAAGCTCAAGCGATGGTGCTTCCATGACAGATGTTGTGCCTTATAGGTACTGACAGCTATGAGAGTATATGAACTGTGATGCGTGAGACACCACTGGAGTACATAACTGATAACATTGCGCTCTAAAACTAAGGAGGAAGCGAAAGCTTGTTGGAAAATGGTTTTGGTGGGCGTAGTGTTCAAGAAAGAAGAGGCATTGAATGTCATGATTAAGCATTATCCGTTACTGTCACAACGCTACAACAGCTCTGTTCTTTGCCAGTAGGACACTCTTGCCAGCATATAGTAAAAGCAGAATGATGTGTTAAAAGGACCTGGTGTTGGCGATGCCAATATCTTTCGAAAGGACAATGCATAAGCTATGTTGCGCTCGTTGTCCTGATTGAATGAATCCGGAAACGAGCCCACCTCAGCCAGAGTCCTTCATTCTCTGTGTCGCCGTGCGTCTTTCGTTAAACTATTCCTCTCGGCGGCATTTCTTTTCGACTAATCCTGCCGTCCAACTTACGAGACAATTCTGGAGAACACATCTTATTTACATTAGTCGCCCGGGGGTAATTTGTAACGGCGGATTTTCCGGCCTTCCCGGGTCCGTGTCCGCACCATAAAATGCAAAATTTGTTCTGGGTTTTAATTTTAATGGCGCTATCTGGCAGCCCCAAATCCCCGGTCCCCGATTGTCCCAGCCGGTTATTGCCGGTCGGCGTTTACTTTTGCATATTTTTCTCGTTTAGTTCATTTGCATGTGAGATTGGCTGTGCTCGGAAGATTCCGTTTCTAATGCCGAAGAAGGATAGCTGGTCTGATTCGCCCTCGTTTGCAGCATGAACCGAGCGGTGTGGTTTCTCGCGGTGCCGCGGAAACAATGCCAAATTGGCGCCAGGAGAGCGGCACGTCGCTCCATTTTTCGTATGCAAATGGCCGTGTTTGGAGGCAAACGGTGCTGACAGATGTTTACCGCTGAGGGAGGAGCGACGCAGTAACCTGACGGGAAACAGGCTAGCGACAGCGTGCTGAACTGGCGGTGAACACGGCAAGATGCATCTAGGTGCCGTTTGAACTGAAGTCGGTCAGGCCGGTACGAATTCAGGTGCATTAATGGAAATTGGGACTAATCTGAGGTCAGAGAGGGTTTCTTAGATGGTTTTGTTCATCTTTTTTTGTGACAAAATGTCGTTACGTAAAACATGTAAATCATGAAGATGTTCTGAAAGTTGAATAAATGCAGCCCCAATGCCGAAAAATATAGGCAAATACGACTTTGATGCCACCAGCCGACGAAGGATGTCATCTCCTTGGAACAGTTCAGCCCGATTCAACAAATCTGTCATTGTGAAATGATCTAGGCCCATCGTTCTTGAGTACTTTGTACGTTTTATTTGCCTTTTTTACGTAATTCGAATCTCCTTTACCACTATTGGTGCTACTAATGCAACACCAACAACCCCGAAATTCAGCGTTAAGCCCATGGTAATGTTTTTAGCATTAAGCCAAATTTAGCATTAAGCCCATGGAAAGAATGAACTTCAAGGTGACGATGGCAAGACTTATCACTTTCCGACGTCTCCATGCTTGGCTTTAGACAGATGTCTGATTTAGCGTCAGGCCCCGCTCCACGGTGGCCTTCATCAGATGGCAGCACCTTTTGACCCCGGCTCACCTCAGACCGTGCTCGACATTCATCGGGAACCGAGCGGTTTCCGGTTGGCCGTCGGACCGTGCCCCCCCCCCGCCGTACCGATGGCGAATCAATCGAGGCGCCGGCCGCCGCCGCCGATCACCGCGTCGGTGCCGACGGCTCGACGCGCCGCCGCATTAGTTTAATTATGCGTCGTCGGTCGGGCGGCCCGATAGCCGGCCAGTGAATGGCGGTCGGCGGCGGAACAATCACGGCCGACGCCGCTGATCGGCTCGGCGAGCCGCGGGGACCAGCGCCGGCACGTGCCGCGCCGAGCGGAGCCGGACAGGGGGCGGAAACACGCCGCAGGACCGGGCAGAGCCGGGCAGAGACAGCGGAGTCGGACTGATGGGCGGAAACATGGCACAGAACCGGGCACAGTCAGGGAAGAGTCGGCTCAGAAACGGCGAAACTGGTCAGAACGGGGCAGAGCAGGGCAGAAACGGCAGAGTCGGTAGAGCAGAGACATCAGAGCCGGGCAAAGATATGTCGCAGAGTCGTGCAGACGGAGACAGAGAAACAGAGATGGTCAGAGAAGAACGAATCTACCTCGGTGAACAGAACAAGGCCTGGAGGCTGTCAGGGCTGAAGTGCTAGATGTTGGGATCTGGGGAGGGGTAGCGGTGATGCCCCGCGCACACCTCTTTCTCAGTCTTTAACACAGAAACAACCTGATCATCGATGTTCGGGAAACCGGTAGATATTGCCGTACCTATTCAAAGAGTTAACTGAGGTTTTATATGGTAAACAACTGACTAATATTTTACGCCTGAGGAAAGCCATGAAGAGTTAAGACTGGGGAGCTCAGTAAATCAGGCAAACGTATCTAAACGGAGCAGTCGGCAAAACTGCGAATCGCGTCTTTCAGCGACCACCGCCAAATTGGGTCGGAAATGAGGCGACCTGACCTGAAGCGCTGACCGGAAGTGGTGGACGCCGGCCGCAGCGCGGGCGGCGGCCGTCAGGCGAGAGAAATGGCGGCCTCACCCTGGGGAGACATGCCGGCCGAGGACAATTGAGTCGGAGTCGGCTGATAGCGCAGAGTTATGGCCGCCGGCGGCCGCGCCGAATTCATTTGTGGCGCGGCAAACAGGCGCGCTTCATTGGCATTCGGCGGCGTGGCGCGCCATCCGTCCGTCCCGCGCGCGCCGAACCTCGGCTCGTTTTTGCCGCGCTTTCCGCGTCAGTTTGCGTTTAGCTTAATACATCTGGAGGATTCCGTATGAATAAAACGGCGACGGAAAACCTGCGATTTGATAATGGCGCTATGCTGTTGTGAAATGCTGGCGGAAGGGGATGCGAGGGGGACGATGTGAGAGAAGCGAGAGATTGCTCGCGCGAGAGAGAATTGAGACGAAGAGTGAGGAAAAGATGGGAGGTAGAACGGGAAAGTACACGCGATAACCGACGAATAAGAGACGAAGGCAGCCAGGAAAATGGAGTGAGATGTGACTGGTTGGATGATGTTGCGAATATGCGGTTGGACAGATAAGGAACGAGATGTTGATGGGTTGAATCAAGAGCAGGGTCGCCAGACTCAGAGCAGTTCCTATTTACATACAAATGCCAATGGAAGATCACGAGGAGCACTTTTAAAACCACACTTTCCGACCATTTCGAAGTTACGATTTATCTGAGGATGAACATCCAAAATATCAGGATTACACGGTTTCTGAATGCTTAAACAGACAAAACTACTCATTAGATACTGCTTAATGATGTAAAACCCAACGAAAATGATAATCTTAAGTGTTTGCAGTGGTATCGAGTTCCCTGGTCGTTCATTTTAACCATATCTGTCTGATTCTATCTCGCCAGTCCAGTGTTGTTCGCAGAGGTTTCGTTTGCTCCACTGCAACGTGGTTTTCCGCCTCGGAGAATTATTCTGATCGGCCATTCATTTTTCTAGCAGTTTAGCGTTATGTTCCACAAATTTATGCGCTTTTGTCGGTTCCGTGTTGTGTTCCTGGGACCTCTCCGCGTGATCGCGAGAATTCCCGGCTGGTCACCCCGTTCCAGTCTGGGAACATAAGTTACGGAAATCCGGCACTAAAGGCTCAATCGGGAATCTATCCATCAGCACAGAATGATACAACGTTAACCCTACTCCCGGCGGGGGGGGGGGACTGAATCCGCTCCCCTCGGGTTTTTTGTTTGCCAATTCCAGGGTTTTCAACACAGCTTCACAAAACTTGGTCAATTTTCCTAGCTATTCTTTCTACGTACTGTGACAAAATTTCTTAATTATACTTTGCTCAGGGCGGAGCTAGGCGACGTTTTTGGGAGGCACCTCAGGCCAATTTTGGCCCTGCTTAGGGCAAAAGGAAAATGACTACCAAAAATAGCTTTTAAGGTAGAACTTAAAACTTTCATGGATGTATAGCTAAATGGTTGGGCAACATGCAAATACAATTTTGTTCATCTGAGGTCATTTTAGAAGGTCAGGCCAAGGTCAAAAGTCAAAATTTGGTTTTATGGTAATAACTTCGGTGGTATTTTTTTGAAATGCCAAACCCGGAATAGAGATGACGTAGAATGGTGCCTTCTACTTGTATATCAAGGTTCAGCTTAATATTAGGTCGGGTCACGGAGCTATGACCTAAAATGTCAGTGCGCGTGCCCTATATCACAAAAGCCGTGAAATGGAATTTTTGAAAAAGAGTGAATTCAAAAGATTGAAAACGTTTACAGATAATATTAAATACACACGAGATCATTCCAAGTGACTCCAAGATCACTGGAGGTCATTTAAGGTCAAAGGTCACAAGTTGACCTGAACAGCATGTGACCATGACTGTTCCCCCTTTTTGATGTTCCTGGCACCGCCAATGCTAACATTATGCAAACATTGTAATACGATTTGTACTTGTTTAGCATGCCATGACTAGCAGAAGCCAAAAAAGTGCTTTTACCTTTTTTCTTCATCCATTTTTTTGGAAAACTAATCCTCCTATTTTTGAGAACCTGTGAACGTCTATGAATTTTATCCAAATTTCAAATGTGTGTATCAATGATAAACATCCTATCCATAATCTCTCGATTCATGTCAGTTTCATTGAAATCGGTTTATAAACAACAGAGTTATAAGAAGTCAAAAAGTACACCCATTTCAACATTTCCCCCCTTTTTCCACCCCTTTCAAAATGTTGAAAGTTTCTTTTTTAAATGTAGTTTACGTCATGGCAAATCGATTGCCGTTTGTTGCGATAAAATCGGATGTGTAGTTCTTGAGATCTCGGGAGGGGGGCAAATCCGCCCCCCCCCCCTGCCGGGAATCGGCCATACCGTCTAGCCCTCCAGGAATAGGGTTAAGGACTTCTTGCTTCCAAAAATCAGACTAAGTAACGCAGATGGTACTGAGGGGTCTCAGCAGACCCTGCACTTGACTACAAAATTTGGCGGCAACCAGAAGCCAGGCCTTGGCCCGTCGACTATTTTTATTCGTTGCTGACACGTTAGGGGCTGTCATGAGGGAGAAATTGACGAAGAGGTAAGTATTCCCTTACACTGGGTGTGATGTCTTCATTTCACACAGGTGAAGGTAACACACACGTAATATTTGTGTGTAAAGGGCCAGTACGCTGTTACCGCTGTTGTGCAATAAGGGCTTGTGATCAATGACTGTGTTTTGTAAGTCCATACCAAAGCACTACGCATTTAGACCGCATTCAGGCAAAAATGCCAACGTGTGAACTTCCTAAAAATCAGCTACTCTGCGAACGTGCAAAAAAAGAATTGGGTGCCGTATGTTGGTTGGAGGCCAGAGCCATTTTGGCTAATACTGATCATTTCACTGCCCTGGAACTGAGGAGAGGGATGTGAGTGACACTGTGCTGTGCCAGGAAGACGACCCGCATTTGGAAGATACAGGTCAGACGCTACGAGGACATCGTAGACGGGATATGGCCGGTAACCCTTGTTGGTTTTGCCATTGTGGGGAGAGGTCCGAGTGGCAGCATCCATCAACGACATCAAGTCGTGTGATGGCCGCGGACCGTATACGCAGGAAACCTAACGGGGCTTCATTAATACACACTCAAAAGACAACACGCAAAAGACACGCCTAGTCAGAAAATGGGTTAAGAAATGATAGCTAAAATGCAATGTGTTTTCCCTTGCGCTGGAGGACAAAATTTTGTAGAAGTCTAGCGGTAAGTAAACGAATCACCAGTTCGATTAACGGGCAAACCTGTGATTGAGAATGATAGTGTTATGTCACCTACAATTAAGTTGAACAAAGATTATTCGTGATGCGGCGGAAATGAGATGTGACGGTCCCTTTTTGATCTGTGTCTTGCTCTTATCCTATTCTTGTCAATCATAATCTATATGTTCCGAGGTGAGACGCGATGGAGGTCACTACGCTTTCGTGTTGAATCATCGCATCCGTGAAATAGTTTCAGAGAAATCTGGGAGGGTGGCTTTCATTCCTCAGTTAATGGCACTCAACGGAACTCAAGAGAACACTGTCCGTGGTGGATTAACATCAAAAGTTACCTAGGTGTTTGGCGGGGCGTGCTCTTGACCAACAGAGATTGTTGTGAACTACACGCCTGAGCGCTGCCACGGACGTTTCCGAACGTTAGCTTCATTTCCTCCTCATAGATGGCGGTATAAGCGAACCTTCAACGGCGGTATCGCATCGCGCCCCTCGGTACGGTTAAACCATTAGCACACGGTGGTCTTACTGCGAGGTCGCACGGCATCACTTATTCACGACATGAAGCTCACCTGGTAACGAATAAACACAATGTCGAGACCCGGTCGATTCGGACTAGCCCCGGGTACGGTAGAGGTCCGCGTCGCTGGTCAAGCGGTCCGGCCCGACCGCCAGGGCCGATTACACTGGACCGCCGAGTCCCGCCGAGTCTCCCCGTGATTGTCTGAGGTCGCCTCAACATAGCCGGCCGCTTGGACCACGGTGGGAAGCGTCCGACAGGCGATTCGTATGTTGCAGCTCCCCACTTGTAGATCCCTTGGAGTCTCTTTGCAAATATTGACCTTGACTTGCGTCGCGATCTTGGCAATGACGGCGGCAACTTCTCGGAGTTGGAAAGAACACCACATCTGCGTTGTTACTTTCCCGAGTCCAATTTCATTTGTTTATTTTATTTGCGATGTCTATCGAACCATTTATACCAATCGATTTCTTCGACAGCATTTATCGATCCAAAACAATGAAACTCGTGACAAAATGAGAAAACTGCCGGCTGGACCACAGAAAAAAGGAATGCGATTCTATCAATGAGTCTCTGTCTTATTGCCAAGAGGATGCTACTGACGAATTCCGTTGAAAGGCGTCAGGAACAAGGGTCCGTGCATCCCCTGATCAGTGACTGATTGAGGAATGATACCACTGTGATCCCATTCTGCTATCGCGTGACTGTGATCTGGAAACACAGAAAATACGACGAAACTCTGCGTAGTAAGTAATTCACGCGTTGGTTCAACTCGGCTGCATATCGGAGGAATACCGGCTGTTTCAACTTTGTCGTGTGCAGCCCAAGAAAAGGCATGTTCCGCGTCATGTATTCACCTAGCGTTACGAAGGAGCTCTAAAAAACTTTCTCAGAGAACAGGCGCACCTATATTTGAACAAGAAACGGCCAAGAACGCACAAATACCGATAAGACCAGCTCTGTTGGCATATACAAATGGAAAAAGCAGTCTCCAGCATTCCTGACGATCACAAAAATATACATTCTTCGTTTCACGCATTCCTCTTCCGTGGGCACACACGGACTATGGCACATATGGACTCGCTTCGTCACGAGATCGAGCAATTCGCCGGGGGAAAGGTTCAACATACCCTCCCGACACACACACAGACACGCACACCCCACGCTCAGACTTCACCTCACACGGCTGGGTCAGCGTAGCCAGCGGTCAAAGGATTGTGAGCAGCGCTGCAAATCACAGCAAAACAAAGTCAAACATTCGAAGGCGTGGCTTACGTCTCACTCGACTGTATCCAGGGCATCCGCAGCTCTTCATCAGCTATCACCATTCGATTCGTGGAAAGGTTAGTCAACATGTGGTTCTTCTGATTTCATGACCTATGGCTTGCTCTAGTGGAAATATCTAGCCGAGTTTCGAAATATTTAGGACAATAGGACTAAGCAACAACCATTAAAAATGGCTTAAAAAGGGAAATTCAAAATAAGCCCAAGAATTTTGGTGCTGTAAGAAAAATGTACGAAGCTCACTGTTCACCTTTCCCGATTCTTCTTAGATAACAAGGCTAGATAAATATGCTTAGAAGCAAGATGGAAGGAGTAACGCTAAATAATCCACATTTTCCAGGTTTTAGTAATATCAGCTCTTTGACGTTGCCTGGAGAGAGTCGGCTAAAATCTCCTCAGTCTCCCGCAATTTTCGCCCGAGATCACGCGCCTACTGCCATGCATCACAATCACTGCCACGAACGAAATTTTAAAATCTCAGAAATTCCTAAAACAGGCGGATGAAGCCCATCGATATTTTCAAACGCAATGATCTCAAACACAGCTAACGCCACTAAGTGGCAGTGCGTGTTGCACGGCCAACCTACCGCATCATTCAAAGAAGAGCATGCCGAACTGCAAGAACGATACAGCAAAATCAACCTTCAAAAAATGACGGCAACCTTCGAAGGACTAACAAGGCGTCAGGTGGACAGCAGTTCACGAGCATGGACGAGTTGAGCAGGAGGCGGCGCCGCACAAGTCTGTGGCACCGCTCGGGACACGGCTCCACGCAATGATCCGACAATGAATGAAAATGAAGGGACTGCTCGTCGCGCCCGCGTGCAGCATCCGCGTCGCCGCCGGGCCTGAGCGGGGTCACGAAAAACGCGGCGAAACGCGCGGTCGGCTGCGGCGCGTTTCACAGATCACGTCTCCCACGGCCTCCGGCATTGAACTTGGGGTCACTGGCCTCGAGTCAGCCGATGAGCTGACCGTCACGCCAGGCTCGCTGGGTCAGCCGCCGCCCTCCCGGCCGGGCGGCGGGCGACTCGTCGCTCGGAGAAGTCGGGGCGCCGGTGCCGGCCGCAGCCTCACCGCGCCCGCGGCTTCAACCGGATCGCCTTCTTCTTCGTGATGGGGTCCTCGTCCTTGGAGGCCTCACCGTCGTGCCGGCTCAGCTTCGAGTCGACCAGGAAGGAGGCGATCAGCGGCAGGCGCCACCGGCCCTTCTCGCTGGGACGCGGCATGCCGTACAGCAGCAGCTTGTAGAAGCCGATCCGCGGCGGGTGGATGAAGAAGATAATGTCGCCGTCCACGTCCTTCCGCTTCACGATCGACTGCGGGCCGTGGGCTCGGGGTCAGGCCGGGGAACTCCCACGCGGTGCTCGGGGCATGAAGTTGCATGGCCAGTTGCGCCGAACACAGCCAACGGAAAGAACGAGATCGGGGATCAGCGCAGTGTTCTACGGTAGCAGTCGATTGAGGGATAAGGGAAAATAACTCATTGCGTTCCCCAAATGACGATCCCTGCGCAGACATTTGTGTACTTTTCCTCGTGAGGTGATACATGCAAAAGTTTAAGAGCTTAAGGCATACAGTGCTGTGGATATCTTACACCATTATTCACACCTCATATCACCGATACCTTTATGGTGCCCTCCACCTAGCGGAGTTGTCCCTCTAAAGTTAGTTCCGCCTCTGTTAGGCGGCATCTAAAGCGAACGTATCTTACGGATTCATGCCATTCTAGACGAGTCTTCCCGTTCTTGTTTCCAGGGGCAATACCACCAACAATCCAGGCAAACACGTCACTCACAACAATCAGTAACGTGAACGACAGGTTAGTGGTCGTTGCCATTACCTTCGACTCAATCTCCACGCCGTCGGCATCGAAGATCTGAACCATGGTGAGCAGGTCCGTCTTGGTCTCAAGCACCAGCTGTTTGAAGCCGCCCCAGGTGACGATTACAGGGCCGTCTTGGTTGAACAGCGAGGCGCCCATTTCGAAGAAGAAGCCCGTCGGACCCCATGGAATGTCGCTGATTGGCCAGGGGCTGAACTGACGGCGTGGCTAAAGGGAAGGGGGAGGGGTGAACACAGCAATACGCAGCCGCCCCCTAGTCAGCCACAGTCAGCTGACTGCCGAGGATCTAGAAAGATGTGTTTAGAGTAGCGGCCATCGTGATGAACTTGGTTTGCGGTCGTCTCCCAAGCAGTGCTTCGACCTTAAACGCTCAGACGGGACTGCCCGGGCGGGATCAGACGACGTCCGGAAGACACGCACCAACCGGAAGTTTGAAGGCAGCACGCCGTCAATTACGTGTCGTAACTCTGCTGACAGCGGGCGTTTTGACCTCTGCTCGAGCCTCTGTTTGTGAACCGTGTGATGGCCACCGCCCCCGTGAACGCCCTGTTGCCGTCTCTCGTTTCCAAACGCTCGGGTCAAATAGTTCGTCAAAGACAGAGCGCAGATGTTCAAAACAATGCCGTAAATCAAAGCCTGCCCTAGTCGGAGCCGGAGGATTCCGTACGGCGGGCCTTTTGCGGGAGTCGTTTCCTCTCACCTTCTCAGCGAGGCTTTTTCAAGAAATATGACCACAATGACTACCCGGAGGCGAGGACATGCCAAGTCGTAATCAATCAGCTCAATCAAGCCGCTGCAAACAAACCTGTCAAACCGGGCCGGGCTCAGGAAGGTCAGACATGTCACAAAGCAACCGGAAGGTAACCAGGTAGTCGGGCTTTCCCACAGTGCAGCAGGAAGATGGCCAGGTGGTCGTACCTTCTCGCAGTGCAGCAGGAAGGTGGCCAGGTGGTCGAGCGGCAGCGTCTCGTCGTCCATGATGTCCTCCTCGGGCCGGCCGTACACCTTGAGGAAGTAGGAGCCGGTCTCGGGGGGCTGGACGGTGAAGCTGCCCAGTCGACGGTCGTCGCCGCGCAGCTGGCAGAAGACGTAGCCGTTCAGCTCGCCGCTCTCGATCTGCGGACAGGGCAGAGTCTGAGAAGCGTCTCCACTCGATCTGCGGTGTCGCGTCTGAGACGGGTGGTCTCCATTCCATCTGCGGGCAGGGCGGGTGCCAGGTCTGAGAGGGGTGGTCTCCACTCGATCCAGGAGAGGGCAGGGTGTCAGGTTTCGTAGGAGACGGTCGGCTGATGACTCCTCTCCGTCTGGGGGCATGGCTTGGTGATGATCTCAGAGGATGCCCTTCACTCGATATGAGAACAGGGCCGGGTGTCGGGTCTCAGAGGGGCGGTCTCCACCTGATCCGGGGACAGGGCAGGATGTCAACTCTCGGAGGGGTGGTCAGCTGACGACTCCTCTCGATCTGAAACGGGCGTGGACGCTGAGCCAGAGCGGGTCGTCCAGGCAGAGTGGGAGGCAATCTCGGGCTCAGGAGAGGAGACCTCATTTTGGGGCTCAGTGGTTCAATCACTTTGCGCCGTATCGCTGAGTCCAGGGAACGTTCGACAAACCGCACGCAGGAGCTACAGGCCACCGCGAGAAATCGTTAGAGAAAGTTACTCAGTTCCTACCACTCACGAGTGCACACACGTGACCGCGCAGCCTTTCCTGGACTTTATAGCCAGCCATAGAAGTCCTCATTATTTTGCCATCACCAACCGCCGTGCACGAGGCTGGCTTCAGACTCTCGTAAGGCCGCTGGTGCACGGCACCGGCGGCGTCAGCTCCCCAGCTGGTGTGACCCGGCGCCATTGAGCAACGCCTGCTGGCAGGGCTGCATTATTTATTCCCGTGGGGGAGGGCGGACACAGTGCTGAGGGCGGTATCGCCTGCAGCTTTGGCCGCGGCGGTGTTCAAGAAGCATTCCAGCTGGGCGGGGAGGACCGGGTGGGATTCGTGTCTCATGGGCACGATGAAGACAGTGACCGTGCCTCGGCGCAGCCATGTTGGCTGCCATCTGACGGCATTGTAAACAACGACGTTTCACGTGGCGTGATTCTGGCTTTTAGCATAGATCATCACACAAATAAATGGTCAAGTCCATGAAAGTCGTGTGAAATGACCTGTGGCCTTGGCAAGCAAGGGCACACGCCACAGTCATTGTGCAGAACCAGCGATCACCAGACCAAAACAGGTAAAACTGATTCATGACACTGTCTACCGGTGATGGCAGCATGTCTCCAGTGCGACCTGACCAATACTGCAGCTACAAACCAAGGTCATACTGGAGCCAAGAGACAGTGCAAACATTGGAAGTCGCGTTAGGGACAGGAGTCGACCAAATTTGTGAGGACGAATGGTCGCCTCTGATCATCAGCACATCACACATCGATGGAGAGAGAGAGAGAGAGAGGGAGAGAGGGAGAAGAGAGAGGGAGATATCGCGGCCGCAGACCCTCCTGGTGCCGCAGTCGGCATGACCACGTGACGTCGAATGTGACTAGCCCTCAGAAGGATGCCAATCTTCAAAATTAGGTTTATTTTTGTCTCCTACTTTAAGTCACCGTTCTGCGGTCATTCATCAGTCGTGCAATTTTTACAGTTTGCCGCTAGCCGCCATGTCCTATTTGAATGACCATATGAACCAGGAACGGTAGAACCTCTGTGGATATGGAAGGCAAGCGTGATTTTTACCTCATTTCTTTCCATGGAACGCCAAAGGGCTAACGTTAAATGTTGTCCAAAGTTGGGGGGGGGGGGGCAGTTGCCCCCTGTGCCTTCGCTGTTCCAACGCCCTTGATATCAAATGGCGTCGTTACCGATCCTTGCAGTGGTGGCCATCGCACCAATGCCAGTCGGTTCTGAGAACACCGTGACTACGAACGGACGGTCCAGTGTTCTGGAACTTGAAATGTTAAAAGCCTATGTGTCGGGGCGCATGCCGTCGGCGACTTCATGAGTTCGGCCTGTACACGGTTCGTGTTTATAGAGCAAATAAGGCGCTGAGCAAACAGTTTATTAATCGGAAATAAAAGACTATGGTGAATATCCGACTCGGCTGGACTAAATTGATAATTCATCGCAATACGAAATTGTACAGTGCTCTTTCCACTTTTGAACAGAAGGTATCAACAAAAAAGAAGTTTCTGTTATATCATTAAGCCGCTGAGCAAGTTACAGGAAATATTCCACAGCAATCAGGTTTTCATAAATGTGCTCTGTTGGTCTGAGCTATGGTCATGTTTTCAGTAATCATTCTTCCAAAAAATGTTTGCAGGCTTCAAAACACACAGTCCATAAAGGCTATTTTCTATAGTCACCCGCCGATAGGGCGCAGTACTGCCAATGAACGTACGCCTTTCGCAAAGGTGCATAGGTCAGCGCTCACCCGTGACGAAACAGCTGTAAACCGGACGCCGGGGAAAACCGTGGGAAATCAATATCAACCTCATAAGTGTAAACTTTTGACACAAATGCCCGTCAAAGACTGACTTCAACAAACTACACGATACAGCTTCAGATTTCTCACCTCAAAATACGTGTTACAGGTGAAACATCCCATTTGACTGCAACTGTCAACCAATGACGGCCAGACGTTCAAGCCCAACGGCAGTGTTTGAAAACCCTCTGATTATTCCACACAACCTGTTAGAATATCGCGTCGTCGTCCTTAAGGCCTGAATGCGGACTGCACTACATCGTGCATGATCTAACAAGATATCACGCCGCAGAAATAACAAAAACCACAATAATCTCTGACAGATATTACGTTAAAGACGTTAATCACGGGCATTACGAAAATGCCATGAAACAGGATGACGTTAGGCGCAGATCACAGTGAAATGTGTCCGCTTCTTTCCAGATTATTCAACTCGACTCCTCACGTACTTGGCCGTGCACGATGACGGACGGTGCGCAAAGCATACAGCATGACGTGCTTCTGCTACATCGCTGCGTGAACAGACCTTTAGTAGCATACCGGGGTGACAAAGGTGACCATCATAATTGCATGGCTCCCTTTGATTGCAAATTCCGAGCACAAGGATGTTTGTAACTGGGCGTGAACTCACGAATGCCAGATGCATTGATGCAATTTGAGTCGCAGCTACAGAAATCAAATCATTACAGCTAGCCGCAGCAATTGTAAAACGACGATTCGTGGAACTGTTCACGGATAAACTGTTCCGTGTTTATTGGCACAAAAATTTAGCGTCAGCACTCGTCGGCGCATCTATCCCTCCTTTGTTCCGAATTCGAACTTTCGACTTCATGGACGCGCATCTTCCAGAAAGCAGAAGCGCCACCATGTTATGAAAATGGTTTCATTTCCTTCTGGCTTAAATAATAAAATTATGAAGCGAATCCTGCTGGGCACCTACAGTAGTTTTAGTTCTTGAGATGAGTCCTCGGACAAGCACTCAGTCATTCTGGAGGATCAAAGTAAAAGCATCTTTGATGGTAATTATACTATGAGACCAGGTAATTGCATAACTTAGAATGTGGATGTGGAATATATGGATATGCATGCGGCGTGTGCTTTCGACACGGTTCTTTTCATGGGTTTCCCTGGACGTTCTTGGTACGCTTGCTGCATCCAGTAACCGGCGAAAAGTTTGCAAGACTTTTTCCCAATAAGGTACATGACTACCACATATATCCCCAACGGTCACTCGGGTTGATAACGACGTGCGATAAAAAGAAGGTGACATTGATTTTATCTTGAGCCATCGACGTTTGAGGACAAGTGGTGAGAAAACAGACTGGGTGTTATGACGGTATGACTGTCTGATGACGTTATCACCGGTCACGAATTGCGGCTGGCCGGCCGGCCGACCGACCGGCAGGCATGTCTCCAACGCACGGCGAATGACGTCATCGGTCGGATTATCAGGCACCACCAGCTGGCTGGCTAGCACAGTCGCCGCACTGCCCACCGCGCCACGAAACACGGAGGCGTGTCGCAAGGGAACTCTCCCGCAGAGCCCGCCGAGCCGCGGGCCGCCGCCGAGGTGACCTTGACCGTCCCGGTGACGTCACCTGGGCGTCACCTCGTGTCACGGGAAGCAGTGGGGCGGTGACAAACGGCGGCGGCCGGACCGGGACAGAGCGTGGAAATGTCAGGCTGACGACACAGCAACGGGGAGGGATGGACGATCAAGACGCGTGGGCTTCGTACAGGATGCAGCACTCGACCGATTGGCGCTAACGATCGCGTTGGTTCTGGCATTGGTGTTTTGTGTTAAAGGTCAAGGCCGTTCGGGACACCTTGACATTTAAAAAGCAATAAGTCAGGGCGTCGCACCTCGCATGCTGCTGTCAGTGTACTGAAGATCATGGAAGGACGGTGTCGTAAACTGGCCTTCCCAACTGCTAACTTCGAAGGGTCGCCGACGTCCGGTAGGCGCTGCGACGGATGAATGTTTTTGCACGTTGAAATCGCTAAACGTGAAAATCGTTCGGGCGCATGAAGTGAAACAACACAACAGAGTCCTGACAAACACCCTGCGGTTGGTTGCTCGCATGACCTGGTGTCACGGGGAACCCCACAGCTTCCTGGCGGACGGGAATGAAAATGATCACAGACGTCCACCGGCGTAGCAGGTGACAGACCATATCTCATCAGCACTAACTGCGTCAAATGATTGATCGAAAATTTCACGAGACTGCCAAAATGTGCAATTTCGACTCAAATAAAAGTCGGTCGGTGTAATTCGCTTGCAAGAAAATATGAGCATGTTTCTTGCGCCGCTGTCTGCGCCTGCAATGGACCAATTTCTCCCACCATGGTGGCAAGGGACAACCCTGTACATATGCAAGCTTTGCAATTTTTCGCCCCACCATCGATGATGACGTCACATGTCATACCATACCGTCCCATACCGTGTCATACTACACCATAACAAACGCCCTCAACTGACGGCTACCGAACGACTTCTTGACGTGCCTATTAGCACTGTAGGCACTTTCATTCCTTGCGAAAAGATCAGCATGTACGACCATCTGCCAGTTCGTCTGTCAGCATGTCTGTCCACCCAGAGGTAGTTCGTAAGGAACTACGTTGATTTTGACAACGGTCGGTTTTTTCGACGGGAATGGTAGTACTAACTGAACATCGCGACTACCGCGCATCAGGCATAGGCCTTCAAGACCGCAATTTCTTGCTAGGGTTTCGTGGGTAGTTTCTATGTCTCCAGTGCCGTGCACGGCCCCGATGACGTGAGCCGTGACGTCACAGTTGACGTGAATTTGGACCAGCTTATTCCAGTCGATTGAGTGCTATTAAGGCTGATTGATCACTGGTGCCCAGTGACGTCGGGCGATGAACGACATGAGTTCCATTAGTTGCAGGACTCTTTAATTGGAGCCGACAAAAATTATCGCGATTTGGCGTTCTCGCATAGGAAAACCAACGAAAAGCACATTCACGATATGTTCGCGTCTTCCGAGTGCTTATTTGGTAGCGCATGTTAACAGGCCGTTGCAAAGTCCATCGGAAATGATTTGAAGCACCATTTCAACTAAAGAAACGAGTTTCATACGAAATTCTGCTCAAATAAATGGGTAAAAAATGTAAATTCAGTGCATTACATTTCTGTTCGGAGTACGTTGCAGACTGGAAAACAAAGCCGGAGCGTGGTAGTGATGTTGGTTAGTGTTATAAAATAATGGAAAGAGGTTCAAATGGTACTTCATTGGTAGGAACGCGGAAGTTGGAAAGTGCTAAATGAGGATATGGAGTCGGGCATACCGAGAGGGACAGATTAGACGAAGGCGGTGAAACCTTCCTGCTTTCATCTGTTCAGGGAGATCCCCGGGCTCCCTGTGCAACAAAATGTCGCGTTTCAATCAAACTCACGGCGTAGCAAAGTCTCCGTCAAGGTCTTCACATGAACCAGTTGATGTCCTTGTGCCATATTGTCCATGGAGCACCAAAGGTGCTAAATTCAGTAAAAGTCTGGGATGGGTGGGAAGTGTCCGTCCAACGTCCATCCCTCTGGCGGAGCCCGTGAGTTCAGAACCCACCATCATCAAATATAGCATCAACTTCCTCTTTTCATGAAACCCTTGGGTGGCACTGATGTTACGCAAAACATATTACGAATGACATTCGCCGCGAAGCTCGATTGCTTACACACATCTTCACTCCATTTACTGCAGTTTCCTCAGGGGCGTTACCTCCCTTGTTGTGGAAGTTTGCAGTTTAGACAACATTTAGTAACGTTTCGCCATAGGCATTGAAATAAACGCAACCAGTAAACCGTTCGCCCGCCATGAACGTCCGGTTGTTGTGGAGTTTTGACCATTCACACCAACACAATGCTTGTCAAGATTTTGTCATATAGCGAACCCTGACGGACCAGGGGACTAGTCCATCCGCGCACTTGAACGTAATGAAATAAATTGATTGCTCCGGTTTTATTCCGTGAGGGACACGCGAGAGGAGATTTTCGGAGGAACAGTACCAATTTCTCTACAGGTGTGGTGATGGACTGAAGTGAGATGAACAAAACGCAATAACATTTCTGTCGTATTACATTTCTTGGCAAAAGAATACGCCGTCCGAACCAAGCAGGAATATAACCATTTTCTTTGGTCCTCAACCGTGCGCATGTACCACATTGCTAAAAGTCAACATTTCGAGGCAAAAACGCAGAACCCCGTCACGCCACAATACAAGAATGGTCATGAAGGAGGCACTGATCAACAAAATGGAGTAAACACGAAGAGGCAGGATGTACGCATTCTTTCTTCTCTAGCGGGGAACATTTCTCACCTCACTGACGCCGTAGAACTTGTACTTGAAGCGCATAATGGGCCCATGACAGAAGATCTCTATTTCCGTCTGGTGTTTGAAGGACACGGGGCACTCGTACATTCTTTTGAGGCGGAGCTCGTTCATGAAGAACCAGGGTGTCACCTTGGGCAGGCTGTTGAACTCCTCCAACGTCTGGGGCATCACCAGCAACTGCCACCTGAGAAAAAGAAACAGCCATTGTCAGCACTTGCATCTAAAGTTGAAATACCTCGTGGAAACCTCAGATGTTAAACTACCGGTCACTGACCAGTACACTGCGCCCCTTTTTGGGATGTATGTGATACTCCAGCGCACGTATGGCCGTCACAGAGGTGAAAAACACTGCGTCGTCAACGGCTGGTGGCGTCAGGTGCACAGGAGTAGCCAGGAAATGTCTTCATCGTCAGGCACATACACAATTTACTGAAACGTCTCCCATGCCTAGTCGTTCTCGATTCTAAACAGCCTGCCAGCAGCACTACAAATCGGTAAATTCCACACGGATAATACGTGCCTGGGGGAATACAGAACTCTTCATCATGTTCAGACCGCTTGACCACACGCGCAGCCAGATCTCTCCGAAGACGGCAAGTCAGAACTACAACACACCCACTACAAATCTAGCGGGAGCCGCCCTCCAACTTGACACGGATCGTCGATAGCCAGAGCGCAGCTGATTGGTCTGCTCCTGTCAGCGCTCCACGGGCGGGAGCTCGCCCTCGTCGCCCCACGGTGTCAAAGCCCCGCTGTAAAACACCGCGCACGAACTGCGCACTTACTCGCCTCAGACGGCGCGTGCGAGTATGCGTGTCGCGGTCGATTCAACATCGCAGAACCGGGCAGTTTTCCGGCGGTGTCCGGCTGCAGTGTTTTGCTGGTGGACGGCGACGGACCCCATGTTTGCAGAACGCGAGCTGCGAGGGCGTTGACACGCAGGCCGTGCGGAGCCGAGCGAGCGATCCAAGCTGTGGTTGGTCGACGAGCTCACTCGTCACTGTGTCCCGTGTGCCTGTGTCTGATCCCGAGCTCGTCACTGTGCCATGTGTACCTGTGTCTGATCCCGAACTCGTCACTGTGCCATGTGTGCCTGCGTCTGATCCCGAGCTCGTCTCTGTGCCATGTGCGCCTGTGTCTGATGCCCATATTGTTCGTTTGAATGTGTTATATGCCCGTCCCTATATCTTTGCTGGCTGGGCCGGTCTTCGTGTCGGCGTCTTATAGCTGCACACCGGTGCTCCGTCATCGGAACAAACGCGTGGGATTTTGGTTCTTTTATTGCATCTGTTTCCACGCAAAGCCCGCAGACGAGATTCTCTAGGGACGTTAAATTCCGCAAGAGACTGGTGAAATAATTTCCCGTCACCTCTTCCCTTCTCGGCCAGGTTCCAGGTCGGAGTGTTCTCGCATCATGCCGGGCATCATGCCGGCGCCTGATGCCTGGATGTCTGCGTGTCCGCATCAACCCCACGAGTTTGTCTCTCGCGTGCCTGCACGTGATGCTTCTGTGTTCGTATGTCTGTGCGTGTTAATCCCGCGAGTCGGTGTGTCTGCTACCCTGTGTCTAATGCCTGCACCTCTGTGTGTCTGGTCCCACATCTCTTTGCCTGTATCTGTTCGCCTCTGATCCACGCCTGCTTGCCTGTGTTTCTGTGTCCGTCTGACGCCTGTGTCTGTGTATGTCAGTGGTTGTCTGCCGTGCCGGCACGGTGTCGCCGCCGGCCGGCCTGCTCGTTACCCGTGTCCGGCCGGCCGTGCTCGCTCGTTATCGGCCGGGCGTGGCGTGACCTGGCCTGCCCCGAGGCGGTCGGCCCGCCAGACTGCCGCCGGGCACGGACGGCCCCCCGCCCCCACGCCGGCGGCCGGCGGCGGTCGTACCGTGTGCACCGGCCGTGGCGTCGGCCGCTGGGGCCGCCTGGCCACCTGGCGAGGCCGCCTGACACGCTCATCAGGAAGCATGTCCGTTCAGGACCGAGACGGCGTCGCCGGCGGCCTCCGCCGGCCCGGCGCCGTGTCGTCCCCCGACAGCCGGCGCACCGCAAGAGCCGTGTCAGGAGCTTTCGACGCCTGGAAAACCTCGCCTCCGCAGCCAACCGCGGCGTGGAGCGCCGGGGGTGCCAGAGCCGGTCCTCAAACATTCGGCTGTTTGCGGCGCGACTGTCATTACTGACCGGATGGGTATTTTTGTCTCAGATCCAGCGGGAAGCGCAAAAACAGGCACAGATCGACGGGGTTGACGACAGCGGCGTTGTGACAACAGACCCATATTCAGCTTCCTGGTAAGGTACACCGCGACCGCTGACGTGTGTTGGCCACGTGATACCTGGACCAATCTCCCACGACACACGCAACAATTGCCCACGATAACCGGTCGGCCTGTTTCTTCCGAGAATCGACGAAGTCTTGGCTTTGTTCAAGGTTTCGAGCAAAAAGAAACGAGAGGCGTGCCGAAATATCCGGCAGGAACGGAAGCTGACCAGGTATTTACAATCTGAAATCTGGTATTGTACAGCGGATGTAGCGTGCTGGATTGGAGAGCAAAAGCCTAACCGTGCTGGACAGATTATAACACAATGGACTGGCCCCAGATGAGCCCCAAAAGAACAGCTCTATTCTGGGAGTTCGTTTGTCATGACACTGAAAGAGGCTTCAGGGAGGACTTTTTTTGTCTGGTGTAACAGAGCAGGTCAATTCAATATTGTTTCTGTCGCCATGATGGTAAAAGCAGACAAATGACTGTGCTTCAACTGACCACGTTCGCAAGATAATAAATATTTTCTGCTTCGGTGAGAGAAAATTAAACCGGAGCCTGGGAACGGCGGTTGTTAGTCAGGATTAACTTTTATTTTGTTGAAAGGGGACATGGAGTTTGAAGGCGAGTTTCTGCGAATTTCCCCGTGTCCTATTCATCCGTGTCCCTCGATTGTTGCGTGACGACACTAGAGGGAGGAGGCCAATTATCGTTGGCAAAATATCCCCACTGCTTCATTATCATTGTAATGTCAGAATACATTTCCTGGTTAATCAAGTTTTCTGACGTTTCTAGGTATTTCTCAGAAAAGTGATTGCTGAAAACGTGACCAGGGGCGCTTTCCAGACATATCTATTCGATTCATGACAGTTGACTAAGATGGGATATTCCACTGAAGTGGTAAATCGCCATTGACTATATATTTGGTATATTCGCGAATAGTTTTTACTGACGTGCCAAACACTCACTGGGAATTTGATGATATCTGATCACCAGGCAGCATGTGTGCTATCATAGAGAATCACAACAAACCAAGTTAAATGCGACGTAAGATGCAGTGCAAGCATACGACTAGGTCAGGAATCCCGTGAGTCATCTGTAATAATTGTCTCGCATGCTAATCTGACAGACGTCGGTGACGTCTCGGAAAGTAAATTTACATTTTAGTTGAAGTCTGAACGACGTTGGTAAAGACACAATGTCTGTAATGGCTTAAGCATTAAGACGACATGTTTTAAACAACAATGACTCCAAATGCCCCTCAAGCTGCTGAAAATGTTTTGATTGGTGGCACGAAATGCCTGTGATATTTCCTTTTCTCTACGGGATAAGGTCAGCACGGAGCAAACGCAGTGTCCCATGAAAATGCTTTCCTTCGGCTCTCCGGTCAGCAAAGTGTCGAAAATCGGCCAGCCTCGGAAAACTCTTCTGCACCAGTCCGTGGTCCTCGGCCTGTCGATTCTGCTGGGTCCATTGTGTCCCTGTACAGTACAGCAGACTTTCCAACCGGTCGCGAACTGCATCCTGCAGAACCGATCAAAATGTCGAATACCTCTCCGAGCGATAAGTATTATATCTCTTTATCTATCTATCTGTCTATCTATCTATCTATCTATCTATCTATCTATCTATCTCTCTCCCTCTCTCTCTCTCCCTCTCTCTCTCTCTCTCTCTCTCTCTCTCTCTATATATATATCTCTCTCTCTCTCTCTATATATATATATATATATATATACAAAGTATAAGTCGTTCGCCGTGCAGTAGTTTCAAGTGCTTTGCTGGCCGCATCCCGCCAGTGAACTACCGAACTGGTGTAGATTGCGGCAGATCTGACCGTGATCGGGTACGCATGTTGAGGCCCATCATTATCACTCTCTAATGGCCACAAGGCCATTAGAGAGTTGGGCAGCATTCACGTTTCGTAACGAACTGATGCTTAAAGTGCTGATTTGCATTTGTGAAACGTGCATCCATAAAAAAGTTTGCTGTAAGACATGCCAAATAAACACTTTCTCAGATGCAGACAAGAACATCACTCTGAACCTTTCATGAACAAACACCTTCTGACAACATTTAACGTCTATGCCTTCGCCAATGTGATTGATCGACACCAGTGAAGTGGTCACATAGCTCCGTATTTAGACCGTCTCCCGGCTGCAGTTTTTGTCGCTCCCCAGCCGGCAGTGACTGGGCCGGTGGCGGCCGAGGTCAAGGTCATATGACGTCACAGGCCGCAGTCGGGCCCTGCTGGGCGGCGGCCGGCGGGCCTGCCCCGAATGCCGCGAGTTGTCACCGGTATCTGGCCGCTCGTGACTGCCAGCAGCCAATCGCACGTCGGCCAGTTGATGTAGATGTGACCGATTTTGTATGACGCCATCGCCTGGCGCGTGTTCTCGGCGGCAGCCAGGCCAGTGCTGATCCGAATCTGCGACATCAGTGGTCCGAATTGTCGCGTAAGCATATAAAAAAATATAGCTACGAGACTGGTCCAGTGGCTGAGAGTTTTACGATGCAGGGGTTTAGCCTTTCAGAAATAAGTGTATGTGTCTGGCTATGGCCTGTCGAAACTGTCACGCCATCGCGCCGCTTTCAAAATATAAACCGAAAATCATGTTAAATACTTTCGTACCGACCTCATAAAAATTATCGCGATTGCGTGCACAGGAGGACAAAGTGTCGGAATCAGTGTAAAAATCGAGTAACTCTGACGGATTCCGACTTGGTTGGAGGTTGGCCGGACAACCGCAAACGAGCTGAACACTACGCTTATCCTACAGGGCCAGATTGTTTTCGAAGACCGTGTCAAGGCCAAGAATATAAGAAGCGTTAGCCGTACTGGATGGCGCAAAACAAGTGCTCGGCGGCCAGCGTTTTCGTGAAACGCTCTGCTGAATGGTAACAAATATTTAAAATGCAGCAGTTTATCATTGGTTACCTAAATTTCAATGTTTTCAAAACATGCAGGTGTGAACTGCGCAAGGGATTTTTATGCTTTAGAGGTAAAACTATCAAAAATGTAGAGTATCACGCTTTGAGTTGACACCAAATGCTAGAGACAAGGAACCATTGCGCCGGCCCTGACACACGGCAGGTCTATGCGTTGTGCCACTGCCGTTGCCTTGCTTGGACAAATTAGTGCTTCCGCGGGCATTCAAGCGACGTTCCGCTTCGCAGTTACGTTGAGCTGCCGCAGCATACAGTGCACGAGAACTGGCAAGGCCAATGGTCGCGCATGGTCTTCACTGAAACCATTGCACGTAAATGCCGTGGTCAGGCACTGGAACGGCCCTAGCCAATCATTCCCGCCCGCATTTCAGCTGAACGGAATCCATAAAGGTTGTCTTCATGGGCACGGAAGACAATTGGAAACTTCTTGTCTTTTCTCACATTACCACTTAGCCTTACGGCACCGTCCGAAACATGCTAAATACGCGTCCTGTAATTAAGTACCAAGAGATGTGACACTTGGAGGAGGGTGGCTAAACTTGATGCCAGTGAACAGCGGCCAGTTGCTGATTGACACCGCGTAGGTCAAAGTGGATGATACGAGTACCGTGACATCCAGAGCCCTCTCCTCTCCAGCTACCTACCTGGCCATGCTCTGGCCACTTGCTAAAGGCACAAACTGCAAGGATCGGTACTGCCACCTTGACCTTCGGCAGGCCGTTCCGAAACAACCCCGGGACGCCATTGGCCAGCGGCACTAACAGGGCTAATGGGAGTCCGTTCAATATAGGTCTGAAGGTCGTGCCCGACCCAGCCTGGGACCATATCGTGACTGTGCTTTGCAGCTACCGCTTGCCTAGCACGAACAACCCTCTCCCAAATAATTGCCTCACACTTAGATGGATTGTCCCACCTTGGTCAGTTTTCCAAAAGTTGATAAGGTTAGGTGATGCACGACACATGTAACAGGTGTGGAAGTTGGCAGTATTTGTCAGGACATTGCACGTTTTTCTGTCTGTCGTGGCCAGCTACAGAAGCATGTTGCATTGAGATGGTCACGCGGCCGGCCACT
Organism: Capitulum mitella; assembly: GCA_030062745.1. Taxonomy (NCBI): domain Eukaryota; kingdom Metazoa; phylum Arthropoda; class Thecostraca; order Pollicipedomorpha; family Pollicipedidae; genus Capitulum; species Capitulum mitella. The sequence goes on from CP099843.1 coordinate 23,378,762, forward strand.
TGTACCACAGTCGGCTCACGTGACTGCTGTTGTGCCAGTACCCGGCCCCTCTCCGGGCGTGACACCTCTGGTGTCTCTCGAATGTACCGGATGCACAGAGGCCGGCAGAGCCTTGTAGAAGCTGGTGAATCGTTGGCCCAGATGACCTGCCCGCTGTCATTCAAACGAAGTGGAACCAGCGTAGAGCAGAACAAGTTCTTTTCATGAGCTGCAAGCTCAGGACAAATCCTCTTTGCACGGACACGGATGTTTGCACACGGACTGTCCGGTGGCTCCGTCAAAGCCCCAACTGCACTCGAGAGTTCCATTGAGATCAAGATGGCTTGCTTCAGGCGTAGAGGCTGCACTAGCACCTGGCTGAATCCACACGTCACCATGACTCGTTCATCTGCCACGACCTGTCGGCGCACTGTGCGATCCATCAGGCCTAAAGCTTGAGATCTGCACAGGAGTCACTGATACTGATGTGTATCAGGTCCGGGTTGCAGCATTTTTGGCTTTCAGGACGTGTTTGCTGGTTTCGACTCACCCACATCACTAACGCGCGGGTGGGCGACAGCGGCTTGACATCCGGCGCCGCTTTCGTTGCGCAGAGGGCACGGCGAATTTTAGCGGGTCGTCCAAGTGATCGTCCATCGTCTCTCGAAACAGATGCGATGCGTCCTGTCGCTCTTCCTGCTTTGCGATTGAGATGCGGCCCGTACACGTTTGTGGTAGTCATGCTGTCTCGCAACGGCTACAGAAGCACGCCTCTGAATCCTGTCGCTCAGTTCGGCGTGCGGGATCCTGGGACGTCCGGAGGGTCGATCGATACCCTTATCCTCAGTTTCCTTGTCGCTGTTTCTGGTGTCTGAGAGCGGCCGCTTAACCGCCCCGGCCACCTCAATATCATTCGCCAAAAAGGCCTGGCGCTGCCGGGTCAGTCTGCCCTCACGCCGGCCACTCAACGTCCAGCGTTCTGTCTAAATTCCTGCAGAAGTGGAAACTGAACAGTGTTGTTTTCAGTTGTTCCGTGCCCGCCACTGTCAGCACCCAACCCTCGAGACTGCTACTTGTGCGCAGGCGAATATCAGAGGCTTGCTGTTTGTCCACCACGGAAGAGAACAGTGGCGCTCTTCAGCGCTCAGAAGCAGACCAGCTTGTTCACGCGAGCCTATACTGTCGCAGTCTGCACAGTTCTCTAACCACGCACACACTGACTTGAAGCGGCTCAAGGCAGTGCCAGCCACCCTGTTCCATCACCAGGGTATCTCGTATCCCACCAGTGCAAAGCCACCTTGGCAGACGAGAAAGAAAGAAACAAACAAACAAAAAAGAAAGAGAGAGGGTAGAGACGCGCTCGCGGCCCCTGACCGGCCGACTGGTCAGGACCCGAGGCCAGCTGTGCGGCCGCGCTCGCCGCCTGAGTGGCGCGACCTTAACTCACATTTTTAGCGGTAACGGTTGATGGTTCAGGAAGTACGTTCGAGGTGAAACTGAAAACAAGCAAGGGGTATAGTATCTGAAGCATTGTTTATTTCTGGGACCTCCCGCCCCCCCCCAAAAAAAAAAAAAATGCGAGAGAAAAAGGTGGCTTTCGGTGGTTTTGGACTCCGTTCGAGCCAAATCAGACGCCGTCTGGCGGGTAAAATTTTGTCGTTGCGGAAAGGTTAGTAGTGCGGATGCCAGGTTTACGTGACCTTTCCTCACGGCTCTTCATGATGTTGCTTTAGGCACAAGTGAAGGCAAATTGCCAACGACAACCTCTAGAAATCTGATGTTATTTCTGCTAGACAGACCAAAAGAGGCGTTCCGATCTTGAAACGTTTGTCCATAGCTATTTTTTAAGATTCCCAGTAAACTAAACACAGACGATGTGAACGATTTGTTTCCTGGGCACAACATTCGTTTGAAAAGTGTGCCTGCGACCGGCCGCCTGTGCCATTTCGCCGTGCACCGTTTACCTGTCGTAGTCCTTCTCGTTCTCGTCGAACGGAAAGTGGGTCCAGCCGAGGTCCTCCGGGTCGGCCAGGAAATAGAACTCGTTCACACGAGGCACGAACTGGCCTGTGGCGTCCGTAAAACCTGCCGACAGAGCGACCCCGCCAGGTCAGAGCTGGGTCAAATAGACCGAGCCATCCCGCTGGGTCAGACTTGGGTCAAATGGACAGTCATCCCGCTGGGTCAAAGCTAGGTCAAACGGGCGAGGCCATGCTGCTGGATTAAAGTCAAGTCAAATGAACAGAGCGATCCAGCTGGGTCAGATCTGGGTCAAAGGAACAGGGCGACCCAACTAGGTCAAAACTGAGCCAAAGAGACAGAGCGATCTAGCTAGATTAGAGCTAGACCAAAAGACGAACGCAATCAGAGCTACGCCAAAGGGGCTGGGACACGTGCTGGGTCACAGCTGGGTTCAAAGAGACGGTGTGACAGTGCCGGGTCGGAGCTGAAGCTAGTCCACGAATCAAGATTCAAAGCGAACTCCAGGGTCAGCTGACGATTTCGAACCATACAGCGCTGCACGACCCTAAACATCCTATCAAAATACGTTTTCGGTAGCAGCGCCGAGATAAAGGTCTATGCTGGGACGCGCTAGTTTCGCTAGCCCTGGCCCCACCTCTCAAGTGTTTCCAAATATACAGCAATTTCGCTCGTGACACTGAACCAGACGGCGCTGGACCGGATCCTTATCGCGCCTTGCAACTCCACGTGTCAGTTGCTCCGTGACCGGCTGACTCTCGGGCCGTATAAAGGTGCTCGTTCTGGGACTCCAAGCCAGTGCCTGCTGCACACCGGACTCCGGTGTCCGCCTCCTCACCCACCATGCCACGGCGTTTGCTGCGTCTGGAGCTATTTGCCCGGATATTCTTTGTCTCAGAACAAAATGAAACCATGGTCACTTACTGGCAGCAGGCCCTCAGATTAATGATGGGGTCTAGCGCGGAGGCTTACCTGCAGGTGCGATATGATAACATTATAAGCGGCGTATGCAAACAGTCGCGAAGCACGGCAACAATGGCATGCGGGCCTGCTGGACAGCCGGGCCTAATTACTGATTTACCTTGCGTATTGATTGTGCCGGCGTGAAACAGTGTCGTGAGGCGGGATCAGACCCTCTGCGCGACCGTTCAGCGCCCGGTCTCGTTAGCCCAGGCTAGCTGATGGACCGATGAGTTAGGATGGGCTTGGTTCAAGTCCGGTTCAAGTCCGGTTCAGGTGGTGGCCGGCCCGGGACCGTGCGAACTCCTGGACGGTCTAGCTGCTGGACTGCTCGAACTGCTGGACTCCCTAGCTGTTCCTGGCGTACCGGCTGCCGTCAGGAGGCATGGTCTGGTCCGAGGACTGTCAGGCAACACAGCGCCCGGAAACGGTGTGGCGAGAGGTGTGGTCGGGACTGCGGATTTCCAACGTGGCCGGCGAGTTCGAGTGCCATTTTCGAACCAGTGAGGTAGATGTGAGGCTAAATGAAACAGTCTGTTGCGTACAAACGTCACCGCCGGTCGGGTGAAGTATGTTGTGACGCATCACGACGGGAAGCATCACGTCGTAGGCAAAAAATAACATCATAATAATGATTCCGGAGAGACCCTGTTGAAGCAGTCCTTTCTGTTTGGTGATGCATTTCGAGCATACCTGGGGCGCGGCCGTCCCACGGACACGATCAATGCGCTGAACAAACAGCAACCGGGACCGAGACCGACGGCAGGTCGGCACGCCGAGGGTGCGGCCGGCTGTCGTGTTTCGCCCGCAGACGGTCCGATACAGACCTCGGGAACGGCCCGAAACGCAGCCCGCATCAGCCACGCATCCTATCGCCATCTGATTCTCCACCACCAGCACGGCATTAAGGTATACAAGCGACCAGCAAACGTCGCGCTGTCCTTGACTTCTCGGAAGACGCGCACAGCCAGCACCCTAGGGTTTACAAAGTCGCCATCATAGCTTGTTCAGAGATAATGCTTCAACGATCGCACGGTATCACGCGGCGCCACGTTTTCATTTTAAAGGCTCTTTTAACAGGAATGAAGAATCGCGTAGCAGCAAAAATTAGCAGCTTTAATGGTCACATATTGAATGAAATATGGAGAGAATCAGACATAGGCCAAGAGCCGGCGTTTTAAACCATGTCACTACCCTCTGACATCGCAGTTTCTGGAGGAAAGTAAACACCATCACGAAAAATATATGTATGGTGGCATGCAGTATGCTTAGTTGTTAACGCAAAACTGTCTGCTTTGAGCAGCAATACCGAGAAAGAATAATTGATAAAAACAGTCAAAACAAAGGGATCCTTGGGAAAACACATTTCTGAACTGTTGCAGTCGTAAGATTGCAAAAGTGTGCCGTCATAAGAAAACGTACACGTCTTTTATTTTGGGACTGTTTGGAACTTTGTACGTTCCCCACAGGGCCAGATATTAAGCAAATCAGGTTAGTGATGCGTTCCTGCCAAGGCATAAGTAATCTGCTTACCATGTTGATCTTTTAAACCGCACCGCAGCGTCTTATTTACGAGAAAATCCTGTGATAATCCCCGAACCACTTCATCGTAACTGCTGTCGGCTGTTCTTTATGACAGAAATCACGCCGGACTGGGTCTGCACATTACAGCAAGAAGGTACGCTCGAGACCTATCCAACATGTCCGTCAAACATCAGATTTGATAAAATTTAATGACAAGGTTGAATTAGCGCTGCATAACATAACTTTAGAGCCAATCTTACCTATCCTCTACCAAGCCCGCAGTAACATTTCGCGACGTAATATATCTTTCCGTACCCGATGTGAAGTATTGTTTGTTTACTGCAGTATTGTTTGTTTACTGCACCACTAATCAGCGGTGTAACGGTGCATGGTTTGCGTGGGCTGGCGGATTTTCACACCATGATGTACTTATGGCATCACGTAGGCATGAGTTTGGCACCATCAGGGCTGACCTTAAAAGAGAGTCAGTATGAAATTCCCCATCGACTGGTGGCATGGTGGCAGTTTCATGCGGAACATTTTCGGTCTTGACAATGGGAACGTTCTAATAGTAACCGAGGGCCGCCTTAAAAGCCAAGCTCGGATCGAGTGGTGACAAATTTTGGAGACCGCAAGCATTTAGCAGGGCGCTGGCGACCACGACTGCAAGCAGGCCACGAAACTACGTACTTCCAAATAAATGCGGCGATCAATGCATGTCCTCGCCGTTTTTCTGTCAGCGCGTCGCCAAACATCGACACCGACGGCGGCGCGGCGGAGGGCGTCTTCGGCGGCGGATCGGCCGGCGTCGCTCGCGACGCGCGTCCACAGGTGACGCTTCTATTCATCATCCTCGGCGAACGGTGCCCGCTAACGAGCGGCCCGGCTATTTTGAGTGGCGCCGTGACGCTCGCGTCACGGTCACGTCACGGTCAGGGTACGGCACGTGACCCTGAACCCGATGAATGGCCGAACAATGCGACCTTCGGCGCACCCGCCGCCCGGCAGTTCCTGATGAATAGCTCTGACGGCCCTTCACACGCTCCACTCCTTCGCGCCGGCCGGTGGGGGTTTTTGTTTTCGGCCGCTCTTGAGAACGCAATGTCGTCGGGCCCGTTATGCAGTCGGCCGTCATCCGATCAGTCGGAATGCTAAGCGTCAGGTTTTTAGTGCGTTGAACTGCAAGGGAAATATCGTTAAACCCAGCGAGCGCATTTCCCACACGGATGCGATGCGTGCTCTTTGGACTCGGTTCAAAACGTCGAGAAATGAGGGACGAAAGAGCCCACAGAGGAGGAGCAAGGCTTTCCAGAAATGGCTGGTGTTTTCGGTTGACTGTCCTTGCACCTGTTCTTTGGGATTTGGTCGTTCAAAGGATGCTCTCCATCCACGTTTTGCAATGTTTCTAAACATATCGTCACTGTCGTCAAAAATTCTGTCTCCATCTTTCCAAAAGAGCGGAGTAAAAATCGTCGTGATTAGACCGGCGTGGTGTGCGTACCTCTCCGCGAAATACCCGGAACTGCCCGTGCCCAGGCATGACAATTTAAGGCCAGACAGCAATTTTTGGCGCCTTTATAAAAAATGAAAGAGCAGCTTCTTTCGCGACGAATAACTGCGTATACCTGAATGAATATTGGGCTTACCAACGACCATCCACTTGGAGATTGCACGGTGCCCGAATTGTGTGTGGTGGCGTCTCCTGGAGTTATTGCCCAAGCGGGCAACGTGGCGGCCTGAGGCGATCGATACCCTGGCCAGCGGCGGACAATTCCGGACTGCGACCGAACCAGGGGCATACCGCTCCGCGTCAACAGACAGTTGCCAGGGCCGCTCCTGCACTGGGGTGCCGTCCAGCGGTCCGCTGTCGCGGAGACTGCACGTCCCGTCGACGTTACAGAGACGAGTTCCCTCCGTAATTCAGGGTACTAAGTGCACCAGACAACAGGCTTGCTGAGGGGGATGACGGTTTCCACGTGATTTCCTCCCGACGGGGTTTTACCTGCTCCGTGCAAACGGTTAGAGCCCGCGTCCCTCTTCCCTTCTGGCGGAGGCCATGAGTGATGCGAATTACTCTACCACCGCACGCCATGAATATTGTTTGTTTTTTTTCCTTGTTCCCTATCATTTGTATAGACCAGCGGTAAATAATGCCGCTACACACAAGAGCACAGTAGCCAACGCATTTCCAGCCCATTGGCGTTCCACATCCATTTTATTAGATGAACCATAGACAACCTAATATTAGGAGCACTTTCACACTGAAAAAGTATTTTCAGCTCCAGCATGCAACCTCTGGAAATTTTACAAAACCTAACTTTATCTTTTAGCACAAAGGTGAATATCTTTAGCTCAACACAAGTCTGTTATAACACTGTTTGTTATACTTTTTCATGCAATATTCGCTGGATATTTTTCATTAAAGGACATCTGTATTCCGTTCCGCATTCATTACTTTTGCTCCTTTTTGAGATTTCTGAGCTATTCTCCAACCAATGGATATTCATGTGGCCATCCGTCCCTTGTTATACCAGGCTGTTTGTTTCAGTTTTAGTTAGCAGCGGTAGCTCCAATGAAGCTCTGAACATTCTCCCAATAACCTTGCCTTGGCCTTGCCCATGCAACATTTCAATGCTGTGTTATAAGCTGCAGGAAATATCTGGCAACGAGGAAAACCAGGACTATGTCGTGATTCAACATTATCTGTAAGCGCGCATTTAAGTGAGTAATGACCCACATTCATAATACAGAGTGGTTCCTCTGAGTCAACGTAGTGTCAGTTTAGGCAAAAAAGGCAGTCTTTAAAAGGCGCATTTTATTTTGAACGGAATGGCAGTCTTCCGCAACTGTCGTGCGCACACACATGCTGAAATAAGATCTAACGAATCTTGCACAACAAAAACATGAATATAACCAATTTTATAAATCGTTCGTCGATTGGAACAAATTGTGATCACCATGCTCATTTTCCACACAGGTAGGTCCAGAAGATTTGAGGAAAGTTGGACCAAGTTTTCTATGTCTATTTAACCCGGCACCGCCTTGGGTCTTCAGTTGTCGGCGACTGCCAGAGGAGCAAAAACGGACCCCCTCTTCGTAACTCAGAAACCAGGAGTTCAGTCTAAATTACTACAACGTAATTCGACGCGGCGCGTCTTTCTTCCACCTCGGTTTGAAAGTGAACCTTCTACGTTGATCTATCACGTCACAAGTTAGGAAAATATCGGCGCATATGGTCGGAAACTGTAACAATTCTGATGCCATCTACCGATTGCACATCGCGAATAGCACAGCATAGCACAACATAGCACAACTTCGCATAAGACATTAAACGAAACAGCACATTCGAGCGTACCTGCTGTATGCCAGAGGCTCATTTTATTGGGAAAGTTATTCACCCTCTCGACTGCGAAGGTCATTTCCCGTCCACAAGCACAGGAAAAGTTGAATTAGTGCAGCGTAGGAGAGTTTTGCAACTGCCGCATGTATCGTAATTGCCAGCTACGTGGCCACGAGAGCCAGACGCTGACAATGCCATCGTGACCGCTTTTCCACTCAGATTCAGCTTCTCTCCTGGCACTGTTTTAAATTTCAATCATATGCACATCGCACGACACGACTGTTACGTATCGGCACTGCTAATATGTCAACAGCTTGGCGAACTGGCGTGACGCTTGGCCGGCGCCGCCCGCCAGAGCCTGGCGGCGGACGATGCCCGACTGGCCGTTCTGTGCTGTGTATAAGGAGTACAGATACTACGATTTTGGTCGGATTATAGTGGTTTTAGTACCATTAGGTGCGCAATTCGTTAATGATGTTTCTGTTGTATGATATTAACGATCTATACTTCTGCTGGATGCCAACTGCGAGATAACCCTAATAATTTACCACATATTTAGACTGTCGAGTCATTAGCCTTTCAGGACTAAATCTAATCACAGGAATGACGAAATACCTACATTATTGCAATATCTGTTCAATTGTCCTCAAGGAGAGTGTGTTTTGCTATGTTTTTTTCTTAAAGGCATAGCTACATTACTAGCTATACAATTCAATACACAAAAATATCCATGTCACAATGTGTAGAAATGTTAATTGGAAAGGTGGTGAAAGAGTAATGCTCTCACTCTGTAACCTTCGGATGCAATCCACAAAAAGAGAGGTATTTTGAACCTCCCAGACGTTGGAAGGTTAAAACTGAACGTAATATTTTACATCACCTATTTGCCAGATGTTTGAGGGAAAGCTTTGAGTCTTTTGAAATGCAGTTCTTCCAGCCAGATATGGTTTAACCCTATTCCCGGAGGGCTAGACGGTATGGCCGATTCCCGGCAGGGGGGGGGGCGGATTCGGCCCCCCCCTGAGATCTCGAGAACTACTTGTCCGATTTCGTCGCAACAAACGGCAATCGATTTGCCGTGACGTGAACTACATTTTTTAAAAACAAATTTCCAAAATTTTGAAATTTGTGGATACAGGGGGGCAAAAATGTCAAAATGGGGGGTACTTTTGGACCTCTTATAACTCCTTCGTTTATGGACCGATTGCAATGAAACTGGCATGAATCGAGAGATTATGGATAGGGCTTTTACCATGGGTCCCCAAATCTGAAATTTTGAGAAAATTCATGGGCGTTCACAGGGTTTCAAAAATAGGAGGATTATTTTTCCAACAACTGAATCAACAAAAAAGGCAAAAACACTTTTTTGGCTTCTGCTAGTCATGCCATGCTAAAGAAGTACAAATCGTATTGCAATGTTGGTATAATGTTAGCATAGGCGGTGCCAGGGACATGAAAAAGGGGGAACTGTCATGGTCACACGTTCTTCAGATCAACTTGTGACCTTTCACCTTAAATGACCTCCAGTGACCTTGGGGTCACCTGGAATGATCTTGTGTGCATTTGATACTATCTGTAAACGTTTTCAATCATCTGAATTCACTCTATTCCAAAAATTTCATTTAATGGCTATTGCGATATAAAGTACGCGCACTGACATTTTAGGTCATAGCTCCGTGACCCGACCTGATATCAAGCTGAAACTTGGTACACAAGTAGAGCGTACCTTTCTGCGTCATATATATTCTGGGTTTGGGATTTGAAAAAATGTCGCCGAAATTATTGCGAAAAAATAAATTTTGACTTTTGACCTTGACCTGACCTTGTAAAGTGACCTTAGATAAACAAAATTTTGTGTGCACATTTCCTAGCTATTTAGCTATACATCCATATAAAGTTTTAAGTTCTATGTTAAAGACTCTGTTTTTGGCAGACATTTTCCTTTTACCCTCAACATGGCCAAAAATGACCTGAGGTTCCTCCCAAAAACGTTGCCTGGCTCCGCTCCTGAGCAAAGTACAATTGTGAAATTTTGTCGCAGCGCGTAGAAAGGATAGCTAGGAAAAGTCACCAAGTTTCGTGAAGCTGCGTCAAAAAGCCTCGAATTGGCAAGCAAAAAACCTGAGGGGGGGCGGATTCCGCCCCCCCCCCTGCCGGGAATAGGGTTAAGCTCAGATCACAGCAAACTCTGGTGACTTTGAGGTAATGCATTCACATAGTGGCATCGGCCTGCCACAAGCCCAAATGACTTAATGACCCCAGACGATACGGGACCCAATACTCGACACCTAAGGCAAATTAGCTGTGTCTATCAACATGCAAGCAAACCAACGACACAAACGAACTGTTCGTGTATACTTAACACAGCCATTGGTTAAACATTGGCATACGCCGGTAACCAGTTTCTTACCACGGCCAAAATTAACTGCATCGGTAGCAAAAACGTGGACATGGAGGCGTCTCGCCGGCTGACATACAGTTCACTTTTATATCCTGTATATGCAAAATTCGTGTTTTTCAGGGCCCTCTTCTCGACAGTACCCCATCCTCCTTCATGGTGGTTTCTTCTCTGGTCTCCATATGGTTAAACAAATTGTCTTTTAGAAAGGGAATATAATTTTGCGTTTTCATTAGAGGACCCATTAGAAATCATAAACCATGTCAATAATTTCACGTCCTTAATCTGAAGGTAAACAATATGTTCCGGCATTGTAACAGTTCTGCCATCAGAAAGTAGTCTCCTCCGAAATAAACGTTCATGCCATATCGCAGAAGCGTTTTCCAGAAACCCCAGTTTAGGCACGCATTGATCTATGCCCCAAATTACACCCAGAAAGCACTGATCTGCCCCAGGTCGGATCCAGCGCGAAGAAACATGCCAAGGCCAGGCCCAGGGCGCACTGACCTGCTTCAGATCAGACTCGGAACATGCTGACCTGTTCCAGACCGGACCCTGAGCGGACTGAACTGCTCCCCTGATCAGAACTGGAGCACACTGACCTGCCCTAGACCAGGCGCAGAACGAACTGACCTGCCCAAACCGGACCCGAACGGACTGACCTGCGCCCCAGGTGCAGTCGACGAGCCGCCAGGAGCCGCGCACGAAGACGGCGTTCCAGGCGTGCGTGGCGTCCTCCCTGGGCCGGAACTGGTGGCCCGGCTTGTAGTCATGGTTCTTGGCGAAGCCGTGCAGCCGCTTGGCGCGCAGCCCCACTCGGTCGCAGAGCTCGCTGAAGAGCAGCACGTACTCGCGACAGACGCCGGCGCGGCGCCGCAACACGCCAGCCGCGTCCATCTTGCTGTCCAGCAGCGCCCAGTCGAAGCGGATGTTGGTGACGATCCAGAAGAAGATGGCGCGCGCCTTGAGCAGGTCGTCGTCGTCGCACACGCTGACGAGGTGCAGCGCCAGCTGCGTCAGATCGGCCGTCAGCTTCTCCGGCGTGCTCAGCACCCAGTCGTCCACCGGGTCGAAGAGCGACTCGTCGTCGACCAGCTGGAGCTTCTTGCAGGGCGGCGGCACGGCGGCGAACTCGGGCGCCTCGTCCGTCAGGAAGTCGTTGTCGGTCTGCACGCCGGCGTCGCGGCGCCGCACGCGACCGCGCCGCGGCGAGCGCGCCAGCAGCTCGTGCAGGCTGCTGGCGTCGTCCAGGTCGAGGGAGCGCTTGAAGCTGCGGTGCAGCCCGCCGACCGGCGAAGCCACCTCGCGCGTGTTCGTCTGACACTCCTTGGCGTCGCCCTCGGCCGGCATGTTCACCTGGCTCTCGACGTCGACGCCGAGCGACGGCGCCTCGAGCGTCGCCAGCAGCGACTCGGCGCCCACGCTCAGCACCGGCGAGCCGTGGCGCGTCACAGTCCGCGACGCCGGCGTCGGCTGCAGCGCGTCCGTCTGCGTCACCTTGTGCTCGCGCTGCACCACTGTCTGCGTGCCGGCCGTGCGCGTGGGCCGGCGGCCGGCGCGGCCGCCGTGGCCGCCGCCGCCGCCGCCGCCGTTGTGCATGATCTGCGTGAAGCGCACGTCGGTCTGCACGCTGACGTCGGTCGACAGCTGGTGCGGCAGCCGGTACGTCTGCGTCTCCACGTCGCTGCGGTCGCTCAGGTCCCAGTCGAACTCGTCCTCGTTGAAGGCGCTCTCCGTCTGGGCGTGCACCTCCATCTTCTGCACAACGGTGGTTTTGCGGCCGCGCATCGCGCCCATCGGCTGCAGCAGCGGGTTCAGCAGCGGCAGCGCGCGCAGCTTGTCGGGCACCCACGCCTCGCGCGGCGCCTGGCTGCCTGCGCTGCCTCCGGTCACCAGCCGCACCTCTTCGGCCTCGTCACTGACACGGCTGTGGCCGCATCCCATCATCCGCGCACGGAGCTCGTCAGCAGCGGCTCGCGGTCATCGGCTGGGAACAGAGGCCAGAGTCAGCCGGCAGTCGTCGGCGGCGCGGAACGGGCGTCACACGAAGTGGACCGAAGGGTGTAACCCAGATTCATCGGGGTGTTGAACGAAAGCCAGCCTGGAACATAGGGAGCCAGGAACAACGGACGATCTGCTCTCACCCGCAGCGTGGAAATCAACAGGAGGACGTGGTAGCTATGCTTTGGTAACCAGAGTATGGGCCAGTTAGGAGGGACAGAGCAGATACAGGTGGACGGACTGCACAGAGGACATCCTTTTAGAGTTGAGGTTCAGGTCAGCTGGTTGCTGGCTAAAGCGGGACAACAGGTCAGGACCTCCTCCAAGGAAACTTGACGGGGGCGGGCTAGCTCATCCCATTAGACTTAAGAATACCCAAAATTTGATTGCTGTTTCTCACAAAAGAGCATTTTTGGTCCTTGAAATGGTTCAAATGGACCTATCCGTTTCCATGTGGCGGAAAAATCGCTTCTTCATTAAAGCCGAATAGTGAATACGAATCATAATTAAAGCCATTAGAAACAAGACCAGTTCAACCTCTGCGGAAATGGGGGAAAACGCGGTTTTTGCCTCGTTTCTTTCCATGCATGGCCTGTGGGTTAATAAGGCTTATGTTAAATGCTGCTCAAAGTTGGGGAGGGGTAGCTGTCCCCTCCCTCCGGTTCCAACGCCCCTGATTAGAAATGTACCTGGGATTGCCTACACAGAGTGGCAGGTAGTGGTCCCAATAACCGCAAATAAAACGGAATGTATCATATTTTGTATAAATAAGATCAGACTGAGACTGAATTTTATGGTGGCCTATCAAGACAAACAGTGGACACGTAGTTTCTCTTCAAGGAGGTGATGTCCCCAGTGCCTCAAAAGCTGAAAGCTCATGATCATCAGCATCATTCATTTTGGATCACGTGAGAAGTCTGGCGTTTTTTTGAGGACCGCATTATTTCAAGATTAGGCAACATGGATGGAAAAATCAGAATTTTTTGCTGGTGCGGGGATGTTTGAAGGTGTGTAAAAATGCGTTATGATGATTTCCGCTACCTTCCTTACGCCCGGGGTACACTGAGTGACTGAGCTTCCTGTTCAGTCAGTCTCAAGTCTGCTATTTAACAAGGTCTCCAACGCTTGGCAAGTGCACATTCTCAGCACAGTTCCTACCTTATCAATAACCATATCCTCTCCCCTTCCCAGTATGCCTATCGCCCATCCAACTCCACCGAGGTCGCTCTCCTCGACCAATGTTCGACCAATGTTGTCCAATGGACGGCTCGAAAAATCGACGTCGGTCACTTAGCGCCACTGACTTGGATCAGCCTGAGCGAGACGTTCGACAGCGTCGACCACTCGATGCTGCCGAACGAGCTCGAGTGGTACGGCATCTCTTCCGACTGGTTCGGCAGCTACCTCTCTGGTCGCTCCCACTTTGTTTGTGGTGGCACCTCCAGACTTCCTCTATCCCACGGAATCCCTCAGGAATACAATGTGCGTCAATCCTTCTCCTCACCTTTGTAAACGACATACCCTTCTGCCTTATCCATGGTGGGCTCCTGTTCTATGCCGACGACACCTAAATCCCGGACTCAGCACACTAACACACTGGACTCAGACCCCGCTGAACTCCAAGTGCTGAAGTCTCGCACCGAGGAGAATATCCAGTGCTTACAACAATGGTTCAGCGCTAACAGACTAAAAATGAACACAGGAAAACTTGCTTCACTCTTCTCAGAACTCAAAATGCTCTCGCTAAAGCCTGGCAGTTCAATGTCAGGGTTAATGATATCGATATTCGGCCTAAAAAATACATGCAAGTACTAGGTGTTTTCCTCGACCAGACCTTTGTGCTGGGAACAAAATCTCTCTTACGCAGTCCGGCGATCCAAGGCAGTTCTTACATCCCTTTTCAAAATTCGCCCTCACCTGATCCAGGATATCCTAAAAATCATTGTCCAGATCCACATCTTCCCCACCTCCAGCACTGCTCGTCAGTCTGAAGAGGAACTGCCACCTGCAGCCTTAACCGCCTAAGCAGACAATCCACTTTGCAGCCAGATTGGTCGTCGGTCTGCGCCGCTGCGAACACGTTACTCCCACCCTCGGCGCGCTTGGCTGCCCCAGCATAAGGCAGCTGATGGATCGCGGCAATGCAGTGAACGTGTACCGCGCGCTGCATGTCTCCGCCGCCCCTGCCTGTTTTGCGCGCGTAGCGCTATGCCTGAGCTCCAAGCAAGATCTGCCGCCGCTGGCGCCGCTGTCCTTCACTTGCCGCGCGTCCGTCTCACTGTCACGCAGCGGCTCTTCTCATACATGGCCGCCGCCGCCTGGAACAGGCTGCCGCGGCACGTGGCAGGGGCCGCCTAGGGGCAGCAATTATTAGAAAGCCTCAGAACTGCGTCCACCTAAGTCGATGCTGTTGACTGTGGGGTCGGGGTTGGGGCACTGGGAAGGTGCTGGGGTGGGGCAGGAGGGGAGTGTTTTATAACGGGAGATGTGCTCTATGTGCTTGCATTGCTTTGCATTGCACAAACTGGGCCCTAAAAGCCAATGTGTTAAGGAGCCCTTACGAAATAATACTGCTTACAAACACAATTAACATATTCATATGCCTGTCACAAAATGCCACACGCACCTTTTTTCTTGAAAAAGAACTCCGAATATCCCTCGCCTTATTGTCACGTAGACCCTGCTAAACACAACGCCAGTTGACAGTCATAATGCTTTTCGGCAAATGGGATCCGTTTGCTTGTTTTTTTGCTGTAAGGCCGCACAGCCTCTACGTCTCATGCGTCCGTGGCTTGAGTGAAGTCTTGTGTCTCGTCGGGCGTCAGTCAATCGTCTGATGGAATCTGTAATATTAAATGCGGAGAAACAGATGCGATAAAGGCAGCATTCTGCCTGTCAAATTATGAAAGGAAAACTTGTACATGACCAGAATACTTTCTCGTTCTCCACTTGCAAAAAAACTCGAAATAAAAATGTTTTCCTCTGTCAAAAAACAAAAAGCTCAGAGTCTATGTTAAGGTTATATCATGCGACTGTTCTTCCCCCCCCCCTCCGAAGCAATTTTGCCCTCACTGGGAAGGGGGGGGGGGGTGGAGACTTGACTGGGGGCCCAGCCCCTTCCCCTCTCTAGCTAACATGCTAGAACACTTGGGGATGGAGGAATGGAGTAGCAATGGCTAGACTGAGATATGGTCCGAAGGGTCAGAAAAATGACGGAAGAAACCTTCTCGTTGTTACTTATGTATGCAAGTTTTACGGCAGTTAAAGACAACACAGAATGCTTTATTACAAAAGGACGGCTTCCGTGAATGATTGCAAATCATCGGTACTTAATTTCGGTTTGTCCGACTGCAAATGCACCACTGAGGCCCGTTGGCAGGGTCAGCTAGATGAAGTATTGCCACCTGTAAGACGCTATGCATATCACGAAAGTGGCAGGCATGCTCTTGTGTGAATTATTGAGTCGGACTGTGACATTCCCGAACCAAAACAGAATGCCCTGCTATCGGAACAGAAATAACATCGAGTAAAAGTGCCAAGAAAAACGGCACGATGACGATGTCTCACGGCGAGTTAGCACTTGTGCTTTCAACTCGAAAGTGCTTAGCCTTTTTTAGAATAAATATTTTGCCTTTAGGATCTACAAGCACCGTGTCAAGATTTTTGTTCAAGACAGTTTTGGACGGCAGAAAAAATCCTCGATGTAAGTAGTACTAACGCTAGATCAGGAGTCGCTTGAAAGATTTTCATTGGAAAAGAACGATGAACACAATGCCGAGGAAGAGCAACGTACATAAACTCGTTAGAATTAGAGGAAATTTAGGAAATCAAGCTGAACTGAAGAGCACAGATGGAAAGAGAGGGCCTTAACTTTTTATGATTGCGTTCATGATTGTTACAACCAATATTCATATTAAAATCGCAATTAGTATTAATTGCAGTCGCATTTTTTGGCATGTTTTATACGCCATAATTTTTTTTAGCATGAAACGAGTTATTTGTGACACATTTCATGTGTCAAACGCAAAATGGACCGTTCGTTTCCACATTGCACCTAAAAATAACTATTCCAATTAAAACATTTGCTTTAGAAGAGGCGCAGTCTTGCTCTGTTGCTAGGAGAGCCGGACCAAACAGTACCATTGCTTGGTATGAACATCTCGTAACGCGCAGCAGTTGTATCGAACCTTGTACCAAACTGAAGTTGTCGCGAAGACCTTAATTCAGCCTGCTATCATACTGTCCCTTAAGGTGGAGATTGCACGTCCCAGGTGCCGCCTCACGAGACGCTGGGGATCTTTGTCATACGGGACAGTCGCACGACACAGCCGCCCCGTGACCTGCTGGCCCTCTGGGTTCTAGACCACGCATCAGCATCGTTCTGAAATCTAAATCCGGTGCCTACCTCGGACCGGTTTCTTCCCCTGAGTTCTCATCCACCCCGCTACGGACGCAGCCGGCCACCGCCGCCGGCGCCGGGCTGTCGACCCACGGTTCTGAGACAGTGCAGATCCCGGCCCGCTGTCCGCGCCAGCCGGTCCCGCGGCACCCCCGGTCGGCGTGAATCACCGGCGACACCGCGAACACGGTGCAGGCGGTCCCGGTCAAGGCGAGTCCACGCCCTGCCTCCCGACGGGAAGTCAGACTTTGCTCGCCGGTATCCGCTATACGGCATCCGTGGCGGCGCTTTCTGGGGCGCTGCAGCCTTCGGCCGCAGTTCCCCGCTGCAGGCACCTGTACACTCGGAAACGCTGGCACCATGCCGCACATATCGGTCAGCAGCCTGTAACATTTTTCATCGGCGCGCTTACGTGTTTCTTGAGACAGTGAATGGGCCCTTTTATGTATCAGAATTAATGTGGTGCCGGACCTGGGAACATGACCATGATAAATTGCCTTTAATGCACCTTTCACTATTACTGAGACGAGGACGACGACAATGGCTTTCTTTGTAATATTGAATCTTTTTCCCTTTGTTTCTATAACATGCTGCCAAATATCCTTGACAACGTATCACCACAAAGTAATTGATCATCAGTGCAAAATCGAAGAAAAATGGTAAAATGTTTGAACGAGAGAGAATGCTCACAACCCATGAACAGAGGTGAATAATATACAGAGAGACCAATTTTGTGCAATTCAATTCGTATGCGGTGTTCTAAGTAACAACCCCATTTCTCACCTGACATGGAGCCCCTCGCGCTGGTGGTTAGGACTCAGGACAAGACAGAACGGGGCATTTCTACAGTCACGAAAGCCTATGCTCCGTGGTCTGGACGGGTGTCAAAGGCCACGAAGCCATTAACTCCAATAATCAATCAATCCAGGCGGTCTAGAAACTAGTAAACCCACTCTCACCCCGCTCCCCTTCCGACTCTCTCCGACAAGACAGCCATTGCAGGACGGTCCGGCCACGAACCGATGATCTCACCTGCAGTGAGACAGACCGCGTGGTCAGTCTGGACGCGGGCTCGGCCTCAGTCTCACCTGGCATATTGGTCTCGGCTCGGCGGTCTGGTCGGGCCGTGCGGGGTCGGTCAGCGCAGCTCCATGACCGGAGGCTCGCTGGCACGCCCGCCGCCGCCGCCACCGCCGCCGCGTTGACAACCGAGTAAACACGGCACGGTGCCGGTAACAGTGGCCGGTAATGAGGCGGGGTATCGACCGCGCCCGGTACCGGGTCACCGGAGCACGGACGGCCCGCGCCCGGGGGTACCGCGCACCGGAACCGGGGTACGGCGCGCCGGACACCGGAACTGCCGGACCGGACGCAGGACACCGGGTACCGGACACCGCATGCCGGACGTCGAAACTGCGTACCGTGTACCAGACGCAAGATATCGGACACCGGATACAGGGTGCCGGATGCCGGGCGCCGGCATAGGGGCACAGGACACCGGATACCGGATACCGTGCCGTAGGACTGGAGTTCTGGAATCAGGCGCCGCATGCGGGATATCGGACACCGTATATCGGACGCCGGAACTGTGGTACAGGCCGCTGGAACTGGGGCTCCAGGTACCGGATGCCGGACACCGAATACCGGATATCTTAACTCCTTATGATTACGTTCATGGCTTTAACCACCAATATTCACATTAAAATCGCAATTATCATTAACTGCAGTTGCATTTTTATTGCAGGTTCTGTCGCCAAAACTTTTTTTGGAGCACGGAGCCCGAGTGACTTGTGACGCATTTCGGGTGTCAAACGCACAAATGAACGGTTCCACATTGTACCTAAAATAACTATTCCGACTGAAACATTTCCATAACACCGGATACCGGATGCCGGATACCGCATACGAGACAACTGACCCGGGATACTCGACAACTCGCACCGAAACTGTCGCAACGGCTAACAGACACATAATCTTCGGATACCGGACACCTCATGCCGGGACCTTGGCACCAAACAACAGGCACCGGACTCCGTAAATCCGATGCCAAATACCGGATACCGGAGCGCAGTCGGACCCCAGAACGCCGGACACAGAACCTCGGGACACCGCACCGGCCGCAAGGCCGGGGGTACCAGAACCGTGCCCCAAGCCGGATATCGGACCTCAGTACATCGGGAATGGGATGCAGGATCAGGGGCCCGGAACACCTGGACTGAGACACCGGCCGCAGCCAGACCGGGACAGCAGGGCGCCGAGGAAGCCTGGACACCGCATCCAAGACGATGACAGCTCAGACCTGACCGGTGCTCCGTTCCTCATGGGCCGAGTTCGACCACTGGTCATCGCACAGTGCACAGTAACACGGTGGCTTACCTGAGAAGGCTTCGTCCAAGAAAAGTCAGTGCCATGTGCAAAGAAGTCCAGATGGCGGGTAGGGCGGTCACCCTGCCAACTTATCGTTGGCCTTATCAGTTTTGGATAGTTTTAAAATTAGCTCTATGGTATGTATGGAACGATGGAACGACATTGCCTTAAAATGGCCTTGCTCCTATCAGCTTTGAAAACTGCACTGATGGTCATCGTGCCTGTTATGAGCAGGTGTTAGACACAATGGTTCAGTTATGTAAATTTTTATGGTTAAGATCGGTTAAGAATCGTATGCACGTAACTGATTGACTGCTTACTGTCTCACCACGTGTTCACAACACCAGCACGGTTTCAGGCCCGGGCACTCCACGGAGACGCCGATGCTGGATGCTGTCGGACGCCTAACGGACAACATCAACAGGCTGATGACGTCACTCACCACAGCCGACATGTCCAAGGCGTTCGACAGCGTCGAGCACTCCCGACTCTTGGAGAAGTTCGGATGGTACGGAGTAGACGGTACAAAGCCACGGTACTGGATGGTATGGAGCCACTGGTCCGAGAGAAATGCCTGCGGAATCGCCAACAAAGTACTGTTCTCAAACCGCCTGCCGACTGGCCCATTACACAAGGAGTGGCACAAGGATTAATCCAAGCCCAGCACTGCTCCTTGTTTTTACAAACGATCTGCCCGTACATCGCAGCGATGACGGGACAAAAGATTGTTATGTACGTCTATGACATAGAATACCTACCCGTGGCGACCCTTGCAATGCCATCGAGATTTAAAATCTGATGGAAAGCACATTGAGCAAAGCTCAGTAATAGCTTAACCCGCGCACGACCGTCGGTCGGTTTCGAACATGCGCGACTGGGGGGGGGGGGCAGTTGGCCGCCCCTCTCTAACTCACGAACGGTTGGTCGCACGATAAAAATAAGCATACCGTTGGAAAGCTTATGACAAGTAGAGCTCAAAACTAGTCTCATTTTCAGTTTAACATAATATGTAAGCAATTTACGCCCTATATATGTTTTCTCATAGCCGACTGCATGAGACCGAGAAATGGCCTGAATCTCAAGGGCTGTGACTAATAACGCATAGGTAAAGGCACCAGCGCACAAGTAAAGGTCCCCGGATGCCGATACACATCTAATTTCCCCAGATTTGTTCAATTTATACGCCGAAACGTTGAGTTGAATACACGGCAATTCTCGCGCCAGCTGTAGGTATCAAAAAAGTTAACAAATGACGAGAACTAATTTTAGCGTTCCTTTATTTTCGCAAAAAAGACGATCTATGTAAATTTTATCGATCTTAGTGGTTCCTGTGATGGTTTGTCATGCTTAAATTTTGAAAAAATCATTAGTTACCAATCTACACAATTGGCGGAGCTTTATTCGCGAATACCTGTTGATTTCCAAAATATGCCACTTTTTCAAACTTTTTGAGGTTCCTGGTATTACTGACGTCTGTGCAAACTAGTTCTGCCATTTTCTACCCATTCTGAGTAATTCATCGTCGATTTTGACGGTGGTACATTTTGGCTTGCTACAGTTATTCGTGACCTAACCTCAGGTCAATATTTGGAAGTCATTGATACCTTGCCTAATGACGGTAACTAGACGTCTGCTTCACTCCACGCTAAAAATGTTATGAAATATTCCGTCAATTTCCGAAAAAACGACATGTCCTAAAAATGGGCTTGACCTTAGGTCAATGAGCCGGCAAATTCCGAAAAATCTGACATAGCAGATTTGCTGCATCTATCACGATCACTAATCCTCTGGAAGTATTATTGAGATATCTTGTTTTGCAAAAAAGTTAGAGGGCGCTAAACTTTTTTGGACATAGGTCTGTTTGACCTGACCTAGGTTATGCACCTTACCTAACCAGAGGTCAAAATTTTGACATGAGATGTAAAATTCATGAAGCAAAAGGTACACAAAATTTCGTGGCTCTGTGTTTGTTCGTTCTCTCGCAATCTCAGAAAAACCTCAAGGGGGCAGTCAATTGCCCCCCCAGTCGGGGACGGGTTAATAAAAACAGACTCAAAATAAACTCAACAAAAACAGATATCGTAGAGGTCAGAGCATCAAAGAGGCAAGCACAGATTAAAATGGGCGTTAATTTTGGAGGGGCTTGCGTTATATTTTCTAGAATTATCGAAATTCCTGGCATTCCTTTGGGTGAAAGCTTAACCCCCGCTCCACTGGCAGTCGGCACCGATCACGCTCGACTGGGGGGAGGGCGGTTGACCGCCCCCCTCTAACTCACGAACCGCTGGTTGCAAGACAAAATAAGCACACCGTTGGAAAGTTCGTGACAAGTAGAGCTAGGAACAGGTCTCATTTTTTGTTGTTTCGGATAATATGTCAGCCATTTACGTCCTATCTAGGTTTTCTCACAGCCGACTGCATGAAACCGAGAAGTGGCCTGGAGCTCAAAGGTTGTGGTGTGTTGGTTGTGTTGTAGAGCTCAAAGGTTTCGGGCCGACGGCCGGTGGGCGCCGTAGCCGAACGCGGTGTGAAATTAACAGGAACTAATTTAAGCGTATCTTTATTTTCGCGGTATTAACCTTTCCATGTGATATCTCTTAAGCCTAGTAGTTCTTTTGACTGTTTTTCATGCTTAAATTTTGGAAAAAATTATTAGTTATCAATCTACACAATGGGAGGAGCTATGTTCGCGAGAGTCTGTTTATTCCTAAAATATCCACTTTTTTGAAACTTTTTGGGCTTCCTGGTATTACTTGCAACTGTGCGAGCCAGTTGTTCCGTTTCCGACACGTTCTAAGTAATTCATCGTCGAATTTGGAGACGGTGCGTTTTGGCTCCTAACAGTTGTACGTGATCTGATCTCAGGTCAATGGCTGGAAGTCATTGATGTTTTGTCCGTCGACGGTAAAAAGATGTGCGGATCACCTCACACTCAAAATGTTACAAAAAGTTCCGCCAAATTCCGAGGAAAACGACATGTCATGAAAATAGGGTTGACCTTAGGCCCATGATCCGGAAAGTTCCGAAAAATCTGAGATAGCGAATTTGTTGTATTTATCAAGATCTTTAATTCCTGATTTCTGGTGATATTATGTTTTCCGAAAACGTTGCAAGGCGTTAAACTTCTTTGGACATAGGTCCATTTTACCTGACGTAGATCAGACATCTGACTTCACCTGAGGCCAAAACTTCGACGCAAGGTGTAAAAATGATCAGGCAAATGAAACATGAAGTTTCGTGTCGCTACGTTCATTCATTCTCTCGCAACCTTGGAAAAACCTCACGGGGGTGGTCAGCACCCCCCAGCCCGGGGCGTGGTAACGTGGAAGACGCACATCACGGCCGTGGTAATGTGCTGCTATGTGACGCTTTCCGACCTCGCAAAATTTGCGCATAGATTTATCTTCGACGTGAAATTCGCTAAAGCTCTTGTATTTCCCCACGTATCCTACTGCCTGGCAGTGTTGGGAGGGTGCAACGGCGATCAGGGACGCCGCATAAAAAAAGTGATCAGCCACTGCTCACGAGCTGTGCATCGCGCTGGACGTCGAGACCATGTCAGTCAGCTCCCTGGTACAGGACCTGGCATGGACGAACGTCGCCGATCTGCTGCCGTGCACCGAGCCCTGGGGCACGAAAACGCGCCTTCTCGGCACTGCGCGGCGCGATCTCCCTGCGGCGCGACGTGTCGTCTGTCGAAACGCGGGAAGGGCCGACGGACGCCTAAGACCTCAGCTTGTACGGACGGTACTCGCCAAGGGGTCCTTCAGATACCGAGCAGCGGTCACGTGCCAGAGGGCGTTCGCCGCGCCCGCTCCGTGTTGGTATGTACCGCCGGGCCGGCCGCTGAGTGGGCGCAAACTGTCCGTTTGGCGACTTTTAACAAAAAAAGACAACGTGCTGGTGTGGGGAGTGGGTGAGGGAAGTGGGAAGGCGTGTATGCTGGTTCCAACGTATACAACGTTTCATGTGTTCCCGCATTTTTTTAGCGATGTTGCCTTAGTAATCAATGATAAACGTGACTGACTGCAACAGGAAGAACCATGGAATGCTTCATGCACAGTGGATGTTAGTCGAATACATGATGATAATTAGGATAATCGTCGTGATCAAGTTGATGACCGCTGGTGGTCAGCTTTTGTGCAGGTGAACTAGGCAGTACGGACCAGTCAGGTCGATGCGCCGTTCACCCAGCCACGGAACTATTCATTACATCAGAATGCAGAACTTTCATGAGGAAAAGGAGCCGTGGCTCTTTGAGGAAAAAACATTTTTTTCGATGTCCGCGAGTCTCGTACTCGAAAGCACATGGGCGTTCCAAGAACGTCGCGATATTCCGAGTGAGAGATGTTGCTACGGTTTTTTTAGTTCAGGGGCCGTGCGAGTGAAGGATGAAAGCGTGGGAAGCTTGTGTGGCCAAGTTCTGGTGATCCGTCTAAGCACAGCATGACGATCTCGTCCCGCTCTTACGATTTCCCTGCACCGTGAATGTTTGCTGATGCACTGGACGCCAGTTCTGCGGACAGTTCCTGACAGATTCCGGACAGATGAGCTGTCCTCGACCGTCAGCGGACGTGACGGACGCTGGAGGAACGGCGAGCGAACACTGCTCCTTGACTCCCTCCTCCGCCAGGCCGTAATCATTTCATCCCGACTAATTCAACAGCTGAAGAGCTTCTCGTTGTTGTTTTCATCGGAAGCATGCCAGTCTCCCCTCCAGTCAATGGTCCTCTGAAATTGACTACTTCACACCTACCATAGTTTTTCGCCTGTTTAAGCAAGCCTGTCATCGGATTCAATCCGAGCCAGTTATAGTACTATAACTAGTTAGATTTTGAAAAGCTTCCTGAACTTTGTCTTGTCATGATGACAATAGTATGCTGAACCAAATACAGTTTTGTTCTCGTCGGACGAAAACTACTTCCATCATTCTGTGTTTTAGTACGGAAGCTGCCAACACTGAAACAAAGCTACGTCAAACATGGCCTCGTGCGTGGAGTCGACGTATGGGACATGCAGCTACTTAAGTAATTGCCTTGGACATGTTCATTAAGTGCCAATGTACTGAGTCATTTCAGTTGTGGCGTTCCTTTCACGATTTAATGAAGGTAGGCAGGTTGTGACGTGGGGATGCCGCTAGAGCTTGTTACGAGCGTTATGTGCAATCCTAAATTGCATGCTTGCGCCATACGGGGTATAGCAATTCCGTACCTCTCCCTGTCTCTGTCAATTCTGCCATCGTCTCTGTAATCGCCGTCGACGTCGCCACAGCCACCGGCGGTAGAGGCCGCAGTATTGGAAACGGTAACTCAGACCCCCCAGTCACTGAGGACATCGCGCTGCAGGTTCGGGGTAGATTGGTCACTGATCTAACAGAAACGCCTCTGGTGCTGAAAAAAATCATCTTGTTTTCAAGGAACAGAAACGAGGAACAAAATAGAACTCCTTAACCCATTATGTTATCAAAAACATTTCGAAGGCATTTCGTTTTAAACAAAAGGGAATACCAATGTTTTAGAGTCATTTGTCACCTATTTGCATTTCATATTGGAATACCTTGTTCTAACTATTTTTGACCAACAACCACCGTTTTACTCCAAGCCTGAAGGATGACATTAGGAATTCAACGTTGGCACTCTAATTTGGTGCCCAAATCTCCTTTCATGAGCCTGTCAGAAAATGTGCATTTACACACGGCAACTGCACTGGTATCAAAAACATTCATTGTGTACAAAGATCAGTGAAGATATAGCTCAGTCAAGGTATAAGACACGGTCGCTGTGAACCACAGTCATCAACAAAGCGTTGCGTTGACAATTTTAAGTCCTCAGTATTTATTGACCTCTCACTCATGAGGAAAGTGCAGTTTCACAATGGTGATTCAGAAGACTTCTCGGGTGAGGCCCTTACGTATGCAAGTTGCCAGAATGTAAACCTCTTTTCTGATGCCTTAATGCCATCCCTGTACTCTTCAACCGAACCGGTTATGCATTTCTGTATCCAAAGACTGCCAGAAGAGGCAGCTGAAACACGGTGCATGGACGTCGTTGTTGTTGATTGGGACTTGAGAGCACTCTGACTTCCAGGCCATGTGTCGCCCAAAAGTCCATGCACAAATTTAATGGGGTGATTTGATTGCAAGACATTACCAAAATCATTTATGAGGAAAACTCTGGTGGATTCCAGGGAAACGACCACTGGTGAAGCCAGAACCTCAGGTAAAGACCGAAGCTCCATCGAGTGTTCAGCGTGTCGCTTCGAATGTTTGCATAGTCCCCGCTGTTGGTGGAAGCTCTCGCCGGTAACCGATTAGTGCTGGCAGTTTCTGGGGAGAAGGCCTCTCTCCGAGGGTCACAGCTAGCGTTCGGGACGATCTGTTACGCGACAAGCAACCTGCCGACTGCATGACGGGGGCCCCACGGTACCGAATACACACTGGGCACGTGCTGAGACATGTCACCTCAACAAACAAGCCTCTTGGCGCCAAAACGAAGCGTCAGCGGAGCTGACAGCAACCCGGTTCTCACAGAAGCGTGACACTCAAACCCCGTTGCCACCATGATGGGACGAGGCGCCGACTGACCCGTTCGCGGTGACCCGCTACCGCGCGCGCAGTCCAGCCCGACGACCCACTGGTGTAACCTGGTGACAGCGGCACAGGAGGCGACGGGGCGAGGACAAAGACCGGCCGGCGGAAACGAGACCCGCCATTATGCCGAGTACAAACACGCTTCTCCTGTGTCAACAGCGGGGCGGCGCGTCGACCCCACACACGCGTCGGCCGTCCGCACGCAAGAGTAATTATGTCAGCGAGCTCGGGTCACTTGCAGGCCCCGAGTGCGGTCGATGTGAGGGCAGACGGCACGGCAAACGCCGGGCGGGCAACGACGGAACATGTGAACGCCGCGGTGGATAGTGAGCTATCGGGTACCACCCCATTATTGCATGAACATCCTTTTACTCGCAATAAATGAAGCGAGAAATGTTTTAAATGAAGGTGTTCGTGTTAGCATTTCATGTTTTCTTTTCGGTTGTTTCCACCCATGGACTGACTTACTGAGAGGATCACAAAAATACAGACTTGCTTTTAAACATTGCTATAACAATGACTAGGAACCTACTGCAATGTTGCACATTCACACCGTTACGCAAACACAAGCGACGTCGGAACTTATTGTGCGCTTGCCGATACACATTTCGCATTCGCATCAGTTTAAGTCGGCAGTTCAAGAAGAGCACATTGCAACGCCAAAAGGAGGCAGTCATGCATATGCGTAGGCAAAGGCGGAAACGAACTAAACCAGTTTTTCCGCATGATCGACAACAGGATTGACGCGTCATCCAAAGAGAGCACATGTGGAGGACACATTAACCATGTTCCCGGAGGACTAGACGGTATGGCCGATTCCCGGCAGGGGAGGCGGATTCCCCCCCCCCCCGAGATCTCGAGCACTACGCATCCGTTTTCATCGAAACAAATGACAATCGATTTGCCATCAGATAAAATACATTTTTATAAAAAAGTTTTAAAAATTTTGAAAGGCATGGGTACAGGGGGCAAAAAAATCAAAATGGGAGATCTTTTTGGACTTCTTGTAACTCCCTTGTTTAAGGACAGATTTTGATGAAATTGGTAAGAATGGAGAGATGATGGATGTAACTTCTACGTTAGGTCCATACATCTGAAATTTTAAGAAAATTCATGGGCGTTCACAGGGTTTCGAAAATGGGGATTAGTTAAAAAAATGAATTTACAAAAAGTTAAAGGTACCTTTTGGCTTCTGCTAGTCATGTTATGCTGAAAAAGTACAAATCGTATTACAGTGTTTGTATAATGTTAGCACAGGCGGTGCCAGGGACATGAAAAAGGGGGAACTGTCATGGTCACATGACAACTTACGATCTTTGACCTTAAATGCCCTTCAGGGACCTTAGAGTCGCTTTGAATGATTTCGTGTGCATTAGATATTATCTGAAAACATTTCCAATCGTTTGAATTTACTTCTTTTTCTAAAATTCTATTTTACGGTTGTTGTGATATATGGCACGCGCACAGGCATTTTAGGTCATAGCTCCGTGACCCGACCTGATACCACGCTGAAACGTGGTTCACAAGCAGAGGACATCCTTCTAAGTCATATGTATCCCTGGTTTGGCAGTTGAAAAAAGCGCCCAAATTTTTGCTAT
Organism: Capitulum mitella; assembly: GCA_030062745.1. Classification (NCBI taxonomy): domain Eukaryota; kingdom Metazoa; phylum Arthropoda; class Thecostraca; order Pollicipedomorpha; family Pollicipedidae; genus Capitulum; species Capitulum mitella. The sequence continues at coordinate 23,405,897 of CP099843.1, forward strand.
GAAATCAAATTTTGAACATTGATCTTGACCTGACCTTGTGAAGTGACCTCAGATGAATAAAATCATGTTTGTATGCTGCCCAGTTATTTACCTATACATCCATCTGAAGTTCTAACCTCCATTTTAAAACCGCTATTTTTGGCAGTCATTTTCCTTTACCCTTAACATGACCAAAGATGACCTGAGGTGTCTACCAAAACAATGCCTGGCTCCGTCCCTGAGCAAAATAAAATTTTGAAATTTTGTCACAGTACGTAGAAAGAGTAGATAGGAAAAGTCACCACATTTCGTGAAGCTGCATGAAAAATCCTGGCATTGGCAAGCAAAACACCCGATGGGGCGGATTCAGCCCCAACCCGCCGGGAACAGGGTTAACACGTGAAAAGCGAAAAGTGAAAACGTAGTCCAAGTTGATATAAAACTAGTCTGTATACGGTTCCTTAATGCTGCTAGCTGAATTACTACGGGTGCAGCATGGTTACATTAACCTAAATCAGAAAGTGGGTTTACTTTTAAAGACGTCGAGTCTTGGTCTGCATCGGCAACGGCAGCGTGACGTCCTTACCTTCTTGATCGTTATACCCAGATGAACTGTGTTCATGAGAACAGCTGCCGTAAACTCCGAGAGAAGCAGGAAGTGCTTCGGGTACCGTGGGTTCTGAGGAAGAACACTTGTCAGCGCACTGAGTTGGAATAGTGCTTTCTGGCTTCTAAGAATCATTGTAGCATATCGAACTGGTGGAAACGTGGAAAGATATGTCAGATGTTTCGAGACCACACGAGATATTTTTTGATACGCTCTGAAGATAGATATCAGACACGCTAAACGAATACCGAAAAAACTTTTTACGTCACATTATTTCAGTTAAAACCAGAGGGTTGGTGAGACGCAGTCTCTTGTCCTCTTCGGGGATGTCATCCAGACCCTTTGGAGGAAGGATATGTCCTTCTGAGGCCAAATGCCCTGACTGGCTACGTCATCTTCCTTCAAGGCAGTCTCGATTTGGAACAGCCGAATCGTCCCGATCGCCACGAGAGACGCGTGTGGCGACTAGACGACACGCCCGACCCTTGGGGTGGGCGCACCCGGCCTTGGGCGCGGCCGAGGCCAGTCCGCTTCCAGATTTGGCCAGTCACACCTGGTCGCCGCGTCGGCGGTTCTCCTGGGAGGCCGCCGCCGCCCCAGCGAGCTCGGGTGGCAACCAGTGCCCGCGCTCCCTCCCATGGCTCTCTAAGCAGGGGGAAAAGTTGGGGGCAGCGGCTACCGGTCGCCGACGCCACAGCAGTCACGGGCGGTCTGAGTTCGGAGAGGAGCGCCCCTCAGGAGACCCAGCAGTCGCCGGCGGTTGAGGGCCGCTCTCTGTCTCGACCGATGAGTGTCCCTCACAGCGAGCCAGCCAAATTCGCTTGAACGGGATGTTCCGCCTCATCGCGCGTTTTGAGCTGAAATAACCGAGTTGTAGGTTGTAGTCTTGAAACCAGTTTGTGATAGGTATCGTGCCTTAACCCTATTCCGACAGGGGGGTTGAATCCGCCCCCATCGGGTTCTTGCTTCCCAATTTCAGGGTTTTTGATGCAGCTTCACGAAACTTGGTGACTTTTTCCAGCTATTTTTCTACGTGTTGTAACAAGATTTTGCAATTCTATTTTGCTCAGGGACGGAGCTAGGCAGCGTTTTTGGGCGACACCTCATGCCATTTTTGGCCCTGGTAAGGGTAAAAACAAAACGTCTGCCAAAAATATCGCTTTTAATATAGAACTTAAAACTTTGTGTGGATGTATAGGTTAATAGTTAGGCAACAGACACATACAATTTTGTTTGCGTGAGATCACTTCACAAAGTCAGGTCAAGGTCATAAGTCGAAATGTGGTTTTATAGCGATAATTTTGGCGCTGTTTTTTTTTTAAATACAAAACCCGGAATATATATAGCGTAGGAAGGTGCCCTCTACTTGTGTACCAATTTTCAGCTTGACATCAGGTCGGGTCACGGAACTATGACCTAAAATGTCAGTGCGCGGGCCCTATATCACAACAGCCGTAAAGTGGAATTTTAGAAAAAGAGTGAATTCAAATGATTGGAAAAGTTTTCCGATCATATAACATGCACACAAGACTATTCCAAGTAACTCTAAGGTTAATGGAGGTTGTTTAAGGTCAAAGGTCGTAAGTTGGCTTGAAGAACATGTGACCATGACAGTCACCCCGTTTCCATGTCCCTGGCACCTATGCTAACATTATACGAACATTTTAATACGATTTGTACTTCTTCAGCACAACATGATTAACTGAAGCTAAAAAGATGTTTCCTTCCTTTTTAATTAAACCTTTGAAAAAAACTAGTCCTCCTATTTTCGAAATCCTTTGAACACCTATCAATTTTCTTAAAATGTCATATGTATGGATCAACAGTAAAATTTCCATCCATAATCTTCCGATATGGATTATGACCGATTCTGATGACAAAATTTCATCAGAATCGGTCTATAAACAACAGAGCTATAACAAGTCCACAAATATCCGCCATTTTTGCTTTTTTACCCCCTGCGTCCACCCCTTCAAAATGTCGAAAAGTTCTTTTTATAAAACGTAGTTTACGTTATGGCCAATCGATTTCCGTTTGTTACGATGAAATCGGGTCTGTAGTTCTCAAGATCTCGGGGGGATCGAATCGGCCCCCCCCCCGTGCCAGGAATCGGTCATACCGTCTAGCCCTCCGGGAATAGGGTTAAAACTCAACGCTTGCGGAAATCCAAAGCGATATCCCATGGTTTTCCCGTGTGTTCTATTTGGCCGTGTCCATTATTTACAACTGCCGCGTGGCGTCCCGAACGGGTGCAGGCCAGCAAACATTTGCATTCATTGATCAACGAAGGTACACCGTCGGTCATCATGGAAGACCAGTATATCAACCAAAACCAATAAAAAATCCGAAAACGGCAAAAACATCATTAAAACATCATTAAAACATCTTCAACATCATTCTCAATATGATGCCATTTTGGCACCACTTTGGATAGCTTTGGGAAAAATCACCAAGACCTGCAGAACTGATATACTGAGAAGTATGAAAATTTGTGGACGTTTTGCCGTTCGTTTGCGGACTTCTGCGGCGAAAAGGATAAAGGAACGTTTGGCATTTTTTTCCCCATGCAGAAAGCCTCGGGTTAACAAATGGGTTTTCCAAGAGGGGAAGAAGCTCAAAAGTCACAAATTTAGAGACACTGCCGGAGACAGCTGCATGTTTGCTTTAATGCTGAAAATACGGAAACGGTAACGACACAAAAACAACATACAATACCTAACAGATGTATGCGTAATGGGTGATCGGGCAGTGCAGTTGCCAACATCATCGCCGCAACAGGGGCGGGCTGTAGAATGGAAAGCGGTAACAGGAAGCAGAAAGCACGATAACGACTGTAGGTGGCAACAGACGACCTGCCAACAGCGTTGAAAAAGTCCTCGTGGCCATACAGCGCTGGAGAACTCCGCCGTCGGTCCTCATGATTGAAGAGTGCGTCGCCAGCCTTGCTGCCGCAACAGAGGCTCCGCTGACAGCTGGCGTGCAGTGAGGAATGGCGTCATGCATTGCATGCTGTGCGTGCGCTATTTCGGGGGAACCTCGCTCTAGGCCAACGCGTGCGGGGAATTCCCAATTTACGTTTACATCGATATCAACAGCGGTTTTTCTTATTTCACGTCACTCATGCGTTTTCAGATTTCACGTTTACAGATCTGACTTACCTGCATTTGGATTTGTGTACTGTACTTTGTTTGTGTAGTATTTATCTATATATTATGTATTATATATGTGTTATATATTTATTGTATATGTGCATATCTAGTATTTTGTGTTAGTAACCTGCATTTCATTTTTGTGCCTCCGTGAGAAATTTGAAGAATTCCATGATGTGGTGACAAAAATTTTACTCGACTTTGCCAAAGAATTAAATACTTCCAATAACATCTCCAATCCATGTGCAGCAAAACTGAACTGATGCGGGTGGATCGTGTGAGCTGAAAATAACTACAAAGCAATGTCAAATCATTTTGTCACTTTGACTTAACTGTTAAAGACGGCGAGTCTAGGGCTTTGCCAGCCTAGGATTACTGCGCACACTCACAACTGCCAAAGCAGACCTAGATCTGAGGCTGTTTTGCCCTACCCACCGAAACAGATGACGCTGAAGAACGTACCTACCAGGCCACAACTTCCCCATCCCCCTGCTGGTACAGTGAAGTTTCCGATCCGGGCAGAATATAGTCACTGAAGATCAAACCACGCCGCCCGGATGGTCCCACCTCAGAGGCATGACAGCGACAATCCTGCCCTCTCTGCTCGAAAGGAACTTGCTACAGACCCTGTTGCTCCAGGTGACGTAATGTATGCTAGCCTTACAGCGAGGCGGAACAAAACAAAGCATGCTGTCGTCGTGGGGCTGGAGCAGTTGAAACGGAAGCGATGACTCATATTTGAGCCGTATTATAGGTAGCGAGATAAAGTCCGCAAAACACGGTCTGAGCAAGGGTTTGGTTGCGATTTACGTTCCTGGCCTACTTGAGAGCCCCTTAAAATGAAATATTCCGGTAATTGCATTGCTCCTACCTTTCCATTTTTGTCTGCTCAGAAGATCGCTGAAGAGAACTGTTCGGCGGTGGAAAACGCGGCGGTCAGATTGGCATTGATTACCTGAATTATGGCATCGGCGATAGCCTCTTCACTCGGTCTCAGAATCACAGAAGCGCCGCTGCTCGGCGGACGTCGACGACCTCGGAATTTCACGACCCACCAGCAGGCGCTGGCCACTGGACAACGGCGCACCAAAAACACTGTATCCCCCCTCAGCACAGCTCGAATGGCGCCATCACGTGATGTCTGAGACATAACAGTACGATTTAAATGCCTTATTCTTAGAACGGATTATAATTAAACCTATCTGGAATCGTAATATCTCATGCCGTCAGCCATGCGTATTACCTGTGCCGGAATTACGAATGTGAAGGACCCGAGTTTGGCATGCTCTGGACATTGAGCGAAGGCTCGCCCTGCCGAAAAATCTAGCGTAATATTACGTAAATTATGCAAGGATGGCGCAACAGCCATCAAATTTCAGTAATGTTTTCTTAAAGACGGGACAGAACGGCACTTCGACAGTCGTTTCCCCGACATCCTGAGCAACAACATTCGAGATATAATGCTTGGGCAGGCAAGCTGACGAGATTAAACACAGTGGGTCCTCAAATGCAGTTTGCTGCCAATGTAAAATGGCATGGCATACCACGCGCCTGTCGTTACGCTCGAGGAGAGGTTGTTATACTCTTCATGATTCCATAACACGTATTTGTTTCGGTATAAAGCAGCGTTGCTTCATGGATAAGTGATATCAGGTGTTGATTTGTTTTTGCATAAGGCGGTGATGCGTTGGCTGAAAAAATATTATTCTGAGTTAGTACTTCGACAAGCGCCATGTACTTAAACGTTCACGACACATTGCTTCAATAATGCGTGCAGTTCGACTGACTGCAGAATGGGTTATCATGAAAGTGGTTCTAAATCGTAACACTTTACAATAGACCATCAGATAATGAGGGAATTTCGTTCCGTCGAATATCTTATTCCGTTGGATTAGCTATAGCTTAATAAATCGCAGAGTATGTCTGATTATCAATATGTTTCTTACTCCCCGCATACCATCATCACATTCGCAAGCGAGTGTAGCCTGTATTATAGGCTTACAGAACTTGACCATACGAACTTTAACTGGGTCTGACCGCTTTTTTAGGGAAAGGCTTTGGCCCTTCAGTTAAACCAAGCCGTAAACTCCTTGCCACTGTATTTCGGGATGTGTCTTGATAATGCTTCTGATGAGAAATGATGTGATCTGGAGCCAGGCGCAGAACTCGCGTAGAATGTCCGGGAAACCATTCCGAAACAACGAGGAGCTAAGATGCGTAGAAATATTTTAAATTTTCTTCCATCTCCTCCGTGATTCTCAGCGGGAAGGTGAAAACCGGATTGTCTCGTTTCAGTGAGAATGCACGTAAACGAAGGCGAGGTAAACACTATTAAAAACGACACCAATTTTTCCAGCGTTTGATAAGTCTGGAATCAAATGCTATTTCCACGGCCCTTGGGTTTTTTTGGCAGAGTACAAGAAATGAAAGAGTGAGGAAGGAGAAAATGGCGAGGGGATAGAGAAACAAAACGAAACGAGGAAGATATTACATATTACATCGAACTGTCAGAAACTTAGGGTTCTGGAAAATGGCCTGACTGCCAACTGCTAACAGACAGAATTGACCATACTAACAAGCTGAAACGACGTAAGGCTTAACCCTATTCCAGCCTACGGGGATGGCTTCAGATGCCCCCTGGTTTTTTGACTGCTATTTCCAGGGTTTTTGAAGCTTTTTATGAGAAGAGCAGCAGAGCAGTTGTTATGCCAGGTTTCCTTATTTATGTAGTCCAGAGGCGGAGCCAGGCACAGTTTTCGGGAGGCACCTTAGGGATCGTTTTTGGTAATGCTGAAAGTAGATGAAAAATGGATGCAACAAATAGAGGTCTTAAAATAATCTCAAACCTTCACAAGAATGTATATATATATATATATATATATATATATATATATATATATATATATATATAACTGGTCAGTTTACGCATTGATTTTGTTGACTTGAGTCACAAGGTTAACTCGAGGTCAAAAGCCAAAATTTGGCTATAAGTATAGTTTTTACGCCAGTTTTCAAACTCAAGCAACCGGAGTGTATATCACTTAACACAGTGACGTCTACTTGTGTTCCAAGTTTCAGGTCGATATTAGGTCCAGGTCATGGATATATAAACTAAAATACCCATGCACGTAAGAACCTTATATCACGGCTTTCATAAACAGGACATTGAGGAGTGTAGTCAATTCGAGTAACTGAAATCGTTTACGAAGGCTATGAAATAAACCCAAAGCCACTAAATGCGAAATATAAAATAAATACACTAAATGCGACTTTGAGGTCATTTCAAGTGATCTGAAAACAAAGGTCATGTGTTCGTCTGATGAACATTCGAGTACGACAGTTCCCCATTTTCATGACCCTGGCACCATCAATCATACGAGCACAAACGCTGCCATGCGATTCGTAGTTTTTACGTACAAAATGGCAAGGAAAAGGTAAAAAATGACTTGCAACTTTTGTTTTAATTCCGTAAACAAATATAACTCTCATTTTTCAAGCCACGTAAACGCCTAAGAATTCTGTCAAAATTCGAAATGTGTGGAACAAAGGGGAGAGTGTCATCGATTAGCTCTCCATTCACGCCTATTACATCAAAATCGGCTTAAAAACATAGGGACTATAACAAGTAAAACATGCCTCTCTTGATGACTTTTTACCCAGTGTATCCTGCATCACGACGTTTTCAAAGTCCCTTTTTATGACAAGGGCCGTGGAGAATCGAATGCCGTTCTTTTCAGTCAAATCGGACGGTCATTTTTGAGACGTTGGGAGGGGGAACCGAATGAGCTCCCCCCACATACGAAAATTTGTCTTTGCGTTATGGGTATGGGCTTAGCGTCCTTGCCAATCGCAGGTTTCCTTGTACTAACGCGTCAGGCGAGGGGGTTAATGGGACCTCCTCGCCGTTTCGCTCGATGTTGAGCTAGTGCCGTTTAACACAAACGAGAGCATTGACCGCCATGAGAGCAATCAATGGTACCCGTTTTTAAGATTTTGGGCCAACCGCTGGCCACCCAGTCAGGTCAAAGACCCGAAATCGATGAAAATGGCAAAACCTTTTGTTCGAAAGGTCACAGAGCGTACAGCTTCGCAATCAGATACGGAGCACAGGACTCTCTGGAGCCTGCGGATCCAAAGAATTCTCAGTATTACTTCCAGTCAATGGAATACGCAAATCCCGTGACCGACTGGAGCGGTGTGTAATCCAGGGCCCTTTGGCTGCCATGAAATGAAAGTGGGTAAGTCAGAATGATGCAGAATGTACGTCAAATCGGAAATCAACGCCAAAAATATATCTATGTCGACCCGAGGTCAAAAATGCCATCAAAGGTTATTCGAGAACAGTGACCTCGGTTGACATCGCTTGCCCTTTATTGACTGACGGTCTGTGTATAATGTTCCGGGCCGCTGATTTCGAATCCGGCATCCATTTTGTGCCATTCTTGCTTATTCAATTCATTTCATCCGATGTCTAAGGTCATCCGAATTAGTCCAAGTTCAGCATCATTCGGGAATCGAACCTAGGACCTCCCGGTCCGAGGCTTTACGCAGCACCAACTGAGTTAATCTGTCCGTACCATGCGATGCGCCGACATCTAAACCGTACTTATAAAGCTATATACTTCAATAAACATTGCAATAAGGTCACAAAAATGAAATAAAGTCGAGGTCAACCAAGGTGGACCAAGGTCACTGACCTGAACTGACCTTCAAATGTGACTATTTTAGGCCACGCTACGTTGCCCGATTGTGGTGTTAGTTGTTCAACCCGCGCAAATATCAACTTTACCGACAGCAACAGTTTACCGTGGAAATGCTGCAATGTTTGCGCAAAACTGGTCTGCAGACCCTTGAGAATAGTGCCATGTCTTTGTGACCTGGCCTGACCTCACCATTTTTTTCAAAAGATGAGCAATAAATGATTAACAATAAACATAGAAACAAAACAGAGCAATAAACCTAGAATTTCACCGTCTCAGCCCCAACACTGTTTATGTTACCATCAAAAACTGACTGGAGGGTGGCAACCACCCATTCCCTCTCGCCGGGCGAGGATTAAAACAACACTCAGTGGCGTGTGATAACCAAACTGTGATGGACTGGCGTTGCCTACAATAGACAACGGTGTGATCAATGGGGGACACTAGGACACGAAGTCGCCTTCCTGGGAAAACTGTTCGTCGCAGTAAAATTTCAGACTTAGATTCCCACGCCAACGAACCAAACTAAGTGAGCCTCGATGACAATTGCTACTTGTATCACATGGGTACTGTTGAAGGGCTTAGTCAGTATCTAATTGCGCTGTAAGAAATTTAAACGAAGCCTTGAGAGAAGCACCGAACTGTCTGTCAGAATATGTACGTGGCGATGGCACGAAATATCACGTGATCCGTGAGGCGTTCCATACTGCGCTCAGCGAAGGTGATATTCACGAATCTGAATTTTGCTCCCTAGGCTACCAGCAGAACCATATAGGACGGTTTACTGCAGGGCCTATTTTAACATGTTAACTGGGGGGGCAAATGCCCCCCCAGTCGGGCACTTTGCCCCCCCAGTCAAGATCCTTTGCCCATGCAAGGAAAAAAACAGCCAGGTGTACTAGCGTACCCAGGAAGGTATTCCATAATGCGCTGCGCTCGCAAAGCAGCATGTTATCAACGAAGGATGTGTTGAATCACTGAGTAATGTGGGAGCACACTTAGAAGCATCACTTTATAATACGTATTGCAGGAACACCTAGTGACCGCTGGCGAGCGTGTTTCGTAATTAGTACGCCGGCACCCGATGCCACGATTGTCTGGTGGGCGGCCAAGGCGTTTCATTGCATCGTAAGCACGTTAAAAATGATGGTAACCATCTTTGATGTGTTCAAGCGCAAGAAAACTGAAGGGCGAGCTGGTGCGCAGGGCGGTTTCGCTATGGTGACATAAGGTTTATATGAATGCGGTAACAGTCCAGCAGTGCTGTAGTCATCACCAATCATCCTGATCCGAAAACCCTGCTAAAATCCCAGTACCTGATTGGTAGAACGTCATTGAACTAGGCGGTTAAACCCGAGTTTTACGCGAGGAAAACAGAAAATTAATCAGTCATGTATTAAAATCGTCAATCTTGCTGCTCCTAGTGCATGGATTTGAGCATCCCATGAGCATGCTTCATCTGCTTAACGAACATGGCATGGCCAAGACTGCAGATAATGACGAATGTTGATGATAGCTCACTGAGGCGGGCCTAAGGCGAATATTTCAATCTGAGGTGACTTTTTTATTTTGGGGCCGATAACCTGGAAATGGAGAAGTTTGTTCTGCCTGTGTTAGGACAGCTTTTACACTTCTGCGCAGTGTTGAAAAACATATGGCCAAAATTCGGTGAGAAAATGTATTTTGGGAATAGATTAGATTAACAGAAACTATCCCGGACAGGCAACCTACTGTCTCATTTAGGGAAGAATCGAAGCTGCCGCAACATCTTGCCAATATTCTGCCCATCGTTTGCAGACTGTGACTTATATATTTGAAGTACCACGCCTTGCCATGCCACGGCAACCCACGGTGCCGGTCTGGCAATTTCCCGCACGTTCTTAGACGTCAGGATGTTTAAGGACCACCTGCGTCAATGCAGAAAGTACCTTTTATAACGGAAGTCTGTGCCACTAAGGCTGCACCACGAGAAAAAAGACGAATTTTGGTTGACCGGTGCTCAGAACTGCCTTCGCGGGAGAAGTGCTGCAGCAATATTTTCAGTCCCACCGTGTGGATAGGCTTACCCAGAGGTAGGTCAAAACACAGATCGTCCGCGAAATGATGAAGGTGTGGAACAAAGCCCGTATTCTCACTGCATCGGAACGGAACGTGATAAAGAAGCTCAACAGGAAGCTTGACCAGTACCAAAGGCAAATTCTGGAGGTTCAGCCCGGAAATTGACAAGAAGAATGGATTTAGGGACAACCTTAACAATCTTTTTGACCTTGCCCTTGTCGTCACCATTAAGATCATCAAAACCAAGAGGATAAAGACATTCTCTGGGCCCAAAGGGATCCAGGTCGCCGAGGCGTCATGGTGGTATTCGATAAGTTCCTTTCTGAGAAGGAGGAGCGAGCTCTTCAACGACAACAGTAGGCCGAAGCTTTAAAGGACCCGCCGTTAGATTAAACAGCAGACCGAGCATGAGGCAACTGCCCAGCTGGAATACTCGCCTACCGACAACACATAATTGACAGATCAGGATGACCCGCAGCCCTTGGCCATGCCTTCGAAGCGGCCCTGCAGGAGAACCAAAAACATCGCCACTCCTGGTCAGGCAGCAGCCCTCGATCGGACCAAGCTCAATGGTCGCTCTGCAGTTCACTTCCTGTCGGCGACGGCTTCGGTCCTCGGCCACGACTCCTCTGAACCGGCGATCACAGAAGCTCGGGCAGGCGCGCACGTAGATCGCAGAGGAAAGCCATTGCGGACGAAATCTAGCATTCTTTCTCCGCGTCACCCAACCTGGTGGTCCACTGGGACGGCAAACTGTTACTGACGATGGAAAGGAAAAGGTGGATCGACTCTGTCATTGTAACCGGTCCAAGAAGTGCCGCCAAGCTCTTCGGTGTTTGGAAGTTGCAAGTAGAGCCGGAGCAACGCCAGCCGACGTTGTCGCGCTTTGTCTGGAAGACTGGGAGGTTTCGGACAACGTCGTCGGCATGAGCTTCGACCTCCACCTCCAGCAATACTGGACAAATTGTGGGAGTAAACACGCTTCTTCATCAGAAGCTTGAGTGACGGCCTTTTCCACTTTGCTTGTCGTCATCATATCGTCGATCTGGTGGCAGAGGCGGCTTTCTCCACGCGCTTCGGTCCGTCCTCGGGACCGCGATCTCCTTGTTCAAGAGCTTCAAGAAGAGATGGAGACTCATTGATTGGAACAAGTTTGAACCTATGGTGTATGAAGACCTGGAGCCAGCAGTGGCCGAGACTATGTTGTATGAGTTTTTGCCTTCCAATGATCGTTTCGTCGCCTTCTGCCGTGAGAAGCTCGCTGAAATCCAACCTAGCGATGATCATCGTTGGTTCTTTGAGGTCTCGATTATCCCCTTTGGTCAAGAGCCTCCACGGCGAATCAAGTTCCCCAGCCGGATGCTCTCAAACGTGTCAGATAGATGGTTCCATCGCGCCAGATGGATGGGGCGCATAATCTGCGGGATCAAGATCTTCTGGCTTTGCCATCAGTTCTCCGTGACTCTCAGTGAATTGGGAGCACTCAAGCGCTTCGTCTCTTTCATGGTTGTTTTGTACGTCAGTGCATGGTTCTGTTCTTCATCAGCGGTCAGCGCTTCCGTGCACGACCTGGCCGTTCTGCCAAGCCTGATGTGAATGCTGAAATTTCGAAGGGGATCTCCAAGGAATTTGCCGATCACCTATTATCCATTATGACATTATAGTCGACATATGATTTATTATAACAATCACCTATTATGGTGCCCCAGCGAAGAACTGGCTGGTGTGTCGTTCTTCGACGAGGGCGTGCCGTGTTAGATGAAGACGAGGATGATCGCGGCAATCCAGGAACAGGGATTGGAAAGTCCTCCCAGCGAGCGCAGGTGGATCTCGCAGAAAAGGAGGTTCTCGTCCCAGGAAGATCATCGTCGACTTCATTGCCGCAAAGTCGGTGGGAAACCTGAAAGCCTACGGCATCAACATGGACTTCCTTGCCGACAATCCCGTTGATTGGGAGACAGCACCTGGCTTCACGAACGCTAAGGAAGTCCTGTGCGGGATCGCGGTAGTTAGCGACTTCGCCGAACGAGCTGTGACTCTTATCCAAGTACACAACAAGGTACTGACGAAGGATGAAGGGCAAAAGCAGTACCTGCTGCAAGTCGTCGAATAGCATCGTCGCCAGAACCCCGAGACCACTAAGAGGACTGAAGTATCATTCCCACCTAAGCCACACTGCTGCCGACAGGGCCAGTGACCAATGACCTGAGACAGAATGCGAAGTGTCTTTCGATCCAGTGTGTCAAAAGGAGTACTATGATGTGCATTTTATGCATATCGTGCGCTTCTTTTAAAAAACTGAAGCACGTTTGGGGGCATTTCAGACATCCCTGAGCGAATCTCCCAGGGATCACAAGTCCAGGGAGAATGAATTCTTGCTGGGGATAAATGAAATGGTGTCCTTTGAATTTAATGGGCTCGGAATGCACAAAAGCCAGCGCGAATTTCATCGAAATAAAATAAAATCCAGCACAAACGACATACAGTCTCCGTGTGAAAGTGCTAAGAGTGCTGGACCAAGGCCATCTTTGACACATGGTTTCCTCCAAAAGACATATCAGTTAATGACAGAGCGCTGTGGAAGTGTTCATTGTAATTCGCCCTTTTATATATATGTCTTCCTTAGGAAAGCATCTATATATATATATATGTCCTTTCCTTAAGAATATATATATATATATATATATATATATATATATATGAAGTGGACAAAATTCAATAAGGAGAACACAAATGCCGGGGGGGGGGGTCTCAACCAATGCGTCTTGTTCGCAGAATTGCCCCCGCAGTCATCTTTCCTTAAAATAGGCCCTGGTTTACTGGTTCACGACGGGTCATAGTGATATGACTCCGGAACCTGAATAATATGAGAAATTTCAAACACAGTATATGCTCGAATACTGCGTAGCTGCTCGGCCGCCAAGTTGAGCCTTGGTGCCTGCCTGTTTTCGTTGAACAGAGCCTGTTTAAGCACAACAGGAAGCTGAGGCAAATCAAAGTTCAAGAATGCCATAGATGGCCCTTTGTAAAATCATGGAAACCCGTTGTTTCGTTTCGTTGTCATTTGCGCCTCACGTATGAAATCGTAAGCTCAGGCGCATATCTAGAACCAGACCCTAGGCAGTGGGCAACGTTGTATCGACAGTGCTGGCAGCAGGAGTGAAAGTCTGTTAGGCCCTTGGGCTTCCAGGTGCTCGGAGGGCTCTTTTCTCTTCTTGGTTTGCGTCTATGCACGCGCCTTTCCAAGACGAGGTGACCGCGGCACCCCTGACCTGGTTATCTGATGGGACGGCCACCTATCGGCAGTCTCTCTGGGGGTGTCGCCGACGCCGACTCTCGTCTCCTAACCGTTTTCTTTGTCTCTGTACTGTGTTTTTTATTTCTATAAGTGGTACTTGTTTTCCCTGACAAAATAAAAAATACTCACATTCGCATGGATCCAAAGGCAATCCAAAAACTATCCCAGCATTCAGTTGGCACCTGGCATCATCCAGACTGTTTTTACTTGTCGCTGCGAATCTGCAGGCGTCGGCTGAAATGTTTACCACGTTGAAAAGCAGATCGTAGCTGAAGTGAACTGGGATAATGAAAACCATCTATTCGTTTGGACCATAATAACCAACAACTATTTTTACAACCAGTTCTAATTGTTTCCGCCAAACGTAATGCTTGGAACCAATTCCATACAGTTTTTTTGCTTTCATGGACGTTGTGCAATATATATATATATATATATATATATATATATATATATATATATATATATATATATATATATGTATATACACATATATATGTATATATATATATATATACACACACATATATATATATATATATATATATATATATATATATATATACGCCTTTTGGACCAAATTGCCGCGTTATTTTGTTTCAGCATCGCATTGCAGTAGCAGAAAAAGCTGGAGGAGGTTTCTGACAGCTGCAGAATTGCTAGACAATGAACAGCGTCGCACGTGACAGAAGCTGAAGATTGACACGTGACAAACCCTCAATTTTTACTCGTTGACCCTCAGGCGTGCCGTTTTTGTGTGTGTTCATTACCCCGGCTTTGTCGAACAGTCGGTTTTGCAGCATTTCTTGCAGTCGAGCACAACAGCCACACCGGCGTGATAAGGAATAGTTTTCATTCAGCGAAGAGGCCGGACGACCATGGCCCAGATGCTTCCAGTGGGTTGAATGGACCGTCCCGCTCTCTTATAGCCACAACAAGAAGCAGGAAACGCAAAAGAATGGTTGCATCCCGACTACTAGCCACATCCAGTGTGAATTAATACTTTTTCAAGGCCTCCGATTACCTCCATTCGCAGGAATCCACTGTGTGGTTAGGCTGCACGTAGATCTAACGTGTCACTGGTAGCGGGATTTCCGCTTTTAACCGTGCAGATAATCTTGAGCGAAGTATCGGTACGAAACTTGGCCCAAACGTAGGACCCATTTTGCCCGATTATGAAATGCGAAAAGGCACCAGAGCAAGCGCAACCCCGTACGGATATCTCAATAGAAAAACCGAGAGAGCGCAAACCGTGCGGTCCGCCACAAGACCACTGAGAATGACTGACCACATCCAGCGGTGACATTTGCAGTGCTTCCCGCTCACGTTTCTGCTGAGAGAGCCGTCACCGCGCGCAACTGTCGCCGGCCGGCGACGCGGGCCTTGACACCGGTCACGTGACCGCCTGAGGCGCGTTCCACGGCTGGCCGGCGGTCGTGCGCCGCCGGCAGGTGTTGCCCCAGGCGCCGGGCCGAACGCACGAGCGGTGTGGCCACTGATCGTGCCCCCGGGGCAGGGGCCGCCGGCCCGTGCGTGACCCACGCCGCCGGCCACCGGGTCAGGAGTAGAGGGGTCAGCTGCGAGGCTGGAGTGGACATTGCTCCGGACTGGTGCACGACCTCGCCGTGGCTGGTGCACGGCCACTCACCAGACTGGAGGCTTGTTTTTTTTTTTTATCAAACATGGCTAACTCATGAACACGAGGACCAAAAAGGTGAACTTGTCATTACAAGCATTAATGAGAATAATGCACAAATGACAATCACGTACAATGAAATTCAGACACAAATGGTATTTGATATGGAGAATGATAAGGCTATTAGCAATTCACTCTTAAAACTGTTCACGGCAGAATTAATTTGAAACGAATCACGTGGGAAAACGTAGCCGACTAAACCGGCGCTATCCATTTGCTTCCGGCTAGTCGTAAGGCTTGGCTGGGAACCTGACCACACGGACTCGAGCTGACTATGTGTACTGCGTCAAGGTAGACGTGCCTCCTTGTTCCAATCTGAGCAGGTTCAAAGTGTGGGTTAAGGGGTGAGTTGTTCCGCCCTGGATGCCCGGGATGGGAGAAAATCTTCATTTTCGCAGTGCACAAAATCTTTGCAACACAAAAGGACCTATAGTTCTCACAAAACAATAGCAACGCATTTTGTAGACTGACGGCAGACCTGGACTGAAAAGTTCGTCGAGTCGCAGTTCAGCGTTATCCTGACAACATCGGACAAATTATGGTCAGCCGAATATATGCTGCCCCTGATATAAAGGGCGGCCGATTTACAACGGCAAAGCAATAATGCAGACTGTAAATCACGTCTCCGAAGGTATGAGTTAGGCCACGACTTATGGTGTTCGTATTACTCGCAAAAGAAACATTTTCTCCAGTAAGTTATCGAAGTGATGAAAAACATTAAATCATGACCAATCGCCGTTCATTTCATCCCCACAAACCAAGGTTTGAACGACATTGTCTATTCTTTCGAATCTACAAGGTCAGAGTTTTTTTCAAATAACGTGCAAAATAATTTTGTAAAAGAAACGGGCCTTTTATGGCCTGCAGGCATTGTTCGAAAGATTTCGTGGTACCCACTTCAGCATGTACGCAATCCGACACGACCCGACCTGGCCTCTTCGGAAACAGACAGACACACAGACGATAGACCTGAGCTCACGAGATAATTCGTATCGGATTAAAGACAACCATCTCATTGTCAAACAGAACTACTCTGCAGCGGACAAAATATGGCATGGTTCGCATACACCCTACCACCGAGTTCTCAAGCTTGCCTGAGACTCCAGTAAAACCCACGCGGCTGACTGAGTCAGTATTCGTTCCTGAGGGCCACGTCACGCGCTGGCTGCCTGTGCGCGTGCAGTGCGCTCCTGACCATGAACTGCTCTCCCCACACCCTAGCCGGCGGCACCGGCAGCTTCCGCACCATCCCCTCCCCATTACCCCTCCCCCAGCCTGCCGGCCGGCGGCGCTACAGCGTGGTGGAGGCCCGGGCAGTGTTCAGGACGGAGGCGGGCAGGTGCAGCCGGCATGCCGAAGGCAGCTGAGGGTGGTGTGGTCCGTGAAATGGCGATGACCTCCGATTTGTCTGCAGAGGTCCAAACCATTGAAGAAGCGATCGAAAATGAGACTTGTAATGCACACAATTGGTCGCTGTAATTCGTGCGGGTTGAACATATTCATTTTTACGTAATTATCAGTACGGATGTCCAGGGCGGCGAATTCATAATACGACACCAAACAGAATGCAATCGAGAAACCCAAACGAACGAATTAATACGCCGATTAAGAAACGTTGCGGCCAGTTATCCAAGTAATGACACTATCATACTGATTCGGAATGGCAATACCTTTTGTTACGAAATTTTTCCCATGTAGCAACATACGTGTCAGACAATGCATCACTTCGAGATACAGCAGCGTCGGCACCTTACAGTCAAGTCCGATACATGCTGATACTCTTCCGATAACTGTCCTTTTCGTTTGGCGGTGAAATCTTTCCAAACGATGGCCCATTACCCACGAAAAACGGCTCAGAAATCGCGGCAGCTGAGGGAGTGGCCGAAGAGGTTTCGTGACTTGCTTCCGATTTTCGATATTTTCGCATTTTGTCGGCTCGCACACAGTCATGCGCTGAAAGACGATCCCGGCATCCGAACCGGCGCGGGATCGATACAGTTATGGCGCACCGTTAGCGTTTCGCACAATATCGATATTCCACTGTTTCTCATTGCTCGAGTTACCATTTTTCTGAAAATCGTTAGCGCTACATAAATGGCAAACTTTTTCGTAGTTTTATGCAACATGCTCTTTCATGTGAGTTTTGGCTATTGCATAACAGGATGTCTGGTTTTAGCTTATTCAATTTAGAGCGGAAGTTCTCAGACTGACAACTCAACTTGCGGAAATGAAATTAACTGTCCTAATCAGTAGCATGTATGCTGCCGTTTGCACGCACGCATGCACACGGCGCACATACGCAAGCCGTGACGTCATTTTCCACGTACCAATCGTCCAGCTGCAGTGAAACTGGATGAAACCGCTTCTGCGGACAAAGCCTGGGGAAAACACAAGTGAGTCATCCAGGTCGCAGGCGGGCGGAACGCCGCGCCAGCCGGCGAAACCATGACTTCTGGCCACTGCAGATCGGACGATCCCGGCAGCCGAGCGGGGAAGCCGTCGGCCGAGCCGCCGGCTGGCGTCACACCCGCTCGGCACTCACTTTCTCCACGTCCGCCGCCCCGGCCGCGCCGGCGAACGTGGGGATCCCGATGACGAGAGATGCGTCACGAGCGGTCATGGGGGTCGGTGGGGGTACCCGCAGAGTCCGGACAACCTCCCAGCGGAACGGGGCCACACGGCGACGGAACGACTGGGTTGTCCATTTTTTGTGGTGATACTGGGGGCGCAGCTGGGACGGAGATGGTTACGCTCGAGCTTGGGAGAGTTGATCGTTACCTCCATGGTGTGGAAGTACCAAATGATAGTTTATTTTTCACATTGCGATAACGTGACCTGCCTTTGGTACGCAGTTCCTAACTATACCGTTGTTCTCGCACGTGGATAACACATGGGTGTCCGTAAAGGAGCATCCGAATCTGTACGCCAGCGCTGCTGTTCCTGGGCTGATGCTCAGTCACGGACCCGCGGCGTCACATGGTGGCACTTGTCACATGTTGGCACTTGTCACGCCAGGCGATTCTGCTGGTCAGTTTCAAACTTTCGCGGTGTATGCCGGTCGGACACAGTGGACCACCTCGCATATAGCTCTTGGCTGCTCTTGTATTTGCAGCCTCTGTAAATATTTCTTAAAAAATCGAACCAACGATTTAATCAACCAGCAGCACTTGGCCGGGGCCTCTTTGCGGTGCACATTGCAAGTCATGACGGCAAGGGAAAGTTAACTGAAAAACTCCTTAGCACCGGGACTATGCAGTATGGAACTCCCCGGCGAGCACCGCCTTGGCGAGGCGTGCAAAGCCACGAGCCAGGACGCCACGGTCTCCTCTGGCGACGAGTCGACAAAATACGTGGACAGCGGGGGTGGCGGATAGGGCGGGATGGGCAGGGGATTAGAAGCAGGACGGTCAGCTGATCCTGTGGAAATTGACGGGAGTCAAAACCATCATTTTAGTCTCATATGTCGGAGCTAGCCAGGGAGCCGTCGACAGTACTGGGGCATGCTACGGTCTCCAGCCATTTTAGAATTTGACGTGTTACAGCAGTACAAAAATAGTGTGTACCTCAGTATTTTAGATAGACGGTGACCATTGTAAGTCACACGGGGACTTAACAGGTGACGTCACAGGGGACCATGTCAGCAAATTCTCGTTTTCTTTTTATTAGATCTTACGTGCCGTAAATTATAGTGTGTTTGAGGTGACCAGGACGAGTTCTGACGATGAATGCTGCTAATGCTGCCACACAGATCGACGCTGCACATGAATTATTACTCATTGAAGCCTTCAAGGTCAATAACAGGTAAAAATGTCAATGAAATAAATCCATGATTTTGGCTAAAGATGACCTCAGTTTAATTAAAGGCCCCAGTGCTTAGTTCACTGACAGAGATCTTGCCGTCATCCCTTTGTAACTGGCCGGTCTAAAAAATGTGTCATGTTTCAAACACATGTGGATAGGACAGACGTGGGGCAGTGATTGAATGGTGAAAGAGATACATTTTTGGCAGTTTTTTTTCTTACCTGGTAGCTGCTCATCGACTCTGGGATAAAGGTGGTTTGGTGTCTTTTGTTTGGTGTTTGGTGTTATATTCGTGAAGAATAAAGGGCCCTATATTCATAACAAAGACATTGCTGGTGAATACTCTGATTAAGCCGCCCTAAACACCACAATGTATTCCACGTTTGGGCCAGAACTAAGATCCAGTCGGCCCTATCTGCTCAGGTGGACCATACTTCCAGTCCGTCCCATCCTCCTAATCGGTCCCAGCCTCCCGTATTCGGCAGACTACGGTCGGCCGGAAATTTACCTCGATCCGACTTGCCACTCACTTCGTCCGCCTAATGCAAACGTACTTGAAATTTTCTGTCTCGGTACTCCTGATCATATACGGACTCAGCTACTATCCATACTTAACAGACTTTGATGCAGTGCTTTTTTCCGAAACCTTTTTCTTTGGTTAGAAAACGTGTGATTTAATAGGTATTAATGAGAAATGGCGGCCTACATACAACCATTAGCCGCACCCGAAAATGATCTGTGCTACACCTATGACTCCAATTCATTCGCTGACTGCATTCCTCTCTGAGTTAAGTAGCTTGTCTAGTGCATCCACTGGCGTCACATAACAACGATATGTACATATTCCTCTCGTCTGACAAGAATGCGCTTCAAAGGGATCTTGAGACTGAGGAGTGCACTGCTACCTGTCGCATATTGTAGGAATTTCTGCATTGTTTTTTATACAGTTCTGGTTTTCTTATTATTTTAGATGTTGGGTGTTTATATGCATTACAGCTGAACATCACACAACCACCTGGTAAGGAGTCCCTTCATGAAACAGAGGGCACCACAAAAACAAAACAAAAATGCAGCGGTATACCTTCATCACCACTTAATCCTGGGACATCTCATGCGCAAATTAATCCACCGCCACTGGTGAACAGGGTCTACGTGCACCCTCTCGCCGGGTGGTGTGCTGACATACAAAGACTGGTTACCCAATAAATGAAAAAAATAGTATGTATTTATGCAACGAAGATAAACATCTGGCTGGAGTCTGGAGGAAGTTTTGAAGCTGATAACTTTCAAATCAAATCCCCGCTGCAGTCAGAGCTGTTTGCCGTTTTACGCGCGTCACGATCTGAGTCTGGGGAACACGCGTCCCGCAGCGTGAGGAGGCTGTGAGCTGCAGCCTAAGTAGGGCAGAGGGGAGGGCGTGGTACTGACGACGTCACAGCCAAGTGCCACGACTGTCCCCCTTCAGTTGACGAAAGGCGGCAACGCACGTGCAGCATGCGTCACACGCTGCAGCTGCAGCCCCAGCGTGTGACGTGTCGACAGGCTGCACGCACGGCTGGTGCAGCACACCTTGACCAAGTATACGAGCTTTGAAAAAATGAAATATAGTTGCATCACAGTTCATGGCAATGTGTTGGTGATATATCTGTGATCGATTCAGTACAAGCTTAAATATAAGACGAAGAAATGTTCGAAGTGCTGGTGTGATTCTCGTGCCTTATACGTGATATAGAAAATGTAAGGTGCATCAGAGACTAGGCAACAGTGCAACATTCCAAAAACGTCAGAAATCTACGTTTTAAGAGCTTTGATGTCTCTCTTCAGTATTCCAGATGTCCTCTCGCACTGCAGTGGCATTACGGTAAGTGTTGTCGCGGAATAAATATGAATAAATACGTGAAGACCATCTTCTGCTCTTTTCCGTGTCCACCTGTGTGTTTTCATTTTGAGATCAGGAGGTGAAACTTAAATGCAGATTGAGACATGCCGCACTCCTCAATCAGTACTGGAGGAGTCTAACATGATCGATAGGTCATGCTATCATGATCAGTATCATGATTGATAGCGGAAAAATCGATCCAGTATTTTCGGATGACTGTTGCCCGCGGTTTCAGGCCAAAAGATAATATTACTCCCGATGACTGAACGATGGTAGAAAGGACTCGCGGGCATTGCTTGTTCTGTGTTGAACTGTGGCAGACATTACGTGACAGCTCTTTTCCATCTCTGTTGACATCGTCAATATTGACCTAGCTAGCAATATCTGGGGACTAATGCGCACACTACCAGCGGTGCGCCATTCGAGGCGGTGTAAGTGTTCCGTTGGCGGTCAAAGTCTGATTGGATTGGGAGCAAAAATGCGGATAAAAAAATAAGCTGTTCCTCTAGTCTTACTTTTGTATGTTTTGCTATATGTTTCTCCTGCACCTGTTCTGCATCCGTGTGTTATCCTATTGCCTGCTGATATTTTCTGTCGTATTTTTAGTTGCATGACAGGGCACTGCACAACCGTGTACCACCCACCCACCACGTCCAAGTCAACCAACCAATTAGCTTTTCTATAAAAACAACGTAGAACAATGAATGATGAACAATGACCGATCTTGCAAATCGTTCACTGGAAATTCAAACGCGTGGCCATATGCTCCACTATACACCAGACCTGCGAACTGATTTATGACTATATGATGATTTGTATCTGTACATGTCTTCCCCGTTTTTAATGCAGCTATTGGTTGGTCGTCGTCCAAGCTTTGTGACTGCTTCGCCCGAGTAAAGCAAATGGTTCAAAATTCCACGCTGTGGATATCCACTTCTCCGTTCTCGACGCACATTTTTCGCAATTTTCGTGCGAAATAAAAAGTTGACAGCAGCGGAGAGTACGTAGCCAAAGTGGGAAGAATGGGTGATTCGTAAATCATCAGCTACGACGATTCCGTTTAAGGCCGTTAGAGAGACATAAATTTACATCTGGAACGGGCAAGAAAAGCTACTATAACTTGATCATGTCATGATTAGGTTGATACGGAGTACATGTGAGTATATGCGTTTAATCTTATACAGAGCCCAAATATTTGGGCACAGTCTGAGACGCCTTTGTCACTGATCCCCCTGGCGAAGGCATCTCGTACTGCGCCGAAATGTTTGAGCTTTGTTATAAGATCAAACCCATACATTCACGTATACTCCGAAATAGCTTAATCACCGCCTTCTGAGTAAACATGTTTTTGCGGACTCATATCACTTATGTCGTGTTTGGTGAGCAAGCGCAAGCATTCGTAAATAGCCCTTATTCACGACTTTCCTTGGTATATTCCATGACCACAGACCACAGGCTCTAATCTCCGAGATTTCCGAACGTTCATACCTGTTGATGATTCCTTCTGATATATATATATATATATATATATATATATATATATATATTATATATCTTTTTCTATGTATGAATGCATAGTACGGACCAGAAACATTGCAGTTAAGTCTTGTTGCATCAAAAATACCGCGTAATAATGGTAGACAGTAAAAAACGATTGCTACCGTACAAAGAAAGCGGAGCCAGATTGTTACACTAGAAAATATTAAATCAGTTCTGATTATAAATAGTTTTCGTCTTAACATATTAATTCTCGTCCTAGGCACGTACGAAAAAGATATCCCGGGAAGGGATACTAAATAACTGCGGCACTAATGGAACGACACCTTTTACTTGAAAATAACAAATACACTTTTCGCTCACTTCATCAGAACACCGTTTGAACTTCAGCTGATTTCCTGACTTACCTCTTCATTAATCCTCAAATTCTTAACGTAGAAGCAAACATCCTGTTTTTCTGCAACAGTTCTATTTCGTACGCTTTTATCAGTAGTGCCTAGTAATCCAATGCACTTAGTAATGGGCAATAAGTGATAAGGAAAGCCGCCGAGAGTAACTGAATACCAGCAACGCAGTTCTGCATTTACGAAAAAAACAAGTCGTGCTTGAAAGTGGCGTGGCCGTCTTTGGCAAAAACACACAAACAAACATGGTGGTCACAGCGAGATCAACTGCGGGTTCGTTTGTAGACGGTGACCACGTCAGGCGGATGGTGAAATATACATAGGAACAGAACCAGCCGAGATACGCCAATGTAACGAAAGCGGAACAGCGGGTATACTTCGGATATACGCCGGAACTCAAAACTCCATCGTAGCGCTCAGATGTAACGAAAAGTAAAAGTGGATACGCCATGGTAATTTCGAGGACACGTAGACGTTATTATTGAGAGATTTTCCCCTGAAGCGCTAATGCCCAACCGTTGAGCCACGCCCATTAGAAGCTCGTTGTTGCGGGAGAGCGGTGCCGAAGGCCTTTAGCAAAGCTCAGAGACATAGATACTGCAGCTGTTTCCTCAGATTCATTCCACTCCGAACAAGAAAACAAGCTCTATTTTACGGCCCGGGTATTCGGCTCTTTCCCTGCCGCGTCCACCTGCGTGCGGCCGCCGCGGCTGTTCGCAGACCCGCCTGCAGGCCTGTCGAGGAAAAGGCGCACTATCTCCGCCGTCCCGGGTCGACGGCGAGGCGAACGGAAAACCGACAGCCCCGGCGTGCGACGGCCCGGGCGTGGCTGTGTCGTTCCGTGACACGTGACCGTGCTCCGTGATACATCACGGCCACGGCCAGCCGAGCGGCGGCCGGAAACACGGCCACCGCTCCTGACGGGCCGCTGCTCACGGCTGTGTGGGGGGCGTTGTTCAGAGCGGCATCGCGTTGCGTAAAGCGCTGTCACCGCGAAGTTAGTGCTACGTGGCTCCGGCGTGAACAGCTCCTGCGTAACAGCTGTAGATGGTTTGACCGAGACACTGACGACGGCGTTTGGACGGGGGTCTCCGTATTGCTCGTTAGAGGTTGATCCTTACTTAGCGTTTCCAGCTGACAGCCTCATCTGATCCTTAACCCTATTCCCGGAGGGCTAGACGATATGGCCGATTCCCGGCAGAGGGGGCGGATTCGGCCCCCCCGAGATCTCGAGAACTACTTATCCGATTTCATCGCAACAAACGGCAATCGGTTTGCCGTGACGTGAACTACATTTTGATAAAAAGAAATTTTCAAAATTTTGAAATTTGTGGATACAGGGGGGCAAAAATGTCAAAATGGGGGGTACTTTTGGACTTCTTATAACTCCGTTGTTTATCGACCGATTCCGATGAAACTGGCATGAATCGAGAGATTATGAATAGGGCTTTTACCATGGGTATGCAAATTTGAAATTTGGAGAAAATTCATGGGCGTTCACAGGGTTTCAAAAATAGTGGGATTAGTTTTCTAATAATGGAATGAACAAAAGAGGCCAAAACACTTTTTTAGCTTCTGCTAGTCATGTTATGCGAAAGAAGTACAAATCGCATTACAATGTTTGTATAATGTTAGCATAGGCGGTGCCAGGGACATAAAAAAGGGGGAACTGTCATGGTCACACGTTCTTCAGATCAACTTGTGACCTTTGACCTTAAATGACATCCAGTGACCTTGGGGTCACCTGGAATGATGTTGTGTGCATTCAATATTATCTGTAAACGTTTTTAATCGATTGAATTCACTCTATTAAAAAAAAAAATCATTTTTTGGCTTTTGCGATATAGGGTACGCGCACTGACATTTTAGGTCATAGCTCCGTGACTCGACCTGATATCAAGCTGAAACTTGGTACACAAGTAGAGGACACCTTTCTACGTCATATATATTCCGGGTTTGGCATTTGAAAAAACGGCGCCAAAATTATTGCGAAAAACCAAATTTTGACTTTTGACCTTGGCCTGACCTCGTAAAGTGACTTCAGATAAAGAAAATTACATATGCACATTGCCCAACTATTTAGCTATACATTCATATAAAGTTTTAAGTTCTATCTTAAAAACTCTGTTTTTGGCAGACATTTTCCTTTTACCCTCAACATGGCCAAAAATGACCTGGGGTGCCTCCCAAAAACGTTGCCTGGCTCCGCCCCTGAGCAAAATAGAATTTCGAAATTTGTCACGGCGCGTAAAAGGAATAGCTGGGAAAAGTGACCAAGTTTCGTAAAGCTGCGTTAAAAAGCCTGGAATTGGCAAGCAAAAAAAACCCGATGGGGGGGCGGACTCCGCCCCCCCCCCTCCCCTGCCGGGAATAGGGTTAAGCAACATCTCCAGCTGACAAGCCCACGGTAAGAAGGATTCAAAAGTCGAGCGCCATGGAGTTTCGACTGCATGTAAAACGCAAATCGTGTTCCACGGCTCAAGATGTGAGAAATCAACTAGAATTCAGCAGCCGCCAGTTCTGAAAACTGATTGCATCCCGTCTACTGCCACTTAGTACTATTCCTTAACCTTGTGTTGCTGGTAGCACGGGCTTAAGGAAACGTGCTCAGCTTTGTGCGACCTCGACCCTCCCTGTCCAA
Source organism: Capitulum mitella (assembly GCA_030062745.1). NCBI lineage: Eukaryota > Metazoa > Arthropoda > Thecostraca > Pollicipedomorpha > Pollicipedidae > Capitulum > Capitulum mitella. The sequence goes on from CP099843.1 coordinate 23,431,606, forward strand.
ACTAGTCAGGTCTCCCCTTTCCTGCTCGGCGGTCTCTGGCAGGCGTGGTGGCCAGATCAGTCTGCAGAAGGCGGCCGACGGCCGAACGGCGAGCCAAACACCCGAACCAGGTCGACCGTTCGCCCTCGGAGACGGGGAGGATTCTCGGCTCGCTACGAGCATTTTTCTGCCTGCTGCTCAACCCAGCCGTTGCAAAATCGGACGGGAGGAGAGCGGTTACCACAATCCTCATATTGCACAAGGGTGACAGGCACCAGGCTAAAAACTGGCTCCGCCATCGCCAGCGACCTTGTGTCGTGTTTTGGCAGCGGCGATCTTCTGATGGGCATTCTGCCGGAGCAGGAGGTGCCGTGACGTGAAGCTAACACAAAATTAGTGGGCCGCTTGATGCTTTGTTCGTCTGGACAAAGGAAGCTTTGAAAAACGACAAGCTCACACCGGGAATGACTAAAATGTCTTGGCAAAAATTTTACTAGTTTTATTTTATATTAATTCAGTACTGAACTATGGTCTTCACAGAATAAAAATGCCAACATAGGTTTTTCCAAAATCGGTCGTGGAGAGCTCCTACATCGCATAAAATTTCTTAAGCTCCTGAATAATATGGGAGGACTCTTCAACATCGATTTCCAGTCATGGTGCATCAAACCCATTGATATGTCTGTCCAGAAAGATTACCTGGAGCTGTCTTTCGCCAGTTGCGTTAACAAGTGTATGCTTTGGTCGTCTTGAAATATTGCCCTCACTATAATCACTTTCCAATATGGTACCGTGTATGCCTAATGTGATGCAGGTATGTTTAGTCATGTTCTCGATCTTATTGGAATTACTTCTTTGCAATAAATTTTGGTACCTGAATGAGACTGTGTCCAAAATTCCACAAAAAATAACCTTCGAACAGGATTTTGAGCTACTGGAAGCTCGATGCTTAAGTATCTGGCGGTGCTCAAAACTGCTTATTGCTCATCACTAATGTTTCCACTTTATTCTTGTTGTACACTCCATTCCAAAAATATTTTGCATCTAACCCTATCCCCGGAGCGCTAGACGGTATGGCCAATTCCTAGCAGGGGGGGATTCGGTTCCCCCTGAGATCTCGAGAACTACACGTCCGATTTCATCGCAACATACGGAAATCGATTTGTCGTGACGTGAACCACATTTTTATAAGAAAGAAGTTCTCAAAATTTTGAAGGGGTGGATATAGGGGGCAAAAAATGTCAAAATGGGGATATTTTTGGACTTCTTATAACTCCGTTGTTTATGAACCGATTTCGATGAAATTGGCATGAATCGAGAGATTATAGATGGGACTTTTACCATTCGTCCACACATTTGAAAGCCTGAGAAAATTCGTAGGCGTTCAAAGGGTTTCAAAAACAGGCAGATTATTTTTCAAACAACTGAACGGACAAAAAAGTTAAAAGCATTTTTTTGGCTTTTGCTAGTCATGTTAAGCTACAGAAGTACAAATCGTATTACAATGTTTGTATAATTTTAGCATAGGCGGTGTCAGAGACATAAAAATGGGAACTGTCTTGGTCACATGTTCTTCAGATCAGCCTATGACCTTTGGCCTCAAATGACATCCAGTGATCTTGAAGTCACTTGGAATGATCTCATGCGCATTTAATATTATCTGAAAACGTTTTTAATCATTTGGATTCACTCTATTTTCGAAATTCCATTCCACGGCTGTTGTGATATAGGGCACGCGCACTAACATTTTAGGTCATAGCTCCGTGATCCGGCCTGACATTAAGCTGAAACTTGGTACACTAGTAGAAGGCACGCTTCTACGTCATATGTATTGCGGGTTGGGCATTTGACAAAGTTGCGCCAAAATTATTTTTATAAAAAAATGACTTTTGACCTTGACCCGACCTTGTAAAGGGAACTAAGATGAAGAAATTTGTATCTGTATGTTGCCCAACTATTCAGCTATACATCCACTTAAAATTTTAAGTGCTATCTTAAGAACGCTATTTTTGGCAATCATTTACCTCTTACGCTCAACAGAGACAAAAATAGCCTGAAGTGCCTCCCAAAAACGTTGCTTGGCTTCGCCTCTGAGCAGAAAATAATTCCGAAATTTTGTCACAGTACGTGGAAAAAATAACTAGGAAAAGTCACCAAGTTTCGTGAAGCTACGCCAAAACCCTGGAATTGGAAAGCAAAAAAGAGGAAGCGGGGGGGGCGGATTCGGTCCCCCTGTCGGGAATAGGGTTAAACGCAATGCACCAGTACCTATTCTGTCAGTAAAAAAACTATTAAGTATTGCTTTCGTCATCGAAATAAACTGGTTTTGTCTAACTTCGGCGGTCATAGATATGAGATAGGTCATAGATATGAGTACAACGCCAAGTGCGTTTTTAAGATAGAACTTAAAACTTTCTATGAATGTTTGGTAAATCGTTCGGCAACATACAAATACAGTTTTGTTTACCTGAGGTTACTTAGCAAGGTCAGGCCAAGGTCAAAGGTCAAAATTAGGTTTTTAACGAATTTTCTGGCGCTATCTCTTCTCAAATGCTGCACCCGGAATATATGTGACGACGGAGAGTACCGTCTACTTATGTACCAAGTTTCAGCTTGATATCAGGTCGGGTTACGGAGCTATGACCGAAAATGTCAGTGCGTGTACCATATATCACGACAGCCGTAGCATGGAATTTCAGACATAGAGTGAATTCAAATGACTGGAAACGTTTCCAGATAATATTAAATGCAACGAGATCATTCCAAGTGACTCTAAGGTCAAGGGTCTCAAGCTGATCTGAAGAACATGTGACCATGACAGTTCCCCTTTTTCATGTACCTGGCACCGCCTATCCTAACATTTCACAAACATTATCGTACGATTTGTGGGATTTAGCATAGCATGACTAGAAGATAACCAAAAGACTACTTTTAGCGTTTTCGTTAATTCAGTTTGGCGTTACGAGGATCAGTTTAAAAAAAAACTAATCTTCCTGTTTTCGAAACCCTTTGAACGCCCACGAATTTCCTCAAAATTTCAAATGCAAGGATCAATGATAAAATTTTTATCCATAATCTCTCGATTCATGTCAATTTCACCGAAATCGGTTGATAAAAAACAGAGTTATAAGAAGCCCAAAAATATCCCCCATTTTGACTTTTTTGCCCCCTGTATCCACCGCTTTAAAGATTTTGATATCTTTTTGCAAAAATGTTGTTACGATTTCGCAAATCGGTTGCCGTTTTTTGCGATGAAATCGGATCTGCAATTCTCGAGATCTCAGGGGGGCCAAACCCGCTCCCCTCCCCTGCCGGTAATCAGCCATATCGTCCAGCCCTCCGTGAATGGGGTTAAAATGATTACGGCACGTTGTCATCATCAGATCCATGTTTTCACACATGAACAGTTTTACTATGCGATGACTGATCTGAGTGTCATGTTCTGTGGAGCAAACTCAAATTATGCTTAAGCCAGTTGCATAGGAAGGGATTAAATCGACCTGTTACAGAAAAGAAAACTCATCGAAATGAAATGAAATGGTGATTAACGGCAGAGATCATTCGCCATGGTTTGTGTGCGTGAAAGTGATGGCTTATAATGCGCGAAAATGTGGCTTGTAATTTTTAAAGAATTTTGGGCATTTGGTTTCTCATATCGGGAAAAATAGAAATGAAAATATTTTTATTGAAGCATATCCGTACCTTTTCCAAGTATTCGTCGCCATGAAACTTACTGAAACATAAGTCAACTGAAAACGATCCGAGAAAAAAAAACGCAATTTTGTTCTCCAAGGCGCTCGTTTAACCCGTCCCCGACTGGGGGGGCAGTTGACTGCCCCCCTGAGGTTTTTCTGAGATTGCGAGAGAACCAACCGACACAGAGCCACGAAACTTTGTGTACCTTTTGCTCCATCAATTGTACATCTAGTGTCAAAATTTTGACCTCAGGTCAGGTCAGGTTCCTGACCTAGGCCAGGTCAAACAGACCTATGTCAAAAAAAGTTAAGCGCCCTCTAACTTTTTCGCAAAACAAGATATCTCAATAATGCTTTCAGGGATTAGTGATAGTGATAGATGCAACAAATCTGCTATCTCGGATTTTTCGGAATTTTCCGAATCATTGACCTAAGGTCAAGCCCATTTTTAAGACATATCGCCGTTTTTTCGGAAATTAAAGGAATATTCCATAACATTTTTAGTGTGGAGTGAAGCAGACATCTAGTTACCGTCATTGGGCAAAGTATCAGTGACTTCCAGCCATTGACCTGAGGTCAGGTCACGAATAACTGTAGTGGGCCAAAATGTACCACCGTCAAAATCGACGATGAATTACTCAGAATGGGTAGAAAATGGCAGAACTAGCTTCCACAGACGTAATTAATACCAGGAACCTCAAAAAGTTTGAAAAAGTAGCATATTTTGGAAACAAACGGGCTCTCGGGAATAAAGCTCCGCCAACTTTGTAGATTGGCAACTAATCAATTTTTCCAAAACTTGAGCATGAGAAACAATCACAAGAACCACAAAGATCAATAAAATCTACATAGATCCTCTTTTTTCGCGAAAATAAAGGAACGCTAAAATTAGTTCCCGTCAATTTGGTACCGCATACGGCAGCGGCGCACAATGACGGCCGACCGGGAGAATTACGGTGTCTTTAACTCAACGTTTCGGCGTATATATTGAACAAATCTGAGGAAATTAGACGTGTATCGGCATCCGCGGACATTTACTTGTGTGCTGGTGCCTTTACCTATGCGTTATTAGTCACAGCCCTTGAGATTCAGGCCATTTCTCGGTCTCATGCAGTCGGCTATGAGAAAACATATATAGGGCGTAAATTGGCTTACATATTATCTAAAACTAAAAATGAGACCAGTTGCGAGCTCTACTCGTGACAGGCTTTCCAACGGTGTGCTTATTTTTATCGCGCGATCAACCGTTCGTGAGTTAGAGGGGGGCAGTCAACTGCCCCCCCAGTCGCCGGTGTTCGGGACGGACCGGCGCTCGTGCGCGGGTTAAGGTACACTTCCTTGCTTTTAAAGTGGAATATCGCAAGCGCATTGCTGAAAAAAACCCATTTAAGACCCAGCACTCTTTTCTCTTAAAAAGTTTTGAAAAAGGTCTTACTGTTAAACGTTTTAAGAGAACGGTCCATTTAAAATAACAATGTTTTTCGCTTTTTGATAAAATACCTTTTGATGAAAAAGGAAGATAAATCTAACGTATCCTTCAAGGTCATGTATGTCCCGGTGCGCCGGGCTTTCAAGGAGTGCTGCAGGTCTGTATTCCCGGCTACGGATAGTCACGCTGCGGTGTGGCATAAATAGTGCGTGGATTATTTATGTGTGTTGCGTTTGTATGATAAATGTGTGTTGCGCATGTTTGAATCAAAATCTCTTTGAAAATCCGCTAAACTGGTTTACACCAAGATATATCATGAAGCAAAAACCAGCAGGTCTGGTTAAAAGCTCTGCTTAAGAGACGTATTTTCATGCTCGCCAGGGTGCCAAGGTCAGAAGTCGTAACCCCAGCTTCTAAAGCTCTGTCTCTGTTTATGTACGATGTCATTCACTACAAAAGACGTCCTTTGGACTGCGTTTCAGGCAGTGCCTATCGAGTCGGATTAAGGAGCACCAGCGATAACATTCAGCTAGCAGTCACGACGCACCCACGAGGAAGCGGGGTGTTTTCGTGTTTCTCAATCGTGGTTATGCCTACCTGAATCATCTGCAAGAAACACAATATCTGGTGAATCTGAGTAATCGAAATTACACCATAACTCGCGTGTCTTGACTCACGACTCATTTCCATTTTTCTGTCAAAGTACGGTCCTGAGCATGGTCTGCAAATACCACAAGTGCGAAGTGCATCATTTCAACCTCTCTGGCTGAAGGTCGTGGAGCTTTTCTGCGTGGCGTTTGGCCGGAAATTGTGCTATTTTTCTCAGATAAACGGACAATGCTTCAGGAACCTGAGCGAGTAAGAAGCATTTTCCGTCAAGTTCTTAACAAAACAGGACAACCTGGTCTTTCGGAGCTGTTTCAACTTCTTAGCAGGAAAGACCAAAACGATTGTGGAATGCATGCCAGCTAAAAATACATACTTGTGCTCGGGTTATTTCTTACGAGCCATTCAACTTTGCAAATGTTTGACTCATTTATCATAGGTAGGGTTTGTTCGCTGAAGTCGTCCATCATTAGCACCGGTGATCAGAAGCTAAAATGAATATAAGTATAGGACAGCGATGGTTTCTTCAGAATCCGCCATTGTAATGGCATTTGCAGCGCTAAACAGCGGCATCACCACTTGATACCGGATTCCCCGCGACCGTCGGGTTGCTGCGTCCCTCAAATTGAATTGACCGGATTCTACTCATTATTTATTCCCTTCCGTTTTGTTTAGTTCTCCGTCAACAATTGGGTTCAAAGGCTCCTGTGCTTCAGATCAGGCGTCAGATTCCCATCTAAGTCCCTGGCCCAGCTCGCGACGATGGCGCACCGATCACGAACACAATCTGCACCCGTGATCGCTGCCGTCTGAGGCCGAACTCGCGGCGGGCCCGCGACAATCTCGTCAATCTCGTCGGCAGCCCCGGCCGCAGTCTCCGGTATTCCCCGCTCGCCGGACTCAGCCGTTCACGCGGCCGGGGCCGCAGGCAGACGTGACGTCACGGCTAGGCGTAGCCGCGCCTCCCGCGGCCGGTGGGGTGGGGGGGGGGGGGGGCAGCGCCCGGCGCGGCCGTCCGGCCACAGCCGCAGCCAGTCTCGCGGTGTATCTGACTCGGTCCGGTCACATCTGACGGAGCTCCCGCCACAGGGTCGCAGAGCTTCCGCCGCCGACCGCAGACAGCCGCAGCAGCAGCCACAGCAGCAGCATGAACACGGTGAGTGCGCGACAGACCTGCCCCGGGTCGGCCCCGGACGGAACCCAGCTAGGCTCGCGACGGTCGTGAACAGAATCCCTTGCGTGCGCACAAACACGACATCAGTTGGTTTGGAGGACAGTCTTTTTCGAGGAAGTGTCAGCGAAGATATCCGTCCAGTGAAGTACGTCAGTAAAAGCGGCATCGCAGGCGACGGAGTGGTGTGAACAACAATATGCGGCAGATATGGCGTGGTGTTTATTCGCGCGCTGACTCGTTTATCCCAGCGACGCATCAGCTGAAGGCACCGGCTGAAGCGTGAACCGGTCAGGACTTTCGCCAATGAAGGGCCGATCGCAGTACTTCGTCTTGCACGTGAGGTCAGGCTTGAGTGTCCAGCGTAGGCTTATGGGGAAGGTGTTAGCCAATTTCTGGACTTTGCAGGGTAACTAAACACCTCGGTACCTTTTGTTCCTCTCCATTTAGCAGATTGGGCTCTGGTAATGATAATATATTCTGTACACTGGGCAAATGTTCTGTTTTCAACTCCGTAAATACGCTAACTTTGGTCTCTCTTGCTAAAACTTTGGCAGTGCTGACGCTAACATTGTCAGATGCCTCAAATGCATATGCATATTCTGCGTTGTTCCTGTTATTTTGCTATGCAGGGTAAAACGACCATATGATGATGGCGGCTTTGTTTGATTTTCGATTGTACTTACAATGCGACTTAGATTCTTGAAGTAGGCGTCGCATAATGCCTATCACTGCCCTTATTTAGATTACTTTAATGTTATAGGTCTGCGTATCTTTCGCCACCACAGAAGACTGTAATATAAATCATTGGTGTGGTTTTCGGAAAATGATCGTGGGTGCCCAAAAACGCATATGGGGACATCCAAACATTGTGTATCGGAAGGGGGAAAGAGAGTCGTCACAGGCGTTTATGCCTAAGGTTCAGAGAAATGTGTTTAAAAAGATATTACGGGAGGTAAATTACGGAAGGATGACTTCCGTAACTCATACATGGCTTTATGGCGAGGACATCCTTACAAGGAATATATGTATCTAGTTTTTCCGGTATCTCAAAAACGCGCCAGCGTACTCACCTGCCCCAGTAAAATCTGAGCAAACGAGAGCGAGTTGGCAAGAATGAATGGTCCCTACGCTTTGATTCATAAAAATGTCCCCTTCATTGGTACGTGCACAGTTAAAAAATCGCGATTTGAGTAGATCACTCCTTTTCATGGAGGATCTTTCTCCAGGACCAGGCTTGACAATGCTACTTGGAGGATGGTGGGGAAAAGAAACTGGTGGGTGACAATGGAGTAAATGAGTTTCTATTATTGTTTACAAAGCTGATTTTAGTTGGTTAACGTGAGACTGAGAACATAACTATATTCCAGTATTTAAACAATTTAAGTTGTGGGTGCCCAGCTCGTATTGTGGGGGCAGGGGCACCGACACCCCTGATGTAAATGTTCCACTACAGTTCTGAAAGACCGGAAGCCGTTTGTGTCTTGTTCACTTTGGCGGTGAATATCTGCCATGACCTGAAAACAGCACACAGTCTGAATGAGACGAGCTATCGTGCACCACTATTGCGCTCTAGTGCTAATATGTGGTCGCGCCATGGCTAAAGGTAGTAATGATCTGCAGTTTTTGAAAGGTTGTGGTCGATCATTGCCATTATGTCACCGAGCAGCGTCATGCTTAATAAGTCGGACCTGTTTACGACGCTTGCCCGACCAGCGACATCGAAGCTCATTCTTATAGCAAACATGTTAACTTATCAGAAACTGCCTCCTGAACGCCAGATGCTAGGCCAACGGTCCAGTGCCACTGCTTCGGGTGGTTGCAACCGTTGTTGGAATAAAGGAGGGAACAATACGAATATATTGCAGTTATTGCCCTTCCTGTCTCATGACTGTCTGTTGACTGAGTGATGTCTTTTATGCTGAAGCATCTCTGTAACATATTTTTTTCACGATTGCTTTTGTTATAGGAACAGTGCTGGTAGCAGCATAAAGACAAGACAAATTTACATTATGGCATGACTCTTAGATCAGCATTGCAAAAGTTTTGGCAAGGGAGACCAAAGAAAAATGTGGCTCGTGAAAGAAAATATTGCCATGCAGCAGGTTTGCAGTTTGTCATTTGCAAGCCTGCTAAGCAACCGTTCCAACCTTTTGCACCTGACACTATCACATTTAGTTACGGAGAAAAAACAACGTTCCCGCACTTAATCGCGTTTTAGTTCGCTGCGTCAGCGCGGATAATAATAATTAGGTTGTTTCGTCTGCTCTAGTTCCACCTCGCCCTGCATATCAGGCTACCAGCCTTTGAAGCTAGCAATCGCTGCCCATAATAACATCAAGGTCGCCGGCTTAACGTATCTGTTGGCCACTGACCGGGCATACGACCGAGTGGCGCCGGGGGGCACGCGGCCGCGCGGGGTCACGATTCCGTGCCGTGTCGCAACGTCGCGGGAGCACGTGACGCGTGCGGTCACAGTGGCAGCCTGCACCAAACACCGCCGTCACGGCCGGCACTGACCTCGGCCACCTCAGGACAGCTCCGCCGCCGGCGGGGCTGGCGGTTCTCTGGACTGGTTTCGCCCAACGGTCGGCGCGGCTGGCTCCCGCATGGCGCTGTCGAGAGCCGCGGCCCGGTCGGCGTCGTGGATCAGCGGCCGGCGCTCGATCTCAGATCGGGCCGCGATCGCCGGCCGCGCCGTCACGCGCGGCGACCTCTGAGTGCGGGGGCGTCTCCTCGCGGCGGCCGGGAGACGCGGCCAGTCACGCCGGCCGGCCGCGGGGTGACGTCACGCCGCGACGTGACGCGGGCCGCCGGTCACGGATGCGCGCCGCTGAGACGGACTGCCGGCGATGGCGGCCCGCCTCAGGCCGGAGAGCGTCACGGACGGTGCCGTCAGGGAGGGCAGTCCGTCACTGCTGACGGCCCGTCGCTGATACCGAGCCGTCACGAATAACAGACCGTCAGAGATGAAATATCACTGCTGATAGCATACCTTCACTGACACGCACTGCAGTGATAACGGACTGAACGGTAGCATACCGTCACGGATAACAGGCCTTGGTGGACTGGGCGACAGTCTGTCGCCAGTTAAAGTGTGAAGTTGCTCACTGTTACGAGAGGCGATCCATGATCAGCAACGATCGGTACCGGTGACAGTAGGACTCTCACCAGCACAGAGTGTCGCTGGTCACAAACCGCCACTGGCGACAGACCTTTACTCCTTGGAAAGAGAACGGACAGACAAGGCTGGCAATGATAACAGACCGTGACTGGCAGCAAATGGCCACAGACAGCAGACCATAGTTTGTACCAGGAAGTGGCAGTGGTATGTAACACCACTGGCGATAAGTGGTAGTGACTGCCACTGGTTGCAACTATTGTCGGCAGGCTTTGAGTTGTCACAAACAATGCCTGTCACAGTTTGTCAAAAACCATCAGTCATTTTCGTTAATGTACTGGCGTCAGATCACTGCACGGTCACCTGTATATGACATTAAGACCAGATATGCAACTTTTTTAATGGATTGAGGACGTCCGCTTATCGCATGTTGAATCAACAAATTCTTTGAATGCCCAATCGATACGGGAGGTGCTGAAGCATATATGAAACTAGGCTCTGGGTAAAGATTGTATCGGACTGTATGTAACAACACTGGCGAGTGTATCTCACAGTATCAACGTTTGTACAGAACATCAGCTATGTGGGATTCCATCTATCTTCAGAATGCCAGCTCGGCACCATTTAAGTTCATACTAGCGGACGCTTGAACAACGCAGGGTTGCTCAGTTTTACGTGTCATGCCATCACCATGCCGCTGGGGTGCTCGCCTTCTGTCTGGAATGGCAGACTGCTTAAGACGGGACCGGGGCACATTCGCAGCCAAGGGGACCCGGCCCCCCCCCCTTAGGCCCGTATTTTTTGTGAACATCATTGCACTTCTTCTTCCCGGCAGGCAGTTTTCGTATGATTTCAGTTCATACGGAGCTCCGGCCCCCCCTCCCCTAAGAAAATCCTTTCTGCGCCCCTGGACCGGGGACACCTCTGTTGTAAGGGTCAGCCCCATTTTTTCATTCTCTCCGGTTACAGACAGCAAAACGAGGCCGTCTGACTGTGACTCAGTACCCTAGCTGCAGACCTGCACTGTCATCTCGGAATTTGTTGCTGTAACCCGAATCGCTCCATTCTTGAAGTTTTTAAATACGAGGCCGAAAGCTTTAGAATGTAGTCCATCCAAACTGTTGAGGCCTACCTTGGTAACCTGGAGATTGAAAGTAACTGACATGCATCAGCGTGCCATGTTATACATGTAGCAGCGCAGATCGTTTATCAATATTTGCTTCATAGCGTTGCACACGGTCTTGTATTCAGATTGGTGCATGTGGCGTAACTTCTTAAATGCAAACATTAATTGTCACTAGAAACATTGCCAAAAGTTGTCATCTTGTTTCGAAAAGAATCTCTGTTTGGTGTGTCTAACGTACACTTTCCACAAAAAATAAATGACAGCAAAACATCATAACGTAGGATGATCCACTATACTGCTCTTACACAGTAAGGGCTGTGCGTGATGTAATGTACCACTGCCAAATGCAGATACGTTACCATGACCATGTCGCCGTGCTCCCCGAGTTGCGCCGTTGCAGAACTTTGCACTGAAAGAAAGCTATCGCTAATTTTTACCGTCCTTGATCTGGCATGACTGGAAACGGCCATTCCTGTAGGTTTCCGACTGCACAGCGGCCTGCAGTTTATAATAATGCTGCACGTGTGGGGCGAGTGCCCTTCCAACCGCAGCCGACCCCGCCCTCTCTCCCCTCCACTGCACACTCCAGCGGAAACAATAGGCGGACCCGGGGCCCGCGTCCCGGTGAGCACGCACCACATGCTCACCGGGACCGCACGCTGCGCCGCGCGGAGTGCAGCGCTTTGCCTGATGCTGCCCAGACGCCGCTCCACGGGCTGGGCCGGCGGCCGGGCTGGCGGATGGGTGTGGCCCCGGGCGCCGTCGCCAACTGTCACCTGCCTCCCTGCGGAAAGCGAGGGAATGACCTGGTCCGACCTTGGCAGGTGTGATCAGGCAGCTGGCCCTGATCCACCTTTTCCCGAGGCTGTTCTTCGGACGAAGTGCGCCGCCGCCGGATCATCCGGAGTACTGCCAAGCTTTGCCCTGGGCAACGCTCGGTAGGGCTTGAAATGCTTCGGATGCTTGAAATGCATGACAGTGCTTGAAACGTTATGGCAAGGGCCTGGACAGACATTTATAATGGCGTTTCAGAAGGTCGTTTGCAGTACAATTTCAGACCAGTATAACCATCGATTCTGCGGTACGGAACGCGAAGTGACGACTTACTGATCGCCACTTGCTGCTCGCCATGTGTGTTGCAGGCACGTCACCGGTTTCGGAACGACTGCGTCATTTTGACAGGTGGTATGCTGAGCTGTTCTCTCGGAATTTCCTGGCAGGAATCGGACATTGTTGAGGCGCCAGTTTGCCGGTCCAGGAAAACACGTTTTCTTCAAGTCCACGTGTTCCGTCTTTTGACGGAAAAATAGATCATTCTCGATAGTTCATAGCGTGTGGGCTTACTAAAGATCTTTCTTGACTTTCTCCTTTGTAAGAGCGTGTGCAAATGGGCGATTGCGGTACAAATCGTCATTCCTTCTTGAAAGCTGAGAGGATTACGAGACCCATTAGAGGATGACCCACTGTACTCACCTGACCTCCGGCAAGCTGTGACCACCTTTTTATCAGATGTCGTCACTAGCGCTGCTAAACTTTATCACTCGACGACATTCGGGAATCCATTACCTCGGCGACTGACGCCCCGCACGACGTCAGATAACGGCACCATTGTCGGGGGGGGGGGGGCACCCTGGGCAGGCCAGACCCGGGAGTGGTCGGCACCGTGTCCCGCTTCCCCTGTCGGGGCGTGACTCGCGCCGTACCGGCAGTGACCGAAGGGCGGCTCCAGAGGGTTCCGGCCCCGAGTGGTCGGCCGGTCGGCCACAGGGCGGGTTATCGCGGACCCGACGGCCCCTGAGGAAGTCACGGCGGGCCGGTCAGGGCTGGGGGGGGGTGGATGGGGCCGGCCAGGGTGGGCCGGGGTATCGGGTCGCCCGGCGCGTGACCGCCGTGGCCCCGTCCCGGCGGTGGTGACGACTTGAGGTGGGTGGCGGCCACGCGCCAGCCCCGCCCGAGCTGGCACTGATTTTGTCTGTCGTTCTGGGATCAGAGAGATGTCTTCGCGTTGCTGGGCACTGCGTTCTCACGAAGACACTTGGCCCTCTCAGTTAGACTGGGGCTTGTAATAACCACTCACCCCTGTTCCGTCCTGTATTTTCGACTTTCTGCCGTACAACATAAAAACTGGCAAGCCTTGACTTCCCAAAGAGTCACGAGAGAAATGCAGCACAGGCGGTCATGCATACCAAAGCCTCTTCCATGTGCTGTGCGTGATTATCTTATCACGTGAGCCACCACCAACGACAGTCACATAGTCTCAGCCTGTTTGGGGACGGTTGCAAAAACCCTCCGGATCTTCCTTCGCCAGGCCAGTGAGTTCATGAGAACCCCAATATTTCCAGGACTGGAAGATCCACAGAAAAAGTGATGACACGATTGGAAAGGCCGTGGCGAGACCAGAATGGAGCCCTTGGAGTTTTGCAATCAAATCTATGTTAAGAGTACTGATGGTCGACTTCGGCCAAAAACTTCGGAGGCATTTTTGGCTGAAAACGTTTATAATCATCCTTTGTATAGGACTGCAAAATGGTTACAATAAAGGAAGTCCTGGTTTAGTGATAAGATGTAAAACGGCTCTTAAAGTCCAGTTTGCTCGTTTCAGACGAAGATGAAAACGACGGGAAAAAGCATCATTTTAGCATTTCCAGGCACGGTGTTCTTACGTGCAGTGATTTGTTTTGGCTCAAACACGCTGCGAATGTGTCCGGAGCGCAGATCCAGTCTGTATCAACCACGTGAAGTCACACAGGATCAACATAGGTCAAAGTTTTGACGCCTGTAAGTCGTGCTTGTGCCTTTTGTTTGTCGTATCATCTGCTTTACAGTGATTGTTCAGACACAAAGCAGCATAAAATCCGAGAAATTCGGTTCATGTAATGTCCCCCTACTTCATGACACTCACGTCCCGGAGCAGTTTTCACGCAAGTCACTTGGTTCCCATACGGGCGAACCCATTTGGTGCGTAAAACCTTGATATTTGGTGGAGGATGTTTTCGTGGTGGGAGGAGTTTCTATTTTGACGGCAAAAATAACATAGATTTACCACCTGTGTAGAAAGAGGGTACGGATTGTTTTATCTGAAGTATATTGGGCAGGCACAGGCGTGCAGAAGCGCAGCACACAAGACCGTAGCATATCTTAATAATGTTACAGGTCATATATGTTATTAGCTGTTGAGTAGTTTTCGCGGTACGTATTTCAAGAAATGCTGCAGTCGCAGCTGAATGTTCAGGAGACGCAGCACAAATCCGGCGCCGACCGAACGCGGCTGAACCCTGCAGCAGCCGTTCCCCAAAAACAGGAACCCTGTAGTACCCATCCCGTAAAATAGGTATTGACTTACATGACCGTAAGCCAATGACTGAAATTGTCGAAAATATTGAGATAATGGAATTTTTGCATCTTTCATGTTATCTACACGTTGCAAGTGTCGATACAAGTCGATACAGTTCACAAAATGCTGATGCAGTGCTTTACGTTTTTTTTTTAGCGTAGGTAGTCCTCTTTGGCACGTGCTAGGTTAGTGGCTTGAAATATTTCAGAGTTGAAAAAATACATAAGATGTAAAGCAATATACGATATTATGCCCCAAGTTTCCTTGTCTCTGCGTCCCCCACTTTTTTTCCTCGAAAAACCGGATGGGAGCTCTCATGACCCCCTCCCCTAAACCATCAAGGGTGGATGGCGCCAGCAAAACTATGGAAACTAATATTTTTTGGGGCAAACGAATTTTCTAATTATCGGGTCTGGCGTTTGTAGCAATTCATTGTCGTTTGTTACAATACTGCGCCCAAAAATTATCTAAATTCGCTTATGATCATGCAGGGCGTTGTGTACAAAGCATGCAGTTTTCTAGCAAATGACAATTTCATGATCATTCTGCTATGCCATTGTGCACGATAACAGTTACAATAGTTGCTTAGTTATCTTTGTCATTCCTGCTTCTTTGTGCTGTTCAAAACGCCGGAAGTGGGGAAAAATTTGTCATTCCTGTTTCTTTGTGCTGTTCAAAACGCCGGAAGTGGGGGCAAATTGCCGACGCAGGGCGCTTGACGCTTCAAATGACGGTCATTTTTTTGGATTAACCGTTTTATTGTATTTTATACGAGATATATTTATTTTCCGATACTCGCAGGACACCTGCCCTTACTAGTCAGACTGGTCTTAACCCCGAACATTCAGGTTAGGCATTTCCGATCGTGAATGATTAAGGTTGATAATCGTCATTGTTGTGTACTCGTATATTCCTTACTGGCATGAGCCGCCAACTATGGGTTTCACATTTTCGGAACGCATCCTGATCATATCACGCACAGCATTGCAGCCTGCACTATCGGCGAAACATTATCAATATGTGTCTGTCGGGAACACCGTGCGCAGATTTTTGTCTTTTTTTAGGATGAACGCGATTTTTATGTTATTCCGTGTCAAAAACGGCCTGCCCCAACCTGGTCTTGATACCCGGAAGGTTTTGAATTTGTGAGCAGCACTGGCGCGTCCAGGGCAAGGCCTTCCGGTCTTGCTGCATTCACCTGGCTTGTGCCAGTTCACCTTGCAATGGGTGGCGCAAAAATATTTCGCAAGCATGGTTTTTGGCGAAGCGATTTTCCACACCTCGGCTTTGCCCTTCAGGCTAGCACGAGAATGCAGTCGACTGCATCGTGCATCGTCTAGCATTACGGCGATATGAGAGATCATGATGAGATTGAGGAAAATTGTGCTGATACAATATATAGCATACATTACGTACGTAACGGCCGTTTTTAGAAACATCTTGTATGAAACAAGTAATACACATGGTGAAAAATGTCGATACGTATCAACGTTATGGGTTTTTTTCGTTGCTGACACGGGGAATCAGTTCTTACATGTAACAGGGAGTGCTATTGCATTTCTCATTCGCGAAATCGGACATGCCGGACCACCCGCTGCTCGGTTTGAACCAGTCAGCCACATGCTTGCTTTTTCTGAGGTATGTTACCGTTTTCGTATTTGTTGAGTTGATGCGTTTAAGACATGACCGTTCAGGACGGCGCACACATTTCGAGGACATTAGCACCTGCTAGTGTTGCGTTTGGTGTTACTGCAACGTCCCGTCTAGTTGGCTAACCGGACCCAAGCGTACTTGCACTGACTTGGTTCGTGCTTTTGTGTGGGTCCTATCGCGTGAAGGTGTGTCGGAAAAACTGACCCTTTGACTGTACGGTGGGCAAACTGAAAAAGACCAGACAACGTGCAGCTTCATGCACAAAGGTTGAGAGGTCGGGGTCGCCATAGCGAGCAAAACGTGCTCCTCAGGACTGACTGCAGAGGCCTTCCTAAGCGCTGTAGAAGAATGAAAAGATGCCAGTCCAGAGTCATCCAGAACAACGGGTACGTCAGGCGAGCTCGCCCTGCCGTCACCAGGGACCCGGCGTCCATAGGCATCCGAACGGCGCTGTAATCTGCTGGCGGGCGTGATTCTTCACGCGACGTGCTTTGTTGTGGTTCCGAGACCGCCAGATGATAATGACGCGTCATCGTTCACAAACAAAGACCCCGGACATGTGCTAGTCATAACCAACGGTGAAGGTCATGATAAAAATGGTGCGTTGGTGAGAATGCTATGACTGGTGCTAATTTTTGTCAGTTTCCACATTCTGGGGAATGTGATAGAGTCCAGACAGATATGAACACTAGCGTCATACGGGTTCCATTTTCCTTAAAAGTGAATCAGAGCGATGGGAAAGTGTGGTTCCGAAAATGGGAATGATAGTTGCATGGTTACTCTGTCTTTTTTATCATCTACCCTTTGATCGCCAGCAAGAAACATCAGACATCGCATTGCATTTTAAAGACTTACGTTATCAGGATGCGGTCAGAAGTGTGCACAACACAGTTATTTGGATGGTAAAAATGACTTTAAGCTGAACTCATCCGCCATCATGTCGAGCAGAAATGAATTCTGGAAGGTAGCACCATTTTTGTGTGCCGTTATTTACCATTTAAGAAGACGCAAAAGCTGTGTAATATTATGTCTCATTGAAAAAGCATTTAGGCCGGACTTAGCGAATACCGATACGCCCAAAATATCTGAAACATGCCGAAAACATCGGCCAGTTTTCAGTGCTCACCACACATGCATTTTGCTGACGTAAACTGCTCCATGTGTGGCATCGGTAGCGGCTATTTTTATGGTCATAACATCGTTCCGGCGTCTGCGGCGTCTGAGGCAGCTCGGTCTGGCAGACTGTTCCCATTGTTGGCGACTCGCGGCACAAACTCAGCCGAAATCCCACGCTAGAAGCAATCCAGGTTACAAAGTCCGGATTAACGAGTTCTACTCGCAGTTGTCATCAGAAACGGATTAAGTACGCGAAACCCTCATGGCGTCCTTAATTTAATAATCCATATCGTGACATGTCAAGATTAAGATGCCACTGAAGGAGAAGAAGTAGGAGGTATGTCATGTTCCCCATCATTAAGACGGTGAGTTTCAGAAATGTCATGTTTCATTGCGGATTGTGAAACGTGGGGCGCCAGTGTGCACAACTTTGCAGCTGGTCTTCGGCACAGTTTCAACATTTTTTGTTACCGGTTACTGCAATAGCGCACGGTCACGTAATATTTGCATGGCCACAGCTATTTTCACTATGTTCCGTGTGTAACGAGTTGGCGTCCGCGGTGCGCAAGTGATTTACTGGGCCTTGGACCACTTCAAACGAATCGTGCAAAAGGCGTGAATTTGGAGGCCGTGATACCGGTCGTCCAGGCGCTGTCCCTGCGACCATGTTGTTTTGCTTTTGTCTCTTGCATCATGCACCTTGCAGACTGCAATGCCTGGTGCTGCGCGAAGGATGCGCATTGCGCTGTAACAACAATGTCGGAGCGTCGTGAAGCAACGCGGGAACGTTGCTGACGAAAAGAAACGCAGCGGGGCAGGAGAGCGATGAGACTCCGTTAGTGCAACGCTGATGCACCCAGGCACTTTATCTTGTAAACAGTGCAACTTGACCCTAATGAATTTGGACGCAATCGGCGGGGGATGCGGGTGAACGTGTCCTGTTGCTCCTCAAGGTACCGTGACAGTCTGTTCAGCCGTTATACACGTGCCGCGCTTGACCTGGGACGAAACAGGTGGGCGGTGACTGCTCCATGTTCCGTATCTTTCCTCGGTGTGTCTTTCTCACCGTGACTTCGTAACACGAGCCGCTGGACTGTCACGAAGCAGCGCCCAGGTCAGCGTCGCGTTACTGTGACGCCGTCCGTCGGAGGGTCGCGGCCTGGTCAGCGTCAGCGCCGCGGTACCGCGACGTGCGTCCTCTGACGGAGGGCCAGGGAACCTAAGAGTTTCGGCGTTACGTTACCACGAGGTTTGCACCCTCTGCCAGGTCACGGCATGGTCGGAATACCAACGTCACGTTACCGTCACACGCTTTCGGGGCCACGACTTGGCCGGAATGTCAGCGTCACGTTACTGTGACGCCTTCTGTCATAGGATCACGACATAGTCAGGAGTTCCAGCGCCACCTAATGTGACGCCGTCTGTCGAAGAGTCAAAACGTGCTGTAATGTCAACGTCACAGCCCTGTGACTGTCTCTTTCAGGGGATCTGCTTACGTGCTCTCGAAATTGTCTATTGTTCCATTGTACCTGCGAGACCGGCAAGTTCTTCTGGCCGGGATCACGCGGCGGCGTGATGAGTGACGCGAACAAAACATCGACGAGCTCGGCGCGACGGGACCTCAAGGATAGCCTCGCCTGTTTTCGCGCAGTCGCGTGCAGCCGTCTGAGCGCCTGAATCCTGCAACATAGCTCCGATGCAACCGTGATCACCGCCAGAGGTTGCGCTGTTACTTCGCCAGCGGCGGGTAGCCGGAATCGGTGCTACGTGCGGCGTGAAGCCGGATACTCTCGGCTCCCCGAACGCGGCCCGAGCAGGCCGGGCGTGGGACCGGTAATTCCGCTGACCCGTCCCGGGCGCCAGGACCCCGAGCCGGTCCGATGACGGGGTTGAAATCCGGCGGCGTCACCGCGTCGCCGCCCCCGCGCTCGAGTTGGGTAAGCGGACTGGTCACGACGGGTCACCGGGACCTGACCGGCCGCTCGCCCGGCCCGCGGCCAGGCCAGGCACCAGCGGGCGGAGGTCACGCCTCACAGCTGGCAACTATCACCGAGCTCGTGCCACAGGCGAGGGATGGTGTCATGGGGGCTGGTTATGAGGATGGAGGTGCTGTGAACCGGCGTGTGAACCATCAGGCCGGGGCTGTCGGCTGTAGTAGAATTCTGAACACTGGCCGAAGAATGTGCCGGGGGACCGCTTGGAAAATCGGAGGTCTGGGGAGCCGTGATCTTTTCACCAGACAGCACGGCTAGGTATAGTGAATACATACATCCTACACATCTTCAGACAAGCTCCTATCGGCGTACTCGTTTACCAGCCCTCGTTACGCAAACTCCTTCCACAAATAGTGCTGTTCAGACTGAATATATATATATGATATGCAGTATAAGCAAAACACAGAAGGCGCGCGAATAAACGTAGCTCATATATGACCTTCGTTTGTCACGCCGATTCTGCCGAAATAGTCAAAAGCTACGGCCGTGACACAGAAGAAAACAAACAAATACGTCTACCGAATCCGTGCACGCTGAAATTAAGCTTTGATCCATTTTCAATTTCCCAATTACGTGCAAGCGCCTTGCATTGGTTTCAGACTTTGGAACCTTGCGTTGAGTGAGCTCTGTCTTTGTTGCAGATTCTGGCACTGACCTTCGTCGCCGTGGTCGCCTCCGCCGCGGCCCTGCCATTCAACGGCAGACTGCCGGCGTACCATCAACAGGGCATCGGTGAGAATGCGTCTGTACTCGTCCGTCTTACCAGAAAGTCACCCATGGCACCGCTTCCACGTATAAATGATGCGTCTCGGAAGGCGATTGTGCGCGGTATTTAACTTACAAACTTGTACGCGAGACAATAATTTTACTGGTGGTGTTTTTTTTGATTGACTGAATGAATCGATTGATTGGAGTGAAAATTAAATTGAATAATAAAAAACAGTCGCTGTCCCTGTCCAAGCAGGCCCGCAGAAACATTATAAAAGTAGAACGCCATAGTGTCACAACCGATTTCTGATTCATTCACCGGAAACAGGGCTGTGCCCGAAGCACGACTGGTGACGCATATGTCCCACTTGAGTCAGGCATGCCCTCCTCTGACGTCAGCCGTGCTCACATCTGAGGTCATCTGCGCTGTCATCTGGCACCATCTGTGCTCCCCTCTGACCTTAGTTGTGCTCCCCTTTGCGTCGGCCATGCTGCCTTCCGGTGTCAGCTAAGTCTCTTCTCTAGCGTTAGCTGTGCTCCCCGCCGACGATAAATGTGCTCCCGTCTGATGTCAGTTGCGCCCCCCCCCCCTCTGACGTCAGTTGTGCTCCCGTCTGACGTTAGTTACACTCCCCTCTGACGCCAGCTGTGCCCCCTGACGTCGTCTGTGTTCCCCTCTGACGTCAGCCGTGTTCCTCAGTTAATCGGCGCCAGCGGACGCGGACGGTCCCGCTGAACCCGTTCCACGGCAGCGGCGCCGAGGTGCAGAAGTGGATGAACGCTGTCGGACCGCTGGCCCGCGCGCCTGTCAAGCCCGACGTCGGCCACGGACCCTCCATCTACGACAACTACCACCCGCCCCAGAACGCGCAGGTAACGGCGAGCAGGGTGACTGCCCCATCCCCCTCCAACGAACGGGGAACGGCGAACATGGGTTACCATCCGCCCCCGGGGCCGCAGGGGACGGCGAACGTGGGGTTGTCATCCGCTCCTCAGCCTACAGGTAACGGCTGCCACCCGGGCCCGACCCGCGGGTAACGGCTAACAGGGATGCCACCAGCTCCCCTCCCCACCCGGAGATACAGGCTGCCAGAAGTCCCAACCGCCCATAGCGATTGGTACCTACATTGCGTGGAGTCAAGCACCTGACGATGAGCCGTGCGAATGGTAATTAAATTCGACGCGGAGACGGTGCGTCGGTCTGGGAGATTTCGACGACCGGCGTGAACGTCACGCTACAACAGCTGAGTCAGACATTGTCCTGCAGAATCGCTGCGACACGGCTGCGACGTGAACCTTTCAGGCTGAATCAGTCGTCCATGACGCCGTTTCCAGTCGGTGGCAATCTGCTTCCTCACATGACTGATTGGCAAGGACGCTGGAAGCGGGGGGCAGCCGCCCCCCAACTTTTTCTAAATTCAACATTAACCCTGTGGGCGTCGACTGGAAAGAATTGACCCAAAATGCTTCTTTGCCCCCCAACTGTAGAGGAGTTCCCGCGCCCCTGTTCACTGGCCGCGGCCTCCTCCGCTGCCGCCGGTGTTGGTGCCGTACTCTGACCACGCCTCCCCCGGCAGGCTGTTTCGTCCCGCACGCTCTGGTTCGAGGAGTTCCCCCACCAGCGGGCGGTGCTGCAGTGGCAGAACCGGCGCGCCGCCCAGGGCTTGCCGCTCTACAAGCTGATCTCGCAGAGGCCCGGCTTCGCCTTCTACCACGGCAACTGAGCGCGCGCCGCACCGCTGACTTCCAGAGGCTTCTGCTGTGACCTGAACGGGGGAGGAGAGAGTGGCCAACTTCCAGAAGCTTCTGCTGTGACCTGAAAGACGGAGGGGGGGGCAGTTTACGTCTCGAGGCTTTTTCTGTGACACGAACGGTGGGGTGGGACGGCCGTGTTCTCGAGGTTTCTGCTGTGACCTTAACGAGGGGGGAGGGGATGTGGATCTCTTAGAGGCTTATTTTGTCACCTGATGGTGTGAAGGGGGGGGGGGTAGCCGACCTCCGTAAGGTTTTGCTGTGACCATAACGGCGCGGGGCAGCCGACTTCCTGAAAATTCCGCCGTGACCTGAGCGAACGGGCGCCGGCATCCACCTTCCGAGCGATGCTAAGACGGGGTAGGAGGGAGGGGGGAGGGGATGAAACCGACCACACCCTTCAATGGTGGGAGCGATAGGTTGCGAAGCCACCCCGTCAGGCATAAAGGGCGGGAAGGTGGAGTGCCATAACTCACGTGAAATCAGCGCCCATTGCACTCGGTTTGGGTAACTGCGGTCGTCCACTCCCGTGGCATTTCTGAGGTTTCCATGGCGACCGCAGAAATCTGAGCGACATTATTGCTGATGTTGCTGCGCCAAGGCCGTTCGCCGCAGTCGCTTTGTGAGCGTCGACTGGATGAGGGCGGCGGGCCTTTTGTGTGGCCCTGAACGCGGGCTGGATGTGTTCCTGCGTCAAGTACCGGTGCGAGCTTTAAGACCGGCGAGTCGCTCTTGTTAAACTTGATATGGACGCTGTGACGGGAGCCACCACGTGTCCAATGTCAAGTTGAATAAACCGTCGGTTTTTGTAGTTGGTAGTCGCCTGGATGGAATTAGATCGGTTCGTTATGCTAGTTAAAAAACACATCGCCTTTTTGCGGACCATGTCAAACCAGCAATCTGTCTTGCATCAAAGCTGTCACGCTAGCAATGCGTTTAATCACAACAACGGCAAACCTTATCATACGCAGTTTGTTGTGGCACGCTACACACCTCATCAGCACGGGCGTAGCCCAATATCTGAGCATGAAGGTAGGCACTGCGTCACCAAGGCCAGCTGCAAATCGGTCGTCCTAAAAACGAGGCGCCGGCCAGATACGAGGTCCGTGAGTGGCAGAGGTCAGCACTGATGGCGCCGCTCCGGAGCAGGGACCGGGTATCATGCGTCAGCGGCCGAGCACGTCACGAACTCAGGCATCAGACACTGACTAATAGCCAGCTGATAACTGACGGATTGGTAGCCGACTGTCGGGAGACTGGCGACTGACGAAACACTGACGTCTGGTCACTGACTGACGAGTGACCCGTGGAAGAAGACTAGCGGTTAACTGATGACTGGTGGCCGTCCATTTACCGATTAACCGGCGGTCCGCCAACCACTGAATATTGGTCAGCTGACTGACGAATGACAACAGGCTGTCAACTGACTGGTGACTGACGACTGCATGATCATCGACCGTTGGCGGACTGGCGCCTGATGGAAGGCTGCATGGCGACCGACTGAATGAACAACTGCCGGTTGGACAGACCCATGCTGGCCGGCTGCCACATCGCAACCGCTGACGATCATGTAACATTGGCTCAATTAATGCGGCATTCGTTTTTTTTTGTTCGAGACTGAATTTACCGAGGCGTTTTTCGCCGAGCAGCGACGTTTATATTGCGACGGTTGTTGCGCTCATCACTTGAAAACAATGTGTGTCCCAACACACCCGGGGTCCAAGTTCCACAGTCCGGGTCATCGACTCCCATTTGGCCTGCTTTCCAGCACGGACAGACCACGAAACCAAGCACACGGAACGATGTCTATTTTCTTTCCGCACCATTGCAGCGCCGCCCTTGCAGGCTGCAGCGCCCGCCCAACCAGAGCCGACATGCTTCCGAGAGAGAACACCCGTCACACCGGCTCCCAGCCCGGAGTCACAAGGCAATCCGTCCGGAGACAAGACGGATGAGACTGCAGTGCACAGTGCACCCGGCGTCACAGTCCACACGGGCCGACTCGAACACGCGCCGGCCGTCCTCCCGCAGACGTCGGCCTCCGTTCGTTACACGACCTCTCAGCGGTTACGAAACACCATTCCTCCATCGGGTGCAGTTGAACCAGCGCCGGTGCAATCAAGACCCACCACGGCGAGGCGGGGTGAAGGTGATTATAGTATTGCTGGATCTCCGATGTGTTGACACGGCATCATTGTTTTCCTGCTGCTGCCGCTGCTGTAACTCCGGGGTCGCTGCTGGCGCAACGCAGTGCCTCTAATGTGCCGCCGCATGACCACCGCGGTAACGCTGCCGTACCGCCACCCGCCGCCACCATCACAGACCAAATCACAGACCAGACCGCCGGGCCCATGACGACCGGCCTTCCCAGTTCAGCGGCCCACAGCTCCGACAGACCAGGCCCGGTCTCCTGAGCCGTGCTGAGCTCTGCTGCCGGCCAGATCGTCCGAGACAGACCGGACCTGGTTTCCTGAGCCGTGCTGAACTCTGCTGCCATCCAGGCCCGGTCCAGGGCCGGGTCTAGGGCGGCCGGGTCGGGCCGGCGGCGGCCGGCGGCTCCGTCTCTTGCGCGGTCAGAGACGAGTTGAGGAGTACGTCCCCTAGGCCGGGCGCACTGTGGAACTGGGCCGACTTCAGGCCGTCCAGCATCATCTCCGCCTCCTCCTGCAGCGCCTCGGCCTTCTCCAGCACCAGCATCTGCCGCATACGGAGCATCACGTCAGCACCACGTCACCTGCAGTCGTTTGTTTCTAAAAACGTGACAATGTTGTTAAAAGAGGCTACCAAGATCCTGAAACCACAAGACATCTTAGAAATCCGAAAGTCGCTAAAAACAAAACATCTAGAAAAAAAACGGAGCACAAACCGTACAACGGCGACTTCACTAAAGCAACAGCATCCAGACGCAGACAATCAGCTCCAGCGGGTGTCTGCACTGACCTTTGCCGAGTCGACGATCTGCCTAGCCACACGGCGGGGCAGGTGCTCCAAGGTGCGAACGAGGGCCTCCGGGTCGGCATTAGCCACATCTTGCAGCGTCTTGTAGCCGGCGGCCAGGAGAGACCTGGCCCGACCCTGCCAACAGGAGAGGGCCCACATCATCCCAATCAACATCAGCTACTGCAGTCGGACCAGACCCTGCCGAAAGAGGAGACAGCACTGGGCGACAGGCCGTATAACCGGAATCAACAGTGGATAAATGCAGAGACGAGAACACAGCTGTCACCGACACAACAGCAGAAGGAACATCGTCCAGCTCAATACCAGATACGACAGCGGAAACAAATCTATTCGCAAAGGATAAACGCAAGGAGACGAACAGCATCGTCCCTGACAGGACCGGATACTGTAGAGGGAAACTGAACTGTCCACGAAACACCAGCTGGCGACGGCCCCCCCCCCCAATGCCACACAACCAGGGACACACACACCGAGACGCAAAACTATTTATATACGAGGCAGGAAAGCAAAAGAGCTGCCGGCAGTGAACACAGAAGTTAGCGGGACAAAGCGGACAGGAACAATACTGATCACAGCGCAAATGGCATCCGGGAAAACTAAAAGGTGCGGCAAAAACAACAGCCAATACAAAAACCACCCGCAGCTGTGATCAAGCCAATAAACGCCTCGCCTACAGCGGATGAGGTAAAACACAGTAAGCGCCGTGGTCGCCCGACATCGACAAAGAACCGTCGTCTCCGAGGCACCACAGGAAGTGCACGGCTGCTGGTATGACTCAAGCACGCCGAGAAAGCAAACCAAATTAACAACAAGCCACACCAACAAAAAAAGGTGTCACATCAGGATAGCCTTGTTCACCTAGCAGGACTCTCAATTCGAGGCCGTTTCTGCTAGCACTAGGCGTCGCCACTTGGTGCTGTCACGTTCACAATTCATTTTATCTCGGTAAATCTGTATCAAACCACTGCACCGCGATACCTATCGGCGTCTGCAGTGCGGCTGCACGCGTGACGGCACGCCAGTAATTCGCCGCCAGGGACGCGCACCTGCTTGACGGCTGGCAGCTCCATGAGCTGGGCCAGCTCGCCGGCGCAGCCGGTGGCCAGCCGCCTGTTGAAGACGTCCAGCAGCTGCACGAACGGCCAGAGCTCGTCCAGCTGGCGGCAGAAGTGCAGCACGGCGGCCGAGAAGGCGGCCGCGCTCTGCAGCAGCGACTGCAGCAGGCCGCGGTGCAGCTGGCAGCGGCGCGCCGTCTCCCACAGCGAGCCGGAGCGCAGCGTCTCGTGCAGCGCCAGCGTCAGGTAGAACCGGTGCGCCACCGCCGCCTCCGGGCCCTGGCCGCCGGGTACGGGAGGTCAGGAGGCCGGTGGAGGGCCGGCGGGCAGCAGCGGGCGGGAGTGCCCGGGTGTGGACCGGCCGATGGAGGTTTGAAGCCGGCGACTCGACGCGGCTGGTGCAGTTTACGAGGTCTCGCGGACGGGCGGCACAGTTAGATTACACCAGGTTGCCTTACCTCTCACCTATAGTCTCCAAGTTCGTCGGCACTGTTGGAAGGAACGCCAGTCAACAGTATCCAACCATGGATTTCTGGAACTTCATATTCGGACGACAAAAATATGATTACGTAGACAACTTGTATGACTGCCCACGACAAATTACGGCGGCTGTCCGCTGGCAACCAACTGCATACCCAATCATATACCGGACATTCCTGCTGGTGTGCAAACATTGATTCCGTTCCGAACCGAGAGTAACAAAGTTACTTCATAAACACAAATGAACACAGGCTCGCTGTTACGTTTTCCCATTCCCCTTTCTGCCTTCGAAATACATTTCCGTCCCTTCTTTATCTGTCTATTTCCGTCTCCATCTCTGCGTCTGAGTCTGTCCCTGCCTGCCTGCCTGCCTGTCTGTTTGTTTGTCTGTCCCCTGCTCTGCGCTTCCTGTCCTGGTCTCTGGGCCCTGGGCTCGGTCCAGCCGTAGTACAGACCCGGCCGTTGGTGAAGGACATCATGCGGACCACGTGCGCCTCCGACACGCCGATCAGACGAGCCACGGCCGCCTCCTCCGGCTCCAGAGACATGAACTGGCCGGCACAGAGCAGACGGACGCGTCAGGACGGCCCCCGTTATCCGCTGTCCGGTACAGCGGAGAGAACAGCCTCAGGACAGCCGGCGGTCTGCTGTCAGGTACAGCGGAGAGAACAACCTCAAGACGGCCAGCGGTCTCTGCTCGCAGCGACCTCAAAGCGAACAGAGACACTCGCTGTCTGAACTGCAGACATGTACAGGCCGAGGAGAAGCTGCTCTGCGACACAGCCATCGGAGAAGCCACGCTCGATCCTGTTTGGGCGTCATTCAGGGGGAAGCGGGTCGTCTCACCATGTCCAGGTAGACCTGGGGGTCTGGCCGGATCGCGTCCATCATGTCGTACGGCGTCACCAGGTACAGCAGGTGCAGGTGGTTGATGACAGCCAGGGATGACTGGGCGTGCTTCAGGTCCTCGTACAGTCGTCCGGCCACGCGCAGGTCCACGCTTCCTAGCGACGACGACGGCGTGGTGAGATCGAATCACGAGGCATCGCCAATCCCTCGGAGGGCGGTTAAAATCTCAGCGGAGGTCCTGTCTGTACAGACCGTCTGACGTAAGGCAGTGCGATGTTCGACCAAAGCGCCATCTGCCAGGTCCCGCAAGGCCTGAGTCAGACATCAGGCGCCAGTCTCCGCAGCCCTGCTGAGCACGACCACACCCTCACCGTCGAGCGGAGCGAATGACGAAGCAAAGGAGCAACGGACCAACAACCCTGAACTGACCCGACTCTACTGACCGAATCCAGCCCTCAAGATCAGTCGGATGTTGACCTAATCCGACTCTGGGAGAACTAACCTGACCCCGCAGAGAAACCGGTCACCTGACCCGGCCCTCAACGCCGGCCTGCGCTGGAACTGGAGCTGCTGACCTGACCCAGCCCCGCTGACCTGACCCCGTCCCCAGTGCCGGCCAGTGTCGGCGCCGGGGCCGCTAACCTTTGATGGCGGCCGCGCCGAGCCGGCTCACTTTGAGCTGGAACTCGGGCGACCACCGTCCGTCCGTCAGCTGTCCCGGGGCGCCGTCTCTGCGGCTGACCCGCAGCAGGCGCTCAGACTTGAGCGCCGCCACCGTCTCAGAGACCAGGGCCGAACAGTCCACCTGGCGGCGGAGAACGACAGGATGAGGTCACGTGGTAAACACTGTCTCCAGTCAACGGAGCGGGGCAATTCACCTGAAGTACACGGGGCGAATTTCAGTCTGGTGCTAATAAAAACAAAGCAGAAGCCCCCTACTTGGAGACGGAAACCTGAGCAGAAATCCGTCTAAAGTTGGCACACAAAGGTTGAATGTCGTATACGCCTGAACATGAGTCCCAACGACCGTCTGACCCTCAGAATAGTCGGCCCCAGTGGTGTTGGCACCTGAGTCCGGACCACCTACCTCCAGCGCGTCGGCCTGGACGGCCAACAGAGTTTGCGAGACGACCTTCTCCAGCGCAGTCGGAGAGTCGGCCAGGTCCAGAGCGACAGCGGAGAGCAGCAGGCGGCGGAGACCGTGTCCGTCCCGCTCTGTCAACGTGGAGACGCACCGCTCCAGGGGAGACATCAGCAGCTCCCCCACCTGACGGCCAGACGTCAGTCAGTGGAGACGCACCGCTCCAGGGGAGACATCAGCAGCTCCCCCACCTGACGGCCAGACGTCAGTCAGTGAAGACACACCGCTCCAGGACAGACATCAGCATCTCCCCCACCTGACGGCCAGGCGTCAGTCAGTGGAGACACACCGCTCCAGGGGAGACATCAGCAGCTCCCCCACCTGACGGCCAGGCGTCAGTCAGTGGAGACACACCGCTCCAGGGGAGACATCAGCAGCTCCCCCACCTGACGGTCAGGCGTCAGTCAGTGGAGACACACCGCTCCAGGGGAGACATCAGCATCTCCCCCACCTGACGGCCAGACGTCAGTCAGTGAAGACACACCGCTCCAGGACAGACATCAGCATCTCCCCCACCTGACGGCCAGACGTCAGTCAGGGGAGATCAGCAGCTCCCCACCTGACGATCAGATATCAGTGAGTGGAGACACACCGCTCCAGGGGAGACATCAGCATCTCCCCCACCTGACGGCCAGACGTCAGTCAGTGGAGACGCACCGCTCCAGGGGAGACATCAGCATCTCCCCCACCTGACGATCAGACATCAGTCAGGGGGAGATCAGCAGCTCCCCCACCTGACGATCAGATGTCAGTGAGTGGAGACACACCGCTCCAGGGGAGACATCAGGAGCTCCCCATATGACAATCAAACAATGGTAAGTAGCGGTGCATGCAACGCGAGACACTGCTACCGCCACCAGCATCACAAGAAAACTTAAACAGCCAAAGAAGTGAGGGTATTCTAGCTACCTTATTACCAGTCCTGTCCGACGAATACCGAAACAGATACCGTGACTGCCTACATGCTCTTGTCTTCGTGAGTGCCCCACTCTGGGCCTTCACACACCAGTTTGGCGTCCTTGGCCTGGACGATCAGGACTGACTCTCCCGAGTCGTCAATGCCGGCCCGTCCGGCGCGGCCCACCATCTGTTTGTAGCGGCCTCTGGTGAGGAACGCCGAGCCCGTGTACGGCGACCGCAGCACCACCTGTCCACAACAAGAGGAACTAACGAACGAAGAACGAAGAGCGCTTACACAGTACCTATCTTTGGCGTTCACTTCTGGTAGAAATACGAAACACCATGTTATCCCTCTTAAGTCTCGTCCACATCCCCAACCTTTTCTCAGGCAAGAGAAAACGTGCCCTCTCAAATCTCTCTCCGTTGTCTCATAGCTTCGACATGACCAGAACTAGTAGGAGGTCTAACCAATTCCAAATCAAAACCGAGAACAACCAACATCAAATCAAAGCCAAAAACAGAGGACATGGCAATCTCTGTCCTCGTAGTCTGATCCCGTACTCTTGTCCCGCTTGAATGCGGCTAGTTATCAAGGAAAAGGGTTCAAGCTTATTGGGTTCCGCCAATGATGAGCAGATGGTGGAAGGACACGTCGTCCTAGTAGGTGGCAGGATCCTGTTGTGTCAGACCCCGGGATCCGGTTCAGGCTAATTTGACCATAGCAAAAACATATTTCTGAGCCTTCTCCTTTACCTGACAGCTCTAAACTTACTAAACGCGTCGAAATACCTCTGATCAATTAAAGAACTAACAAAAAGGAAGACACCGTTCATAAAACGCATGCGGCACCCCTCATCGGTAGATAAATGCGGAGAAAAGCCCGGACGCCGGACGCATTCAGTCCTGGTACACAACGTAGTCCACGAAAAAAACAGCCTGGGGACGCCGGGCGCGCCGTCACCTCACACCACCACGGCCAGGGCGCGCGATGGTGCGTCCGGCCAGCTCGCAGTTGCGACGCCCACTGACGGACGACGCCCACTGACCCGTCTGGCTGGCAGGTTGACACCGGCGGCCAGTGTGGAGGTGCAGCAGAGACAGCACAGCGTGCCTTCCAGGTACGCCTCCTCCAGCAGCTTACGCTCGTCCGTCGTCAGACCTGGTCACAGTGGGGACACGTGCACTCATAGCATTCTGACGCTTTTTGTGGCGATAGTAACGAGTAGCACCGATGGCTCAAAAACGAAGGGATGCAAATGGGGTGCAAAGGGACGCGGGAAATGTTTTGGAACGTACAACTCCTTTGTGGGCATCGGTGCCGGCATTAGGCTGCAAAGCATCCAGGCAAAAGTAACAGCAGAGGGAGAGAGGGTTCGCACAATCTATTTCGCTTGAGCATCGCGTGGCTGGTCTTGCCACCAAACGACCATTTCCTGGAATTCTTTCACCAAGACCAAGAAGACAGCACTAGCGACCTGCCAGAACTTGTAACAGATGTTTATCCAAACGGCATAGTTCCTGTCGCCCAGAGCGAGCATCCCGGCCAAGTATGGCGTATGGTGACGGCCTGGTAATCCCCGCTTACCCGAGTGGTGATACGCCACGCCGAACGGCATGGTCTCTCGCAGAATCGGGCAGACGGTGTCCCCTCCCTCTTTTAGGAGGGCGGCATACAAGGACTTTTTGCGGTCCCACAAATGTTCCCTCAGCTTTCTGAAAATCGGCAGAACGGAAGCAAGAAGCGCGGTTTGCCAGTCCTAACATCCACGTACAAAAGATAACAAAACGTCATTACACTGGCAACCTACGCTGGTAGCAGCAACAGGTGGTTCAGGCCAGCTCTTCCCCCTAATATTTTACGTTCAGATAGTTGTGACGTATACCAATACAGCACCTAGATAAAGACTATCTTTATATTACTAGCTGAGGCATGCGTGACATAAAGCAGATGTCATGAGATGCACTTGGTTTGCCACAGTACCATCCGATCGTGCAGTTACGCTATATAATGCTTCGAAATATGGAAAGCACACGGCAATACTTTTCCGTCGAAACTACTGCACACAGAGCAGTTAACGTTCGTATGGCACCAGCTTAAATGTGATACACTTGTAAGGAGCAAAAACATCTGGTCCCGGCGGCCGACCAGCCCAGCATCAATACGGTGTCTGAAGAACAGTGGCAACTGTACAGCATCCGACGCAGACCAACAACGTCCAGTCTAATATCCAGGCCTGGCGCAGATGAACGACAGGTGTACAGAGCCTAATGCAGATCAATACCAGCAGTACAGCACCTGACATCGACCAGCATGAGCTGTTCAGTGCCTGGCAAATACCAAAACCAGTCATGTAGTACCTGGTTCATATCAAATAACGTACGATGTGTGACCCAGTCCAGTGTACGTGTCTGTGTTGTACCCACACACACCACAAGCGTCATTCCTGTGTCCGGCAGAGACCCCTGTCCGTACCTGTCCAGGACAGCGCAGATCATGCGCGCCACGGCCTCGCAGTTTTTGCGCGTGGGACAGAAGACCAGACACGAATTGTCCGGCACCACCTCGGCCACCAGACCGCCCACGCCGTCTGGGTCCCGCTGGAGCTGCTCGGGGCTATACTGGACACACAAACGGCAGGGGCAATGCACCGTGACGCTGTATTGGTACACAAACAACACGAGTCGATGTACCCCAGCAGTGCAATGAACACACAAGTAATACGGGTCGATACAGTGAGACATTGTACCGAGTACAAAAGCAGCATGCATTCATATACTGATATTGGAACAGAGAGTACTGGATGAAACGAGAAGTACTGGATGAAACCTAGAAGTAACATAGACTGGTAAACTACAAACAATGAGCTACAGCGATCTTTTTCGCACGCAGACTGCCTATTCATCACATCATGTCACACGAAGTGAATTCACCTACAGCCGAGGACATACAGTTCAGCCGGCGCCTTCCCACACGGCGCCCGGTCTACAGTGCCCGCTCTCCAGCTGACCTGAAAAGCCAGCTGCCGGCGCGGCGTCAGCAGCTGCTCCCAGCTGTCGGCCGCCGAGCCGGTGACCTCCAGCAGCTGCCCGCTGAGCAGCACGTGCTCGCGCAGCTGCACCGGCCGGAACGGACGCGTGTAGACGTCCGCGTCCAGGAAGGCGGCCAGGTCGGCCATGTTGCCGATGGTGGCGCTCATGCCGATCAGGTGGACGTTTGCTGGGGGGAGTGGTTGCCTGTCAACGCGCTGAGGGCGACAGGGTTCCGGCGATGGGCACGTGATGACGAGTGCGAACTCGGGTAGGTCACAGCTGCGTGGGAAAATTTCTCAAGCTCCCGGAAACCTGCGATTACAAGGTAAAATAGGTTCGGGGAAAGACTACACAATGGTTTCAAAACTGAGCGAAGGTTCGTAATGCCATGTTCCCACCAAAACACTTGAGCGCGCTAAATATTCTGCAAGTACTGTGATGGCAGCGTTCACATTAGCACGAAAGAGGGGCGTTTTGAGCAATTTTCGCACAACCTCGTGACAGCAATTTGCGCAAGAACTTAACCCCTGACCCAGTCTTACACTTAGCCACATCTTTCCAGACGGTGTCGTGCAATCTCAGTTCCGTATTGGGAACACTCACACCCAAGTTACCCCACCACAAAACCTTATTTACATTACCAGCCGGCGACGACGTAATCACAACACCGGGCTTGTTCCAAGTGCCAAGCTCGTCCACACACAGACCACCAGCCTGTCCCCGACACCACACAACCCGGGCAGCCCGCGGCGGAACTCACACAGCGCCGCCTTCAGTTTGGTGATGAGCAGCTCCAGAGTGGCGCCGCGGCCGCCCGGCTCGCCCAGCATGTGCACCTCGTCCACGACCACCAGGCCGAGCTCGGAGGTCCGGCCCTGTTCCAGCAGGCTCGTCACCAGGCCGTTGGCCTTCTCGATGGTGCACACGTACACCACCCGGCTGTCGGCGGACGGGGGTGTCAGTGGTGACACAGGGGGTGGGGGCTCGCCGGTTTCGGGCCGCGTGGCCCGGGAACGAGCCGACTGAATCCAGCGGACTTATCGGCATTTCTCCAACACTGCCACGTCGAAATGTCCCAAAGGTCACGACGCCAGTATAAGATAGGTACGGTAAACACAGGAACGATGACACGAGACACCAGCGTTCCTGCGACCGACTGCGTCGTATCGGCCACCGCAGTTCTTCCACGCTCGACTATCACCGGATGCTTGACAGGCCACAGTGCCTCCCTCGCGACCATGGACAATGGGGTAACTTCCATTAATCAGGAACGCTGCCGAGCATAAGAGACCTGGGCTCCGTATGGCCACGGAATCGGTGCGTCCCCAAGCCCCGATAAACAATAAAGAGCATAAGACACCACCACGCCGACAATCAACATTCCGGGCGGCCGGAACCCGGCCGGACCGCGCTCACCGTTTCCGCCGCTTCACGGGCGGAAAGGCGCCCCGGGCCCCGGCGTACTCCTCCACTAGGAAGCCCAGCGCTATGCCGAACGGCGCCAGGGCACGGACCTGGCGAACAACGACCTCGTCATCCGGCGACGTCATCGTGACGTCACACGGTCTGGTGGCAGGGGCATCTCAGCGTTCGCAAGAAGAGTTGCCTGACATCGAGACAAAGCCGGGGAGTAAAGCCAGAAGAAACATGGCGGACAAACAAAGATGACAGAAAGATGCGACGCGCGCCAGTGACAGCAAAAGGGTAAGTCGGAACAGCAGCGTGGCACAACGAAAATATGGTCGTGCGCGGCAGTCACAACTGAACCAAGTCATGTCACCAACGAAAAGTAAGTCTCATCATCTAGAGATACAGCTGCCAGTGGAGGACAACCGCTGTCTTACTGATGCCGGTACCTTCCAAAGTAGGCATATAAGCATGTTTAGTCGAGTGCCTTTGGCAGGATGGTCGGAGCTCACCTTTTCCTGGACAATGGCGACGTAGGGCAGGACGAGGATGCAGTCGCGGTGTCGGCACAGCACTTCCTTCATGATGAGGAGTTCGGCCACCAGGGTCTTGCCGCCGCTGGTCGGCAGGCTGTAGACCAGGTTCCTGCGCTCCAGCACGGCCGGCAGGCGCAGGCATTCCTCCTGCCAGGCTGAATAAACGCAAATGATGTGGAACAGTGCCGGGACGGGGGTAATGAGCACGCGACGGGCATATTGTTGGGGGTCTGCTGTACAGGGATTTAGGGTATAGGAGGGCTGACATTAATGAAACGTGGAGTGCATGAGGATAATTCTGAATCGAGCAGATCAGCTGTTTTGGACTGTTCACAAACATCGGAAAATAATGCAACTCTTGATAACACAAAGCAGCAATGGAGAAACTGCTACATGTTGGTAAGCAAACAATGAGTCCCGCTGATGGAATAAAACAACGATTCTCACAATATAATACGAACTGAGAAGTAAACTAATGGTAGGTGGCAGAATCAAACCAAAAGGGCACATACTAATCTAGAACGCTAACGTATACACAGCGCTCCTCGCAGTATCGTTAAACGCACCCCGCGAGGTCCGTTTTACACACCCACGAACGCCACATCCAGGGCAAACAGTACCAGCGCGTCACCGCTGCCGCGCGCCGCGGCCGGCCGGCTCCTCACCGTACAGCGATGTGATGCCGCGCTGCTTGTCGAGCAGCGCCGGCACCAGCGACGGCAAGCCGTGGAACGGCCCGACGGCCGAGCAGGGCAGCTCGGCGGCCGGCGCCGGCCGCAGCGCCGCCTCCAGCAGGGCGCGCCGCCGCCGCTGGCTCTCGGCCTCGGCCGGCGACGGCGCGCCGCTCAGACTGGCCGCCTCGCTCCACTGCGAGTCCCCCGCCGGAAACGGTTCCGGCCCGGGCTGGGAGGGCGGCTCGCCGGCCAGCCGCCGCCGCAGCCGCTCCACGGCAGGCACCGACTGCCGCCGCAGGCTCAGCGACAGGCTGGACGGCAGACTGGGCGGCAGACTGGGCGGCAGGCTGACCGACTGACTCGGCGACTCGCCGGGCTGGCTGGGCGACCGACGGCCGAGCGTCGCCGCCGGACTGCCGCTGGCCGGCGCGCGGGAGCGGCGCCGCCGCCGGCCCCCGGCGAACCGGCGGCACACGACCGGCGAGGCGGGCGGGTCGGCGCCGGCCGCCGCGCCGGGCCGCGGCGGGCTGCCGGCGCCGGCCGTCGGCCCCGGGTCAGGCCGACTCACCTCCCGGGGTGCCGCCGGCGGCGAGAAGTTGAACAGCTCCGTCAGAGAGGTGTCCAGGTTCAGCAGGGCCTCGGCGCCCGGACTGCCTGCCCCGCCGAGCCGCGCGCGCTTCTGGTCACCGCCGCCCAGCGAGCACATGTCTGGTGACAAGCTGCGGGGAGGACAGCTGTGCGGCGTCACTGGAGCTCAGCAGCGGACTGATGAGACAGATCTCAAACATGATGAGAGGGTGGGAAGTCATTTCTTTGTGGTTTTATGAGGAAATATCATGTATTCATGGAGACAAGCTTTCAGTGCATATCTGCCACAAATCTGCCATATGTTTAGTGAGATTTACATTTTCTGCGCACAGTTTATAAATGCTAGCTGGTGAGATGACTCTTGACTATCAGTGTCATGGCTGGACTAAAATATAATGTAAGGTACACAGTGTTGGATCGAATATCATTCCAACTTTTAACCAGTAGAAAAAGGTGTGGAACTGCAAATTTAAGGCATTCACAAGTCACAAGTTAAACTGCAAATTTAAAGCATTCAGTGCAGAAGGTCCCTACATCATTTCAGTCTTGTGACTGAGACAAACAGAAGGTACAACTTTGATAGATGTTTATTCTGCCACAACCAATTGCCCAGTCATAATCAGCGCCCAGGGAATATTCAATTCTATGTCAACAAATTTCAGTGGTGGATAGGTATATTTCTGAGGGTCAAGCTTCATGGTGTTTATAGTTTTTAGGCTGTCACTCATGACAGCTGTCAGGACATCTGGAGATGCCACTGTTTGAAACATATGAAGACAACATTTCTGGTGACAACAGTATGGCAATTATTAATGCTACATAAGGTAATGAAGAGGCATATTTTCTAAGAATGAGACAAAAAGGCAATTTTCTCTTTATCTGACTGAAGAAAAATCAAAGCAAAAGCCCAGTTCAAGCTGACAGTATCAACCATCAAACATTACATTACCTGACACTATGGACAACCCAAACATTACTATGATGCACCAATCAAACATCAGTGCTTACCTCAAGGATGATTCACATTTCTTCCTGTCTATGGTCATGGGCCATATCCACACATCAGACTCATGCAAGACAGCTTGACCTAAGTCTATCCTGGGATCTGTCACTGAGTGGTTGGATTTGGGCACAGCTACTTAGGCTAAGGCCTCTGATATCTAGTTCCTAATGATGCCAAAATCACAACTCCCGATCTGGCCACTATGAGTCTGATTGAGTCACGATCCAATGAGCTGAGGATCGCTGGTGTTAAGACGCACAAGCTTTTAGGATCGGCATCCACGTTTTGAGTGCAGTCTTGTCTCGTCACGCGTCGTGCTCGTCAGCAACTTTTCGCTTGGTTGGCTGGTTGTTTTGGGTTAGGGCGCTCAGCCACTTGGGCTCAAGCGCCCAGTGTCTAATCCACACCATACGTGTCACCGATCGAGAGCCAGCGGCGTCGATTTTTGAACCCAAAACCTTGCGATTACTAGACCAAACAGGGCCTTAGACCGAACCTCTGACCACGAAGCTAATGACAAGTCATCCAGTCAAAATTTCCCGGGACAATTTTGTAACGTACTCGCCACAGTTGTCGTCATCAGC
This sequence comes from Capitulum mitella, assembly GCA_030062745.1. NCBI lineage: Eukaryota > Metazoa > Arthropoda > Thecostraca > Pollicipedomorpha > Pollicipedidae > Capitulum > Capitulum mitella. The sequence continues at coordinate 23,468,498 of CP099843.1, forward strand.
TGATTTGTTTGGATGTAAACATTGTGTTTGTAGCCAGTCTAGAAAGCTGCTCTTGGCGAAATTCTGTGATTTCATTGGTTTTTGGATAGGCAGTGAAACCAATAAACGTGTGGAAAATTTGCAGATCTAGCGAATAGAAACACTTCCCGCACAATAAGAGCAAAAGGCGAGGCGCAGAACATTCATGTTGTACTGGAAGCGTAACGCGTTGCATTTTGCATTGTACTGCATTGCAGCGGGTAACAGTTCGATTGGAAATGGACTGTGGTCGAATTCGTACGTATATAATTGCAACATGTATGGTATTTACCTGTGTTCTGGTAGCAATCACTTATTTTGCCACGGGTCCTAAGGGCGTGAAGAGGAAGTCGTCTCCAAACATAATTCTAGTCATCACAGATGATCAGGATCTTCTCCTTAATGGAATGGTAAGACACGAGAAAGGTTCCAGCCTGGTATGTAAAACATATCATGTAATAGTCCAGTTTGTACCACTGACAAATGTCATGCTTTGCACATCACTGATGACTTTTGATTCAACCAGAAATCTTGAGAAGTTGTAATATTCTTACTTTATATTACAGGAGCCTATGACATTCACCAGAAAGTTTTTTGAAGATGGGGGAGTCACATTTAAAAATGCAGTAAGTATGGTCAGGCTGCTTCCAAAAGACATATGTTTCTGTGATACCACTCTCAGTTTTATTGCAACAGGACATGGCATGCAAAAAAGTGTAACATTGTTGTTCATGTATATCCTGTGGGATTTGCAAGTTTTTGACACCTCTCTAACTTGTTATTTTCCTCTGTGATTAGCTGTAGCCAGTTTATATGAATCTTGTAGTTTTTAGGTTCTTAAAACCATGCTGTTATATTATATTGTACTAAGACTTGCTCCCTTAGGTGATTGAACATGAATGGGGGTGGGTCTGGGCATAGAATGGGGGCACTGTGTCCCTCTTAACTGACAAAACTGGACATTAGCCCTATGGCTTTGCTTGGAAAGAAATTATTCAAAAAGTGGCCAGTGCCCCCAGTTCTGGAACATGTTCCAGTGCTGCTACTTGTCACTTGCTTTGCAAAGTAAGGTTTCTAGATCTGGACATTCCCCATGAATGTGTATTCAATCTCAGTTCCAACACCACTATTTTCAAGTCACTATGAACTATGCATTTAAACTCATTTCTGAAAAATGAGAGCACTATTATAATTTTATGTTGCTGTTTGGCATGCTGCCACATACATTGTGCCACATCAGGGGAGGCACCTCACCATTTATGTGCTTTAGGTCCAGTGGCAGCTGGCAGCAGTGTCATTCCTATGCCACAGCCAAGTCCATATGATTGCGATGTCTTTTTCAGTTTCATGAGGTTCAGGAGTTTCCTTTTACCTCCCCCCTGACCTCTTGAATGGGAGGTCTCCTTGCTGGCTGAAGTGCCATTTGAGAAAGTAGTTCATTCCTATCCCAACATGCCTGAATTGGAGTGTTCCTTGTGCTCTGGAATTGGAGCTCGTGCCTCACCTCTGCCTGCTTGAATTAGCTGGTCCTTCCCTTCATGCTGTTGAATTGCAGCATTCTCAGTTAGGACCCATGTGCCATCTTGAATTGGATGATTTTCCTCTTTGCTGCTGAATTGTAGCATTCTCAGTTAGGACCATTGGTTTTCCTTTTATGCTGCTGAATTGTAGCATTCTGCACCTGACTGCCCTGAATTTTTCCACTTATTCCTCCTTACTTTTTCTCTGGACCCAAGTGTAGTCTATTTAAGTGCGCAGACCTCTGGCGTCCATAAAACATGCAGCCCACACCAGAGAGTCTTCAGATGCTAGGCAGCCAGCAACAAGCATAATGCCAAAATTGTGAGGACTTCAGATAGTTACTTTACAGAGCTGATCCCATGTTAGAGTTATCAAGCCAAATGTTTTGTCATGTCACCAAGCATTTCATTTGAATTTAAATGTACCACTGTTATACAATCCAGCACACCTTGTGCCCATAAGCAAGCTAATTCATTTCATCAGTTGTAGAGAATATTTACAGAAATAGGAGCTACAACAAAATCATAACAACTTGAATGTACATTGGGCGGATTTTTATTATGAGAAATGGGCCACAAATCAGTGCAGTTTTCATTGCAAAAAAATAATTAGTATGTATGATACCTCATGGTAATTGTAGCAATTAAAACAATCTGTGTACAGTCAATTCCCATGCTTCATAATGCCCAAATGTGGGCTGGATGCAGTGAATGCATTGAAACATGTCTTACAATGTGCTTCAGATGGTTTCTGTTTCAGGGCCCTGTGGTTCTGGAACCAGTATTGACCTCAGTCCTGAGAAACGAGCACAAGTGACATTGTTATTACTTTTTGCTGCTCATGCATCCTACATACCTCACAAACTGGTACATTCTCAATGCTGCACAATGGCCTGTTTGGTTCACATTACAGGTAGTGGTTTTGCCCTGATCCCATGATACACCTTTCCCACGTTTTTTGTGTCATTTGCCTCGGAGCTGGCGCCCGCACCACGCGCCAACCCCGAGCTGTAACGAAAGGAAAATTAGCATGTTCCTGCTCGCCCATCACTCATAAGGTTTTTTTTTTGTGTGGTGCTCTCCATGTATATGTTCGTTGCCGCCGTTCGCGTTCTGCATATCTGAAAGTTTTCATAGTGTACAGGTAAACATAAAAACATCCATGCGCTTTTCAAATGGTGAATGTAAGACTTATTCATTTCCATATGCCATGTTTTAGATTCCATTATGGGACAAGAGGCATGAAGTATTCAAAATGTGATTGTGACACATGTAAAGCTTTTCTCATTTGCCTGCTTTAACATTTGTAGTTGGCTGGGATATTTTTACGATATCGTGTACATTTCGTGACTGTTTCAGCCATGTGGTATATGCTTCCATAACCTCTCCCACTGGCAGCTAGGTGCACATACTCCTGGGTGGTTTAGTATGGCTGAAGCCAGTTTCACTCCAGCCTGTAGTGGGCCCTACCCTAACATATGACGGCGACCCCTGCAGTTTGTTTCCACACCGGTCTGCTGTCCCAGCCGGGCGTCAATTCTGACGGGTCGATACCAGCACAACACGGGCGTGGTGAACAACACTGAGGAGGGCGACTGCTGCGGCACCACGTGGCGCCGCCGGACGGAGCGGCACAGTGTCGCCACCTACCTCAAACGGCGCGGCTACACTACCTTCTACGCCGGCAAATATCTCAACAAGGTGAGTGGTCTGTGATTGGGTCAGGCTCTGGTGTGCGCTGACATCGTACGAAGTGTCATTCTGGTCCAAACTTGGACTTATGCATGTTTACGTGTTATGGTCATAGTCATACAAAGTCCAGAATTCAGAGTTAGCATTGGTTTACGCAGGCACGTTTCCTAGCATGGCACGACCAAGATGACAGTTTAATAACACGTAGTTGCCTTAGTCATAGACGTTAGGTACATACATTGTTTATGTGTGGTGATAATCTACAACATGTACGCACCATATCGAGACATCATGATGGCCAGAACTACTTGTCCACTGTGCATGGCGTCATACAATAATGCTGGCAACATGCGATATCTGTATCACGGCCGATGGTCCCGTGGCGCGGCGACTTGGCTGTTCGTGTGGGTGCTTTGTAAAACAAAATCCTCAAACGTCACGTTGCATGTACACATATAGTCAGTAACCCCGCAGTCTCGCAGCAGGAATTGTGCTGTGACTGGCCACATTTCACCGTTTTTTTTTCTTCCGGAGCCTAGCCTGTCAAGTTTGTTTTTGACCAGAGTGCTACAGACGTGACTTTTCAGCACGGAGTACTCTGGTCTCGGCCGTTTGAAGTTCACCACAAGCCACACTCGCGCCAGGATGTAACAAACATCCAATAACTTGCGCTTGAGGCTGTGGTTTTCCGTTTCACTCGGTTCACTGCTCTGTCCGGGCTGTGACGAAACAGTCCCGGAATGTGGCGGCCAGCTGCTGTCCTCCGGGCACAATCAGCTGATGGAGGACGTAGTCGGAACCGTGCCAGGGGTACGGCGCGGCGCACCACATCAGCAGCATCGTCTGTAACACGGCCACAATCAGTGAATGTGTGTAACACGGCTACTGTCAGTGAACGCCTGTACCACGGCCACCAACAGTGAACGCGTGTAACACGACCACCTTCGGTACACTTCTGTAACACGACCACCATCATTGAACGTCTGTAACAGGGCTAGCATCAGTGAACGTCTGCAACACGGCCACCATGAGAAAATGTCTGCAACACGGTCACCATCAGTGAACGCTCGAAGTGCGGGGACCGTCAACGACCGTGTGTAACAGGGCGACGCATTACTGTCCCCGTTCTGCTGTCGGGGCTTACCTTGGCCGTCCAGTAGCCGGGGATGAGGCCGTGCAGGGGGTCGCTGACCGCCGAGACGGCTCCGACGGCGCCGTACACGGCCCAGTAGCTGAGCCAGCGGCGCCGCTGCCGGCGGTCGCCCGACTCGAGCGCGCGCGCCGAGCGGACGGCCGGCGCCGCCAGCGCCGCCACCAGCAGCACCAGCGAGCTGCAGGCCGCCAGCAGCCAGTAACCGGCCAGCGCGACCAGCACGGCTGAAACAGAACAGCAACCGCTCTGGGGTTACAGAGTCGAGTGGAAAGGTTGTGGTGTTGCTGACAGGTGGCCGGCAATCGGGCGTGCTAGACGAACGCACGCTGCGGTGAACCGACAGACGGCGAGCGGTGTCATCTCTCGAAGATGTGAGCTCGTTTGAGTTGCTGCATTTAGCGCTGTCATTTCGCACGCAGGCGTAGCGTCCTATCATTGACTTCCTCAGCGGGACCGAAATATGTTGTCACATTAAGTGGCCAAATCCGGCGGCCCAGACTGGCTTTAGGGTCCAATGCCAGTGATGGTCATTCCGCCGCGCCGTTGGCCGTGTTGGTGTGCCGCCGTACTCGGCTAGTGCGGGACTGACCTCGTGACGTTGGGCTCTGGACGAGGCTGTCGTCGCCGTTCAGGCACAGCAGCGCCGGCCGGAGGTAGCGGTCTACGCAGCGCGAGATGGCCTCCTTGAGCGCCTCCCCGCCTCCCTCCGGCGGAGGACCGGCCGTGCTCGCGCTGTTGTCCACACCGCCCTCGGCGCCTGGGTCTGCCGGTGGAGCGGGTCGGAGTTCAGCCACTACGACGTGGCTGGGTTGTGCCGTGACGGAAGCCTTTCGACGTCCCAGGCCGCGAAGAAAACCCCAGATGCCCTTTCTCGCCATGACCGCGGACTGTTGCCGGGAGCAGTCTTATCCCGCTGGGGCCATTTAACGACCGCAGAGGACGGTTCCACCGTGTGATGGTCGTGTCCTTATCGCGTCACGTCACTGCACGTATCACGCAACGGTCTGCACTTATCGCGCGCGCGAGCACAACCGTTATGCTCACGTCGGCGCGTTGTCGGCGAGTTTGGCAGGGCGACGCTGTCGTCCTCTGTCGCGCGTCGTCGTCCTCTGTCGACCCCCGCAGAGCGCGGCCAACTGACTGTCTGACTGTGGGCAGAGCTGGCAGTGCTGTCCCTTTGTGGCGGCGTGTCATTTGGGACGGTCGACCCCTCCGACGTCTTTGTGTCGTTTGCTTGACCTATTGACGGCCCGATGGTCACGTAGCCGTTCTCTAGTGTCTGCTCTGTGGTCCTCTAATTAGCAGGGCCAATCCGTCGTCGGTCCTGTTGATGAGCAGAGCGCGGTCGTTTTCCTCAGTGGCCGTCAATTCAGCTGAGCCCAGCCTTCACACTGTGTTGCTCTGATCAGCTGGGGCTTCTCGGTCATCGCTCACGTTCCGCCGGCGCGGTCGGCCACTGACGTTAGCTGGCCCGGTGCCAGCCGTGGGACCGTCGTCCGGTCTTTGTCGCGCGCCTGCGGTCACATCGCGCGGTCAACACAGGCGGGAGATAGTCGGGCCTCCCGGCGATGCGCGGTCCGGGAGCCGACGTTCCCGTCCGCGGCGGCGCTCACCGCGAACTGGTCCTGACGGCCAGCCCCCAGCCGCCGCCGCCGTCAGGGGCGGAAAACCGGCCAGCCGACCGGCTGCGGCCGCGCGCGAACGGCTCCGTCGCCAATGTCAGGGCCGCCGCTCGGCCGGCCGACGCCGAACAAAAACACTGGCCTGGTAGCGGTCAGCGGCGGCGGCTGGCCGGCGCGCGCCGCCGGGACATGTCACATTGCCCGGCCGCCGCGCCGCCGCCGCCGCCGCCGCCGTCGTCTCACGGAGCGGCGGCTTTGTTTCTGGCGGGTGACGCATCGCGGCCGCCACAGCTGGCGTCCACTGAGCCGCGCCGCGCCGTGGCGGGGGCGTCACGGCATCTCGGCCGTTACGGATGGTGGCCACGGAACTGTGTCCAGCCGTGATGGGGCGTTCTGCTGTTGCGCGGGTTACGTAGTTGGATAGGAATCTGCAGATGGTATCGCTCTGAGCGCCGCGGCCATGTGTGACTGGCGAGTCGAAACGGACGTTTCTGTATTGGTCGGCCGGAAATGCCCGAACCTTGTGTGGATTAGTAATCGGAATACAATGGCAGCCGTGGAAGCGATGTGTTCAACCAGCCATACACAAAGCCGTTAGCGGCTGATAAACCTTGTCTAAGCATGTCTGGTGCGTGAAATATTAATAAAAAAATATTAACAAGCTTTTAAAACATTCAGTCTCGTCTAGATACGTTCGTCATTATACAAATAAGACATTTGTTCAATGTGCTGCAATAATTCCCTCCTGGAGCGACGCCTGTTCGTCAAAAATTAAAGGAGACACTGTGGTAACGAATGCGGTAACATTTGTGGTAACAAAATGCGGCAATATTTTCGGAAGCTCGATGCATATTTCAAAACTCCTGGCTGTGCCCTGTGCTTGAAGGTCAAGTGACCGGACTGAGTCAGCTCGGTGTCCAGCTTATTTCAGCTTCTTTCGTTGTGTCTTTTAAAGTCAGCAGATGGGTGGCATTACATCAGACCGCCGGACAAGTTGAGAAACTAATCCCCCACCAAGGTCCTGGAGGTTTGCTGTGGGTCGGGTGGCGGGACACGCCGAACGGCGGCTGAAAGTATCCAGAGGACATGGGGAAGACCGCCTTTAAAATGGTCTCCGGTCATCCGTTGTTGTGACGCGTCGCAACCAGTGATACACATTTCTTCCCCATGCTCCTCCGCGCTACCCCGTTCCCCCCCCCCCCCACTCCCCGCCGCCGTCTGCGCTGCCGCGCTGACCCCGTGTCCGGTCCGTTTTCAGTACGGTTTCGACTCGGCCGGCGGCGTGGGCCACGTACCGCCCGGCTGGGACTGGTGGGTCGGCCTGGTGGGCAACTCGCGCTACTACAACTACACCCTCTCCGTCAACGGCACGGCCCGCACGCACGGCGACGACTACGCCGAGGACTACCTCACGGACGTGATCGTGAGCTCGCCGGGCCGTGGGACCCCTCGAGCAGAGTTCGTGGCCGGTGCTTGCTACGGATCTGTCCCCGGGCGAGTGTGACTATTTGGGTTAGAGCGAGGAGTGCGTGTCTGTGTGAGACATGTTATTAGTAACGCTGGCGGTGATATGGCTAAGAGGCGGGGCTGGGAGGTCTTGCCGTCTCGCAACGACGGTGCTCATACGGCTTATTGTCCTTGTGGTCATATTTCTTGTTATATTGTAACTTACGATTATTGTTGTGTAACTTATTTCTGTATACGGTATTCACACCATGCGTAAATCCCGGTTCGAGTCGGTCCCTGATCAGTGATGGTCGTCGGCTGCCGCAGAAGAGGTACGCGCTGGAGTTCCTGCGGGGCCGGACGGCGGACGGCGGGCCGTTTTTTCTGACGCTGGCGCCGCCCGCGCCGCACTCGCCGCAGACGCCAGCGCCCCAGCACCGGCACCTGTTCCCGGCGGCAGGCGCGCCGCGCACCGCCAGCTACAACGTCCGGGCCGAGGTATGCCGTCGCGCGGTGGAGCGTCCGTGCTCAGCGCTCCGGACACCGTTAGCAGAATCGGAGAGTTGGCGGGGGCTGTCCACCGTCTTTGCGGCTGGATGCGGTGAGGGTTGGACCTGCGATGCGTGTAGCGTCCAGTCTCCCGTTTTGAAACCAGTCATTCTTTGTTGTCATGCGGTACAAGGTACCGAGGAACGTTCATACTCTTTCCTGTCTTGACTGTCAGGCAGTTGTCTGTCACTGTCCGTCGACTGTTGGCTCAGCACTGTCGGACTGTCTGGTCAGCACTGTCGGACTGTCGGCTCATCACTGTCGGATTGTCGGCTCAACATTGTCGGACGGTCGGCAGGACAAGCACGCGCTGCTGCGCGAGGAGCCGGCGCCGCTGCCTCCTGCCGTCCTGGACGCTATGGACGCCGCCTACCGGGACAGGTGGCGCACGCTCGTCTCCGTCGACGAGATGGTGGCGGCGGTAGTGGCGCAGCTGCGGCAGAGGCGGCTGATGGACGACACCTACCTGCTGTTTACGTCCGATCACGGATACCACCTGGGTGCGAGGCAACACCTGTGTGCTGTTTAGATTACGGATACTGCGTGCGTACCAGGAAACACCTATCTACTGTCCTACTCGAGAGGGAGGTTATCTGATGAGATGTCTTGTGCTCCAGGAGAGTGGGAGAATTATCCGACAGTGGTCATATCTGCGACATCTAGCGCATATAGGTCGGCTGACATTCACTAGTAGGCGGCTGTCCTGCTAACCCAGAAGGCCAGTTTTCAGGAGTGGTTTTGCCTGCCGCGGCGGCAGGGCAACCGCGTCTTGAAGCAGCTGACAGAGGCCGTCACCTGCTTGCTTATGTCATACATACGCCATACTTAGTCATAGCTATGGCTCTGCCAACCGTAATCAACCAGTCCCTCCCAGTCCCGCCAACAATCGAGTAAGGCAGTTCATATTCTTTATTCCGACTGTGGCCAGTTGAAGTCTTGCGTTTCGTCCAGGGTATTAGGCTTGGGCGTGGTTGACTTGTCGCGCGACAGACCTAGTCTAAGCGTTGTTGATTGTCGCAAATGCCATGAATACGCCATAACACGTCATCAGTAGTCACCACCCGCCAGCTGCGAGACAGGCGGCCATGGGAGCGGCAGAACCGCGCGTAGCCGCGCGTTTTTGCCAGTCGTGTGAATTGGCCGAGAGGGCGCTACCCAACCGCACATAAGACCGGGCCTGTTCCCCGCGCATTGCACCTGCACCGGGCGGCCGGCCGGGTCCCGCAGACCACATCCCGTACGTATGGACTTGTTTACCGGTGCTTACGTTGGGCTTCCGCCGCAGGCCAGTTCTCGCTGACGGTGGACAAGCGGCAGCCGTACGAGTTTGACCTGCGCGTGCCGCTGTACGTGCGCGGCGGCCGGCTGCCGGCCGGCCGGGCGGTCCGGGCGCCCGTCACCGTGGTGGACCTGGCGCCCACGCTGCTCGAGCTGGCCAGTCTGCCGCCGGCCGACGCCATGGACGGCGTCTCCCTGCTGGAGGTGCGGGGCGGCCGCCGGCGCGGAGCGGGGGACCCGGCGGTCGGAGTGGAAATAACGGGGCATGACTGCGCAGTTTCTAGGAGGCAGAAGGCGCCGTCTTATTTGTGGTCGTTGTTGTTTGACGCGAAAACTGGCCATTGCCGTAGGACTGTATTTTACGAAAGAACTTGTTTTGCGAGGTTTTTGTTCGACTCAAGAATTAAACAATGAAATGCTTTCGGTTCGCTGGCATGAGAGCTGTGGGAGTCTCTCAGATCAAAGCAGTGCTTTGTTATATGTCAGGCCTTCGTCCGACACTCAGCTTTTGTCACCAGAGAAAAACACACTTGTCGTCACTCTGACGGAAGTGGGCTCGGCTTGGATCACATGTGACAGCCGTTTGTTGTGATCGGAGGACCTCTTACTACGTAGTCTTCTAAACTCTTACTACGGTATTTTGAGACCATTGCCCGTGCTCAGAGCCTTTCTGACTGCTTCATATTAGGGCGGTTATCCGTGTTCAGAGCCCGTCTGACTGTCGCTGTCGTGTGTCGGCCAGACGGCGGCCGCTGAGATCGGCTCTGCCCGGCCGCTGGCGTCGCGCAGCCGGCCGGAACCTCGCTCGGCCCTGCTGGTCAGCTACACTGGCGAGTACAACATGGCCGTGGACCCCGGCTGCGCCTACCGGGGCCGCAACGTGTCGGTGAGTGGACGCTGACTCGCTGGAGGGGGCCTGGCCGGGTCTGGGCTGCTGGCGGTGCTCGCCGGAGTGCACTGTCAGACCAGAGCGGGATCTAGTCTGTTTGCGGCCTCGTAATGGAAGGATGTTTTTGGCAGCGCCTTTTAAACTTCCGTGGACATTTGGCGATGATTTCCAGACTCATCTGTTATTAGGCGTGACAGAGGTGTCATAGTGCTGCACATTACTGTATTACGTTTTGAATATTAAACCCAGATGTTAATATTAAACCCATTACGCGGGATTTCTTTCCGATAACAAGTTCATAACTGAAGCGACGTATTGTGTTTAATTTCAATAAAATAAAATAAAAATATTGTTATGGAGTGGCATGCCCTGCGGCCATGTTTACGAGGAACCCTTGAACTTACCCTTTGCGACCCGTGAGCTTATAACACGGGTCGTAATTGCTGCGTTATTCAAAGCTGCCGTCGGCTTTTCAGCACTGTTACGAGCAGTACGCCTGTAAATGTCAGGACTCAGAAGACAACACGTACCAGTGTATCAGGGAAATGATGGGCTCAGCAAACCAGATCGTCTGCCTCTTCACGAAAGGAGTAAGAGGACCTGCTGACACTGGCTACGTTTTTCTCACGGGAATCATGATGAAAAAATGCGCAAAATGGGCGTTTCGTTTTCTGCTCTGCCTAAAGGTGGATCGAAATTGTGGTTGCCTGGAGATGAGGTAATTGTGTTGCAGTCTGTAGTCAACCAGAAAATGTGGTCGCGAGCTGGGAAGACCATGTCGTTCTGGGGTCGTGGGCTTCTTGCCCTTTCCAGCCATTTAATTTTCTGTGTTCTGTCTTCTCCGTAAGCGTGTTCTGCGCGTGATTTTTGTGACGTTCGTGTCGTTCCAGGCGGCGATTCTGGTGCGTCCGGACGCTCATTGCTCTCGGTCGTGATTGTTTCAGGAAGAATTCTGGGAAATGTATGACCTGTCCGCGGACCCCGATCAGCTGGTCAACCTAGCGCCGCGCCTGTCAGTCGGCCAGAAGGCCCACTGGAAGCAGCGACTGGCCACCGCCACGCGCTGTCGCGGGCCGTCCTGTCGACATATATAGAGCCGGCATGCCCCGTCAGCACATTTTTCTGAGTCACGTACCATATTGAAGACGTGCCAAAGGCAGCCGTGTCGTGAACAACGTGAGGCTGTGACTGCCGAGTGCCCCCGAGTGGTAAGCAAGCTGTAACAGACGTCCCCTTCGAGGCTGCGCCGTCACCGAGGAGCCATGGTGCTTCGCGACGAGTCGAACGTGCTGTGACACTCGTCGCGCGTGCAGTTTGAGACGTGTGTAAAATTGTACAGTAATGCAGTATCGCCATCTGGCTGGCGCGTCGCCGCTGGCACCACCGGCCGGCATTTCCATGTCCTCTGACATGCTGCAGAAATGGCGTCGGCTGCAGAGTTAGCATAGAGGCGATGGTTTTGTGATGTCTACCGTTGTGCGTGAAGTTTGTTTATACGTTCCGGGAGGCTGGTATATTGGTCCAAGCGCAGCAACAACCTGAGGGGTTACCACGCACGTGTCTGTGGAGCTTTAAATTCCCAAAGAGCTTTAAATTCCCTTTTGCTTGACTGCTTTTATGTGATAGGCATCAGTCTTTCGAGTTGTTTGGCGTGCGGGAGCTGCAGCATGTAATCCTCACTTCCATGCACCCGTAGCTGCGCGATAAAGAGTTTTTAGTTATTTTTCCGTCGCAGATGTGTTATTTGCCTCGTTCGTGCACAACGTGGGCAGCGTTGTGCATGTCATCCTTTTGTGGTTTTCATACTTTTTAAGGAAAGTTCGCGATGCTGAACGAGCATTCCAGCAAGACTTGAAGTGGGCTTGCCAATGTACTTCCATTTCCAGGTGTCCATATAGAGTCACGCATAACTTCGCACTGATTGTGTGGATATCAGTTCGTAGGATCACCTGAATTTCCATGCGATTCGCGTGATCATTTCTTGCTGGTGGGTGTGCACGGACGAAAAACAAGGACATGAACCACGTCTGCTCAGCGAACTTCTGCGGATCTTCCAGTGCGGATCTGAACGCCCGAGACTGTCTCACAATATATTGGACGGGCGGGCGGACCGAGCCAGAACGAGCGAAGGACCCGACCCCACCCGCCGACACCCTCCGACCCCCCCCCCCCCAGCGAGGCGTAACAGGAATGTCTAGCACCGTCCTGACCAGAGGAATGAGGGAACTACCGGGCGGAAGAGACTGCGGCGCGGCCGCCCAGCCGGTCCCAGGAACAGGACAGCGGCAGCGGCCCGCGCGGCACGCACTGCGCACGCGCAGACGCCGACCGCGGCGGCCGCGGCCGGACTGACGAGGGACTAGGAAGTCCGGGACCCGCTCCGGCCGCCAGCGGTGGAAGTGCCGGCCGTCGTCGGCACGGCAGCGGAAGCGCGGGACCGCGGCGGCCGCGGACCGGGGGAGCGCTCCTACGCGAGCGGTAACAAGCGACCTGCGATCACAGGGCCTACGGGCTCGGTAAACATTGCACGTACCTCGAGCGCGCCGTTAAAACTCTACAATTAAACACAACTCGATAGAGCACTATGGAGCAACAAAGGGTCGAGTAACAGTGGACTCGCCGGCGACGCCGCGCGGGTCCGACGGCGGAAGATCTCGTCTGCGCCGCTCCGCCGCAACGCTGCCGGACGTCGGCCGTTCCAGTGGTTGGCACGGGCGCCGAGGGGGACAGCGCCGCGCGCGGCCCAGCGCACCGTCCGCTGGCTCCAGCAGACTCGGCAGGCTCGCAGATCTGCGTCCGGGCCAGGCCGAGCCGGGCGGCTTCCAGCCGGAGCAGACGGGCGGTCCCGGCGGGCGGCGCCGCCGGCTCAGACCCGCCGCAGCCACCAGCCGACCGCCAGCTGGACCAGCACCGCCAGCGCCAGCACCATCCAGGGCCCGGCGGCGCTGCGCCCGTCGGCGGCCTGCCAGCCGGCGCTGCAGCTGCTCCAGCTGCCGGCGCACGGCCGCCAGCTCGGCGTTGGCGTCCCGCTGCAGCTGTTCCAGCGGCTGCAGACACCGCTGCAGTCTGTCGGCAGAGGGCGGCGCCGTTAGTCTGTCTCAGGTCCGCCGTCAGTCTGTCTGGGACCCGCCGCCAGTTTATCTTAGGCCCGCTGTCAGTCTATCTGAGATCCAACCGTTAGTCTGTCATAGGTCCGCCGTCAATCGGTGTGGCATCCGTCGTTAGTCTGAGGTCCGCCGTCGGTCTGTCTGGGATCCGTTCGATGTCTGGGATCCGCTGCCTCGCCAGGGTCCGCCGTCAGTCCGTCCGGGACCCACCGTCAGTCCGTTTCAGGCCCGCCGTCAGTCCGAGGCCTGCATTCTGAGAGAGGTCTGATGTACTACAAAGCTGGCACATCAAAGGCGCTCGGGGCAATCGGACGTAACCTTAACGGTGTTGTGTAATCAAAATAAAATGGTACGAACAGAACTTCCAATGACTGTAACGCACATATGAATACAACTCCCTTGTCCTGAGTACATCCAAAACAGTAACCGTGCTGCTGACGGCAACGCTCGGAAACAGTCAAACTCGTCTCAGAGGAACTGTTACTACCACAGGCGACCAGACCCGGCCAAAGTACGTTACTGACCAGTCAGAAATTTTCGAATGCATTCATGAGACAAGGGATCGGTTCCCTTCTAGCTGAACGCGCTGTCATATCTTCAAGTGACATCGCTTGTGACACGAGGTTTAACCTCCCAATCCCGTAAGAACATAAAATCGCCAGTACAAATCACAACTGCGACACAGGCAGTGTACAACTTATGAGACGCTTTCGTACTACTCTACGTTCTCTGGTTGTACTGAGGCCGTACCTGAGCGGGGGACGGTCCCTGACCGTACTGGGGCCGTACCAGAGCGGGCAGACGTTCCTTGACTCCAACGGGGCCGTACCTGAGCGAGAAGACGTCCTCTGACCGTATCGGGGCCATACCTGGCTGTACGATTTGTGACTTGTAATTGATGTTTTCCGTTCTAACGAGACTGGACGGTTATCCCACGTTCCTGACCGTACTGGAGCCGTACCCGAGCGGAGCACACCTTCTCTGGCTGTACTGGGGCCGTACCTGAGCGGGGAGACGTTCTCTGACATGAACTGGGGCCGTACCTGAGCGGGGAGACGTTCTCTGCCTGTACTGGGGCCGTACCTGAGACGTTCTCTGGCTGTACTGGGTCCGTACCTGAGACGTTCTCTGGCTGTACTGGGTCCGCACCTGAGACGCTCTCTGGTTGTACGGGGTCCGTACCTGGGACGTTCTCTGGTTGTACCGGGGCCGCACCTGAGACGCTCTCTGGTTGTACTGGGTCCGTACCTGGGACGTTCTCTGGCTGTACCGGGGCCGTACCTGAGACGTTCTCTGGCTGTACTGTCGCCGTACCTGAGCGGGGAGACGTTCTCTCGCCGTCGGCCGTCCACGGCGCTGGCCTCTGGAGAGGAGCTCTCTGAGATGCGCCCTCTGGAGGTCAGCTCTTTTCTGACGGCGGCCACGTCCGACTGGCAACAGACGTCCCTCCCGTCAGTATGGTCCTAAGCACGGGTCACACGCCTGCAGATGTACATACGGCAACATCCCGACGTGTGCGAGGGGACTCAAGGCATCTCTATTGTGTTTCACGATGCGTCTAAACAGACTGTTGATCAGGCGCTACAATATCCATGCTGGCATTTTCTGTTCATTGCAATTCCACGCATTCGGCGCATATCACTATCGAACTGAAAAGCGTGACTCTCACGGCACCTTTGACAGGGCAGTGACACGCCATGTCATTCAGTCTTCGTTCTGAATCATAATCTGAATTGATCACGCCCCCGGATGCACGTGAAACAGATACCGATATACGGCTTCTGAACCACAACCAGTACTGACGACGAACCTCACCCTAACAGAACGCCAAGCAGAACAGCACTGCACCATGTGGCCAGCGTGCCATTCCGGCGCCACTTTTACGGCGTGCCTACCATTCTCTGGAGTCAAACACACACACATCCCCCACTCCCTCCGACACACCGGCCAGCGCGGCCGCCGTCCAGGGACCCACCTTGAGCAGACTGTTCTCCACGCTGAGGATGCTGGCGGTGCGCAGCATGGGCGCCCGGTGTCGGGTGCGCGTCAGCACCTGGTACTCGGACTCGTACTGGTGCTGGTCCGTGTGCGGGTCCCAGGGGCGCAGGTCCGCGTACCGGTACAGAAACTCGCCGGTCAGGCAGTCCTGCCACGATGCAGGGGCAGCGTTACATGGTGGTACAGGTACCAGGGCAGAGAGCGCCGTACCGCTACAGAGACCCGCACATCAGGCAGTCCTGTCGCGACACATTGGCAGCGTTCCACCCTACTCCATGAGCTCACGCGTTATTGATATAGAGACCTGTAATTAACGCATCCCGGCTACGTGCAAGATGCGGGTGCTTGGGGTGGTACATGTCAACGAAAGGCAGGGATACCTGACAATCAGGACGAGGTACAGATGCCCACTAGTCGTGGAGTTCAGCAATTCGAAAGACAAGGCCATATGGATGATTAACATACGACGCGATGAAGCGATGTGTACAACAGGACTCTAGGCAACATGATCGAGACGCTCGTTCCCACAACTTTGTCGACTTCGACCTCACCTGAACAAAATACTTTGGCACCCATTCTGTGCAGGTCTCCTTGCGCTCTTTGGCTCCGGCACGCTGCGCCTCCTCTAGGACAAACTTCTCCTGCGTGGCCGCCTCCTGCAGCGGGTGCGAGCCGGGGTGTCAGAACCACGGACACTAGGCAACCCACACTGTGACAAGTGTGGACAATACGTCCCATCGGAACGACGATGACACCTCAGGGATGGCACATTACACTAATGTCCAAAACAGCGGAACACAACAATCCACAGCCAGTTTGGAGTGGACCCATCAACGATCCTTTAAGACAGTATCGTGGACAGCAAAACCAGGTGACTACGCAGTGCGAAGCACTTTCGCTGAAAGCAGATGAGAAACCAACACATAGTCTGCAAAGACAAGATCTCAACGCTACGTTTTCAGGCTGTTTCCCCGCGACTTTCAGTGCCGTCCCTACCTGGCCCAGAACTCCAGACGGTCGCGTCCTCACCTGATCATCGCGCAGGATCTCGCGCGACACCTTGGCCCAGAGCCGCTCCGACTCCCACTCGCCCTGCTCCTCGAGCGGCACGGTGAAGCGCTTCAGCCGGCGGCGGCACACCTCCGGCGTGGGCTGCCACAGCGTCCCCCGCTCCTGCGCCGCCGGACGACGGCGTCAGGCGAGGTCAGACGCACGGCCCGCTCGACCACCAACTCAGAGGGCCCGCCCGACACCACGGCAAACACGAAACTTACGTACGCAAACACAGTGAAACCAAGGAGCGATAATGCTTTAATGAACACGACCAACAACCACTTACGTCCGATTTCCGTGACGTTCAGTTCACCACGCCGCTGAGGGCCGCCTGAAAATCGCGCTCGAGCGAATCCTTCTCCAAACCACGGCATCGTTTCAGACCCATCCCGCCCCTCCTTCCCCCGTTGTCGTCACATCGGAGGGCACGTGACTCACGTCGGTGCGTTTGTCGGTGAAGAACACCTGGCCGTCCCACTTGCCGTCTATGGTGGCCAGCGTCTCGCGGCCCAGCCGAACCTTGCCCACCACGCGGTTACAGTCGTCAGGACCGGACCACATGGGCTGCGAACGAGGACGGGTGTCGGCGTCACCCGCCAACACGAGGCATGCCCCTTCACTGGCAAGTATGCAGTTGCACAATCCAGAATACACAACTGAGTCATGTCCATCAAAGCGACGGACTTCGGAACGGAAAGAGCCAATCACGAGCACTGCAGGAGACGCACTGCATATACCAACAAACGCGGATTTCATGTTCACACAACTTAGAACACATGCGATGAATATTTCTAAGCTCGGTGCGGACACAATGCTAGCGGTCAGTAACCAGTCAGTAGAAAAGTATGATACGTTACAGGACCCAGGCATGATCTAAATGCATGCATCGTTTTCTAGCCCTGCCTAAACAACATAACAAAACCCCTATATCGCTAGACAATGCCTGAATCATTCCCCTCCCTTGGGCGGCCGACCCAGCTACAGCCTCCTGAGGCGACCGCTAGGGGCGTTACTGTCGCTGCACCTTCAGCTTGAACTCCAGCTCGGTGGTGTAGCCGGTCTTCTCGCAATCGATGGTGACCTTGCCACCCAGCTCCATGGACAGGGTGCCGATCAGGATGCCCTTGCAGTGGGCGTACGGCATGGTGACGCGGTAGACCTCGCCGCGAGGCAGCAGCGTCAGCGTGGCCGTGCCGTTGAGAATCGCTGACGTCGAGTTACCTGCAGCACGCCACAGCCGCGTCAGTGTTCAAGACCACCGGTACCACAGTCGCATCAGTGACCCAGACCGCTGGTACCACAGCCGCGTCAGTGTTCAAGACCACCGGTACCACAGCCACGTCAGTGATCCAGACCACTGGCATCGCAGCCGCCTCAGTGATCCAGACCACTGGTATAACAGCCGCATCAGTGATCCAGACCACTGGCAACACAGCCGCCTAAGTGATCCGGACCACTGGTACCACAGCCGCGTCAGTGATCCAGACCAGCACTACCACAGCCGTGTCAGTGATCCAGACCAGCAGTACCATAGCCGCGCCAGTGATCCAGACCACTGGTACTACAGCCGCGTCAGTGATCCAGACCACCGGTACCACAGTACCATTGTACCGTTAACAACAGATGATCGGCGATCCGGGGGAATGACATCAACGCAGGATCACATCTGGGCGTCATTTCCACCGACGCCTGCGACTCCAGATATTATTCACGGTCTGCTAGGCGACCCCAGGCAACGCTTCGACGCTGGGGAAAGCTACCACTGCCAAAACAGCCGTCTCATGTGTTGCATCAGGCCTGGATCACTGCCGGATGCACAGTGCTGGGTTCTGTTACCATCGGCGAATCAGACATTTCAGTGACAGCCAGCAGTGGCTCATATACCGAACTGCATCGGATTTCCACTGGCAATGGCTCAGCAAGTGTCCAACTGTCCTGACATCTGCACTGGGGCACGGCTGAATGGTGCGCTTAGTCAGACTTACAGAGCCATTCTGTCGGAATAACCCTGCTGCAGTCTGGCAATTACTGGGATCCGTCACGAAAGTCTAGGGAATAAAAACGGGTCGAAGGAGGTACATCGTCGCATCAACAACGGGAATAAAGTTCAAATGCGGCAGAAAAAAAACTCTTCGTTCTTGCAGCAGCTCAGAAGGGATGATTTCAGGCTGTCTGGCCTGACGGCATGTAATCTTCCTCACCGTAAAATTTGGATTTGGCTAGGATCGAGCTGCTTATGCAGAAGCCATCCTTCCTGTTAGACACGAAGAACGCAGAGATGGGCGGATGATGCGAGACCTGCCGGCAAAATGGCGCGGTGTCAGCATGATTCACAACTGGCTAGTAGAACTATTTCTTTAGAAACGCATCAGTTTAATGATAGGGCTGCTGTCTACAAAGAGCCTTATTTAATTTGTTACGACGCGCAGAAAACGATATCCATGCGCTGGTCATCAAAATTAAGCACCTCACGCAACTGTCATACAAATGCCTCATTACACAGAACGTATGAAATGTTTTCAAACGTGGCTATTTCAGCAGGCGAATACGAATATACGAATGATTCAAGGCCAACTGAACGCAAAGCACGCCCGGCACCAAATGCGAGGACCAGCATACAATGATCAGGACCTGACAGTGAACAGGCTGCAATTCGTTCAGCAGCCCTGGCCGCCCCCCCCCCCCCCATCTGCGGTGGGGACGGCCGACGGCCGGGGACCTCAGGCGCTATCTCCGCTCCAAGCAAGTCTAGCTTCAGTAGGGATCCCAGCCCCAGTCACACTAATCTCAGTCGCCATCCCTGCTCCAATTACGCCCAACAGAGTCGACCTTAATCGACCCGCGCGGCACCGACCGGTCGACCTCCGGGCCCCACCTCACGGCACCTGCACCCGGACCATGGCCTACAGGCGGCACGGAAGTCACAGCACCTCGTTCTTGCTCTTGAACAGCATTGATTCTCATCATCAGCAGTGATTCTCACCGTAGCCCTTCCTCAACGCATCGCGTAACGCAATGACACTGGGCAGAGCCAAACTTATGCACCCTGCCTATTCAGATCCCCATTCGGCTCCTGAGAGCTGCCAAAGCCACCGCTGGTATGCCCGACATTCCCGACAACGCGTGTGTCCCGACCAGCGTGCATCAGACACTGCCGGACCGGAGGGACGCCGGCCACCGCCCACCTGCTCGGCGATATAGAAGGTCCGCGAGCCGTTCGGGTGCTGCCAGTAGCAGCGAAACGTCTCGCCCAGGATCGGGTTGTACGGCTTCTTCAGGCCCTTGGGCTTCTTGTAAAAGCCCGAGAGGTACCAGCCGACGATCTCCTTCATCCGCAGGAACGGGTCGTCCACGTTGATCGCACTGCGGCGGAGGAAGACGGGTGGACGTCGAAACGCCTCGCTCTCCCGAGGTACGCACGAGGCGGCCAGTCGTGCCGCCGGCCGCCCGTCGAGTCACGAGGCGGACCGCCGGCCGCACGCGACTCGCCAGAGCAAACAGCCCACACTGTAAACATTCCCCCGTAATTTCCCTAAAGACGTACTCAGAACAGGACGCCCAGCGCCAGCAGTCAGGCAACACGGCAGCACTGTAATAATCCCCATCCAGACGTAATGTAGTGTTGTATCAGGACACAGCTTGCCGCACGCGGCCGTGACGCGTGACTGAGACCGGCGCACTCACTGGCTGAGGTAGTCGGCGTGGTAGTAGTAGTCGCTCAGCTTGTCCAGGAACGAGCGCGGCTCCAGGATGAAGGTGGGCAGAACCACCTTGCTCAGGTCCATGCCGGGCCGCAGCTGCTTCAGCAGGTACCACAGCAGGTTCTTGTTCTCGTCGCCGAGCTCCTCCGTCTGGCCGCCGCCGCCCAGCAGCTCCTGCGGCCCACAACACGGCAGAGCCGCCCGTCAGAGCACGGCCCGACCGCCAAGTGACAGGTTCAGGAAAGCAGGACTGCACTTACGCCCATGCCACGCTGTCGCAGTATTTGTCATTCATGACCAAGAGTAATGGTCGATGCAAATTCAAACTGCGCTAAACCTTTCGGCACACACCATCAACACTGGCAAATCAGAAGAAACACTGCAGTGACACCGCCAGCACAAGCATGACACACACAAACAAACACCCCGGGCCTGGACGCCCGGCCCGCGGCCGCGCCGTCAGCCGGCACGCACCGGGTCCAGGACCTCGACGTTCTCGCAGTAGGTGGTCTCGATGGCGGGCGCCGGCTCGGCCGGCTCGGCCGTCGTCTCCTCGTCCTCCAGCGGCGAGCCGTCGTCCGACGAGTCGTCGGCCGCCGGCTGGCCGTCGTCCGTGTGGCCGTCCTCGACCGGCGTCACCACGCGGCTGTCGTCTGCCGGCGGCCGGGCGGTCATCGCGCGACGGTCGGCCGGCGGCGGCGGACGACCCGCCGGCCGACGTCCGTCAGGACCCGGCAGATAAACGGACGCTGCAGGCGTCAGAGCCGTAGCAACGGGAGATGCATCTCACGCACACTGTGGGATCGGCCGACCCCAGGGGGTCGCCAAAAACCGTAACCGAGAGCGACGCACGCATGGAACGGTCCAGCATTGGCATCTGTTAATGCCGGCGTGATTTACAGCATCCATACGGTGGTATGACATACGGCCCGCATGCATACTTCATTCGCTCGTGTTTCCCGCGCCCATTTCCGGTGACAGGGCCCGCATTAGTCTAGAACTTAAACAACACCTGGGACGCGGGTGGATTATTGGTCCTAGAAGCCGCTATGGATGGCCCATTTCATGCTGCACCAGCACGGCCAGTAACGTCGCACATGCACTTCGCTTTCCGTCTGCAAACAGTGAAGGCAACCAACCCCATGACACATAACTGGGTCTACATTCTCTTTTGGACGCGACCTCGTCCGGTTTCAAATGTTTTCCTTAAACGTGCTCCGTCGTTTCACCATCCCATGTGCCCTAGTCTCCTACCTGAAGCCCCTACCGCGCGTTCCCTGGTCTCCACCGGACGTACCTTGATCTCCGCCGGACGTACCCTGGTCCCCGTCAGAAGTATCCTGGTCTCCGCCGGACGTACCCTGGTCCCCGTCAGAAGTACCCTGATCTCCGCCGGACGTGGCCTGATCCCCGTCAGAAGTACCCTGGTCTCCACCGGACGTACCTTGATCTCCACCGGACGTACCCTGATCTCCACCGGACGTACCCTGATCTCCGCCGGACGTACCCTGGTCCCCGTCAGACGTACCCTGATCTCCGCCGGACGTGCCCTGGTCACGGCCGGGTGTATCCTGAGCCCTGCCGGACTTACCCTGGTCTCCTCCAGACGTACCCTGGTCTTCCTCAGACGTGCCCCGGTCCCCGTCAGGCGTACCCCGGCCTCCGCCGGACGTACCCCGGCCTCCGTCAGACGTACCCCGGTCTGTCATATGTACCCCGGCCTCCGTCAGACGTACCCTGGTCCCCGTCAGACGTACCCTGGTCTCCGTCAGACGTACCCTGGTCTCCCGCCTCCGGCTCGGACTCGGCCCAGGACCGGCCGCCGTCGGCGTTCATGGAGCGCTTTAGCAGCGACGAGCAGGCCATGCTCAGCTCCAGCGCGTCCATCCAGCACTTGCCCGAACTCTGCGTCGGCGCCCGGAAGATGAGGTGCGTCGTCGGCAGCGGCTGCACCACGGCGCCTGGCGATGACGTCACCGCGCGTCAGCTGACCGCCCGGCGGCGGCCATCTCCCGTGGAGAGCGGGAAGCAGGCGGACTGCCAGCGCACACGCCTCCGGGGAGCGGGCGGCCAGCTGGCTAATCATAGTCTCGCAACAGGCGTTTTGCTCTCGCTGAACGGGGGTTAATTTCACTCCGACGGTTTCTAAGCAGCGCAACACGTCGGCATGAAACATGCACGATCTCCCAACTGAAGCCCACCCGGTGACCGGTCCTGTCGCGCCGGCCCGGGCAGCCGGCGCGACACCCACCGATGCTCTCGCCGTCCGGGCCCTTGGTGGACCAGATGCTCTGCTCCAGCGGGTGGTACAGCTTGAAGCAGAAGCCATCCTTCTTGCTGGGCCGCTCGATCAGGTGACAGCTGGCCAGCAGGACCGTGCCCACCCAGTGGCTCTTCTGCGGACAGTCACCCACGTCACCCGAGCCTCGACACACAAGGATTGCGTGCACTGCCCGCGTTGTTCTCGAAACAGGCCATGCTGCAATGGAAGTGTATGCTGACCACGCGACAGGCTGGCGTTTAATTACACCTCGGTTTACAGTCAGCACAGCGTCCAACAATCGCTCAGATGCCTGACGCCACACCGTCCCGTCCAGCGTGGCCGCACCACCAGCGTCCGACACGTAGAACAGTGACGTCACGTGGCCAAGCGGATGGCTGAGAAGTCTGGTCCGACCGTACGGCGATCTGACGCCGTAATGAGCGATCATTCGGAGGCTGGGTTAACTGGCCATGCGGTCTGGTCGTGGTCGCCGGTTGTATGGTCACCTGCTGGTCTTCCCACGCTGTCCTGTGTATCTGCGCGGGCAGGAGCTAATGGCGGACATCTGTGTAAGCAGCGTGATCACCAGTCGTGTCTCAGGGTCCACCCGTGTAACCCCGACCAGGCCGTGTAACCCCGACCAGGCGAGTCATTCGTGTTGGCAGCGCGTGGCCACCAGAAGAGCTTCAGAGCCGGCCGCCGTCAGCATAGGCCGAAGTAGTTCCGTCAGTTCGTGCCTCTGTTTTCCATTACGGACCGTCTCCGTGCCTTTCAACGGCCAGAGAAGCCAGCCGCGTCACGGCGTCCCGCACCGTCTGTCACGCAGAGGGATCAACGGGCACGGGAACGCCCGGCAGGACGGCGTCTGCACCAGGCAGCTCCGGCCGGACAGCCAGGCTCGGGACAACCAGACCTACGGCGTTCGTCACCGAAACACCACATACGGCGCGAAGCCGCCGCACTGCGTTGGGACCGGCGGGGTGTTTTTTTTACACGTCACGAGTGTTTCACAAGTCCTCAGGTGGCGCGCTATTACTGACGCACACATCTGGTTCCATCCACGGCTTCGCGGTCGTCACACGACTTCGTTTCGGATGTGCGCTTGAGAGAGCGTCGTTGGCGTGGGATATTCAATCATGTTCGCTCGACAGCGCGTCCAGAGTTATTGCCCCGCCGATCGGAGCGGATCCAACCCCCACCCTAATCAGCAGCCCGTTCGTTATCAACGGCCCCACAGCCCACAACAGAGCCCAGGCTGTCACACGTCAGGCCTCCGAACGCCGTGGTCCTCCTCACCCTCCCGCGCGCAGAGGCAACCCGCCTCACAGCGCTATCCGAACTGTGTCCCACGCGACGCCGGCAAGCTTCTCACGTTTGGGCCGCACAAGGTCACGGCTGAGGACGGTCGGCAGGCGGCGCCACGCAGGAGCCGGCGCCGCGGAGCCGCAGCAACTCATCACAGCGCCGAGCGCCGTCGCGGGGCCGCGCCGGCCGGGCCGCCGCCGCCGCCGCCGCCGGATCCGGGTTGGGTTCGTCATCCGGCGTGCCGCGGTCGATTCCCCAGACCCCCACACACGGCCCATCGATCTGGGGTAGCGCTCCGGTCCCGGCCGACCGGACGGGGGGGGGGGTCCCGGTCCGGGTCGGAGAGCGGGCCCCGACCGGCGTTCACGACTGCTGACTGGGACGAGACGCCCGCCCCGGATCCATACGACAGTGCTGACCGCCGCTGAATTGTGAATCGCGTTACTGGGAAAGCTTCGGCCCCTCGAGCGTCAATGAGAACACTGACTGCGTTGCATTTGTGACCGTCGCCCACCCACCGCCTTGCATTTGTCGCACTAGGTCTTTTCCGCCATACACAACAAATTGGCCAGTAAGCTGTGGGAATACACCACAAAGCGGCAAGTGAGATGCCGGCGCAATATGTCCGGTACACTCCAGTATGTCAACGTCAATCTGTCTCGGTCTAAGGCCGCCCTACGTGCATTATGATGCATAACACCTACCCGCGTAACTACACACCAACTGCTCTGACCGAACAGGTACAAGGAAACATGCTGTCCAAGAGAACAATAAGCTGTGAGGTTTGGCTCACTCCGACAACATTTATCACGAGACAAAATCGTTTGCTACCCAGCAGTGAGTAATCACATTTGTTGTCTATGAGGTGCCAAATCCACACGCAAAGCTGAAGAGTTCTGCGCCAAGCCGCACACTATCCGCGTTGTGCCCTTCTTGGTCTCAAACATCCACACGGCAATGATTCCCCACCAGACCGGCGGCTCTCGACCTTCCTCCCACTGGACAGCCGTCTCTAAGCGGCTCATCAGACCGCATCTGTCCCAGTTTCCACACCGTGACCGCGCCGGTACAGCCCCTCAGCCTCCCGCGACGGGACAGAGACGTCACGAGCGCCCTACGTCCCACCACCTCCCAGCACCGTTCACCCCTCTCTGACGCCCCTCACTCCCGCACCCCCGCCGACTGCCCTCCCCCAGACGCTCACCTTGGCCTTCTCGCTCTTGTAGAGCACCAGCAGGCCGGGCTTGAGCACGCACCAGAGCTTGGTCCAGCCCTTGAGCGAGCCGCGCACCTTGAGCCAGTCGGCGCGCACCAGCACAGCCGGGTCGCGCACCGTGCTCAGCAGCTCGTCGGCGGCGCGCCGCTTCTCGTGCCGGTATCGCCGCCGCTGGTCCTTGTACGACTCCTTGCGCGTCAGCGGCAGCGGCGCCGCCTGCCCGGCAGAGGCGGTCGGCGTTAGGACAGAGGCGACCGGCGTCAGGGCAAAGGCGGCCGGCGTTAGGGCAGAGGCGGCCGGCGTCAGGGCAGAGGCGGCCGGCGCTGGGGCCGCGGCCATCGGTGACGCTCGGCGGGCCGCGGAGCCCGGGTCCGGCCGTCGTCGGGACGGCCACGCCGGGTCTGGGGAGGTCGCCGCGGCGGACGACGCGGACACGACACGGCCACTGGTCAATGTGGACGGGGCAACGGATAACACGGCGGCGATGCTCGGGCGCCATTACCAAGAGCGGTCCCGTCACTTGGTAATGCATGAAGCACTCGGACGCTGTGGTGATTAGCGTCGCGGATACCGCATTCCAGGGTCGACGCTCTTTTTAGGGCACGACGCCTACGTGTCGCTGCCGTCCTTACACTTGTCACCGAATTAATGAGCTGCATGTGGGCAAGAGCACGTTTCGCCGACCTAGGGAATTTGCGCAATCGCCATCATCAAAAACACGCCACGACCACAATGGCGTCGTCCATTTATTGAGCAATGGTTGCCAGGACCCTCGGCCAATGAAATGCTGTATTACGGCGAACAGGGATATCCCGGATCCCTATCCAATGAAGTACTCTGCTAGCATCGCCGGGGGGGCACAGTATCCGGCATGTATGCCTGTATTCTAACAAATGTATGACTGCGAATGCATTAAGTATAATTTATGTATAATTAATTACACAATTATAATGTATACTTTATTTAATTATAATGTATACGTTGACTTTGCGAAACCTGTGTTACACAGACATGCATTTCCACCACGGGACCTTTTTCTCGATATTCGAGATCGAGAAATCCTGATCCCCGCCGACATCGGTACAGATATCGGCACGGACAAATGAAGCAATACCGCAGCTCCAAAACAACTGGCCCGATGGGGGACCAGTCTGCAGGCGTGACGTCACCATGGCTCCAGATGTCTCCTATCGACCGGCGGCCAAATAGCAGCATTATACCGCCCATTGAGCCCGACCCTCGTGCCCACAAAACAGCAGGCCGTCCTCGGCCGCTATATCTCGGTGGCTGCGGTTCCATATGCCGTCGCTCGGCACGCCTCCGGTCGAAGTCAAACGCGGAAAGCCCGTCATAATCAGTCGGCACTCCAGCGGGCCTGATTAATTGATCAAACGTGCGCGCCGCAAGCCGCTGAAGCAGGCACGAAGGACGAATAAAAGGACGGATCGACAGCGTGGCTACGTGTTCCCAAGTATGCCGCGGAATTTCACAACTAACAAAATCATCAATATGTCACAAGGATATATTAACCCGCGCAGTGGAAAGAGGTTTCGCGCTAACGCGCACTGGAAGCGTGGGGATTTAAACGGGCCCCCCATCTCGGAAACGGGAAGAGCTAGCGACATGAAAATTTGTGGACAGGGTAGGGCTATAACGATTTACATTGTGTGCAATTTTCATAACCCTAGATGAATATCTTCAAGGTCAAATGGGGTCGAAAACGTCAACTTTGGACACTTTCTCGGCCCGTGCAGGCCATTCCGTGCAATTTTTTCGAACGAAACGAGAAAAGGGCATTTGTTTGAGTGTTAAAACGTTGCATATGACAATGTCCATTCATTTGACGTCTTGACTGAGGATTCTGGGTCGAGGTCATGTCAGGTCATTAACCTATGCTGTCATTTCTCATCTTTTGCAGATTAGGTTTCGAACAACACGAGATAGCTTGAGTGTAAATGAGGGAGCTATACGCATCTTTTGGCGTATTCTCAGTGAAGGCAGCCAATATCGGTACATTTGGTCACTTCCGGCGTTTATATCTAGGTATGTGTGTATATGTATATATGTATATGCATGTGAGTATCAGTGTGCCAAACGTGTTTGTAGTCTTTGTTTTTGAATGCATATTTCATACAAATCGACAAATTACAGAGCAAATCTAGGCCAGGTCACAAAATGGCTGTCCCTGACCTTTAAAGACCGTGACCTGAAATGACCCTGGTATATATAAGGATATCCATGTGCGCATACATGTTTTTATTGGGGTCTTTGAATGCATATTTCATACAAATCGACATGTCGCAAACCAAATCTGGACCAAGCCACAAGATATTTGACCTTGGTCTTTGATGACCTTGACCTCCACTGACCGTAGTATATGTAAGCGTATTAGTGAGCGCACAAGCGTTTTTATTGGGGTCTTTGGATGTACATTTCATACAAACCGACATGTTGTAAAGCAAATATGGATCAGGTCACAGGCTGGTCGACCTTGACCTTTGATGACCTTTACCCTGGTTTTGGTCTTAGTACATCCATCATTTATGCCCCAATGACGTCGCATGATTATGTTCAAACGGTAATCTTAACAACGCTGTTTTTCACAAAGTTCCGATTTGTCAACGACAACCGTCGTTTTCGTTGTTTGCTTGACTTCAAATGCTTGAAACTTCAAACATTTTGGGGTAATTTTCGATTTTTCTGCGTCAATCGACGAGTTATTCAATTGCCATAAATGTCGCAAAGTAGCAGCAGCCAGCTGCGATCCGTTCTCGAGATATTCGGGAAAAACAGATGGGAGGAGCACAAAAAGACCCCCTTCCAATGCGCGTATTAATGGTCAAGGGGAGTAAATAAAAAAACATTGCACACAAATTAACTGAAAAATTTCATTTTGTTGCAGCCACATCCTTTTCCCATCAGTCAAATATGTGCACACAATGCATAAAATAGGGGGAAACTACATCTTTTTTTAATTCCTTACCCGTTAATGGGTAGGCAGCACTGCCCTTTCATGCCCGTGAGACCCAGTTACGTTAAATACCATGGTTTCTAGAATGCTTAAACAAAAAACATTTCAGGGTACATCACTCCCCGCTATTCTTTTTTTCTACATCTACTACCGCCACCGATGGTAGTTTGTGATGGGCCTCGCGAACCGGGCAAGCAAGTGCATACTAGTAACGCTGCCCGGTTAGCGAGGAATGCCATGCTCGAATACCATGCTCGGGTATGCCATGGGGTTAGTAAAAACGTAAATAAATGAGAAAAAAAACACAAGCGAACAAAACGGAAATGAAAAGGAAGAACAAGCAGGACACACTCTGACGTTATATTTAAGTTTCAATACGATATGGAAAAGACATAAATAATATGGTTCAATTTAACTGGCTTGATCAGCAACTTGTGTTGTTTTCATGACCGATTTTTGTATTTGTCCAAAATGAACTATTTACAGCTCTTTTGATGTTTATTTTTCAGAACACGAGAAATTCTCAGAAATATTTTATCAATTATTTCATTCCAGGCTCTCATTCAATATTTCATTACATCTTTGTATGGTCTGAAGAGAAGCAGCACAATGCACTGCGGCAAAAAATGTTACCTCCACTGCTCGCTAATCATAAATGGGCAGTCTGTCCGAGCATATTAATGAAAGGGCCAACTCATGTGTACACATCGCCACGCCCGCCCGTGTTTTTGTCCGCGCTGCAGCGCTGAGGAGCGTGTTCACGAACACGAAACAGTTAAAACCACCGCCACCAGGTGGTGGTTGTAACTGTTTAACCACCACGCAACGGCGTCCCGCGTGAACCAACCCCGGCGACGACTGTTTCAACACGACGAACCGTGGAGCGCCGGGCGGCGGCGGCAGGCGAGTTCTGACGGCGTCCGCCCCGCGCACGACCCCCAGCCGGGGGGCCGGCTCCGCACGCACCGCCGCCGACTCGAGCGGCGGCCGGGGAGCGCGGCGAGCGCCTCGTTAGTGCCGGCCGCTCGGCACGGGGAGCGAGAGAGAGCGCCGGGCGGAGGCGTCTGCCGGAAGGATCAGGGTCCGGCCGGGCGGCGGCCGCCGGAGCGAGCAGCTGACACGCACCGCGGGGTCGATATCCATCCAATGTCGGGACAAGGTCAGGCGGCGCCACGACCCCGCCGCACTGGGTCACGGGCCTGTCAGAGTCTGGCGCGCCGGGGCGGGGGCACTGCAGCTGACGGGAATGTCACAGCTGTCGTCACAGCTACAACTACCGTCGCAGACTGCACCTGACATCACAAACAACGCCTACCGTCGCAGATTACCGTCGCAAGTAACACCCACCATCATGGCTCACAGCCGCCGTCACGCGCCGCAGCCGTCACAGCCGCCGGGCGCCTCGGCCGCTGACGTCACCGTCCTCCGGACGTGACGTGGTCATGACGAGGCTGCTCGGCGATACTCACTACCCGAGACACAAATACCGGCCCCCACACGTGGCCGGCGGGCGGGCCGACAAAGCGAGCCCCGACAGCGGCCGATCCCGACAGCACGTCCCGCTCGACACGTCTAGCACGTCAGCTCCCAGCGTCTGAGTTAGGGGCCGGCCGGCCGCGACACCGCGCCCAGATACGGCCAATCAGGAGGGGGCGCACTCCTGGCCGCGGGCGTTGCGCCGACGCGCCGGCGACACCGCCGATAAACCGAGCTGAATGGCGCAATCAGCCGTTCCAAAGGGTTCGATGGCCACCCACACGCCGTGCTCTGCGATCGACTTCACTTCCACACGACGCCTTCTCAGTACGAACGCACGCAAACCGTACGAGCGCGACCAAGTGTTCCGCGAAAAGGAAATAAAAGAAAACTAGGCGGCAGCATATTTCTTCTACTTGCGAACTTGTCCCCTCAACGAGAAAACGACACCTGCATCAAACGTCGACCCAGTGTGGGCCACAGACAGGTGATGAGAACCGTACCATAACATCCAACATACTAGTGTTCCCTGACGTACAAAAACCAACATCTAGTAGACTAGTGCATCTTAACGCGCCAGAACCTCGGGTCAATGACTGAACTTGTGACGAGTCCGTAGCTCACCGTGTAGAAAGATCTGTATCCGACCTGTGACGGATCAGTACCTACAACCCACCGTGCCACGGGCCGGTATCTGAACATGTGACGGTTCGGTACGTGACCATGTGACGGGTCGGTACCTCACCGTGTGACGGTGTGGTATCTGACCGTGTGATGGACCGCTTTCTGACCATGTGACGGGTCGTTATCTGGCCGCGTCACAGCACCCGACCGTGTGACGGCTAAGTACCCGACCCTGTGACGGGCCAATACCTCGCCGTGTGGTGTACCTGACCGTGTGACGGGTCGGCGCCTGACCGCGTGACGAGTCTCCGTGGCCGTGTGACGGATCTGTGCGAGTGACCGTGCGATGGAACAGACAGACAGACAGACAGACAGGTTCCGGCGCCCAGCCGCAGCCGTCGCCGTCCCGCCGACACGGCGCCTCCTCCAGACGCCTCGTGGCGTCACGCGCGTGACAGGGCGCCGCTCGGTCGTAATTGCGGCCCGCTGGTGATACCGAGGCGCCCGCTGGTGCCACGATAGGCGCTGTGGCCCGCCCCTGGAATGTCTGACGCACGGGCTAGCACCGGAAAGGACGTGCGCTGCCGCAGGACGGCCGTCGACATACAAACAGAACAGCCACGGGCTCATCAACAAAACAGCTGCGGGCGCATCCACTGACCAGCCGCGAGCGTGGCAACGGCGGCGAGCTACCAACAACGCCATCGCGACCTCACATGGCGGCCTCGTGGGTTAATGGCAGGCCGGCGCCGCTGCTAACCGCAGGCTCAGTCGTCGACCGGCCGTGAGACTCAGGTACAGCAGGCCCGGCCCGGACCCGGACCGACACAGGGACCGCTGACAAGCCCATCAACGGGGTTCGATCGACGTCGATAACGGGCGCGCTGACGAGCCCGGTGTGGATCCGCTCTGGAGTCGATAGGTGCGTAATCGCAGACCGCCCCGGGCCAAATGACGGCACTGCAGCGCCACCGGCGGCAGAACCGCAGGCTGACGGCCGACGGCAGGCCGGTGTCACGTCGCGTCACGCCAGACGCCGTCACATCGCCACTAAACGGGCGGCCGCCGTGACGCGGCACAGGCACAGGCGTCCCCTGCCCCCGAGCCCGGCCGTCACCGCAGACCGCACCTTTACAACCGATCAGCTCGGTCAACTGTGATGAGCCACGGGTCACCAGCGGGCCGCCCCTGTACCCGGCACTGCCAGTCCACCAGCAGCATTCCCAGGATTTTCGTAGCGGGAGGGGATCAAGAATAAAAGTAAAAAGGCTTAATGCTGCTCGTACCGTTTTACTGCAAACTTGAGACATTTACACCATCACATCGCACACCTGATATTTGGAAAATTGGAGATTATCTTTGATAATTTTGTTATTATGGAAACAAAACTACATGACATTTTAAACCTATGCTTTGTCATTCAAACAATCCATTCGTGATAATGGCCCTCTTGGAAACCTCTGACCAGACGGACGCGGGGGGGGGGCAATTAACCCCTCTGAACCCCTCTGGCTACACTACCGTCGTCGACCGGACGTACACAGCAGACCACCGCTGCGGCTGTCAGCTGCGGTCTGACGCGGACTCGGGCCAAATAAACCGCAGCACTGGTGCCGCTGGTGCTCTTGGGACGGACGTGCCTTGCGGCGCTCTCAACAGACCGGACAACGGCGGAAAATAATCAGCGCAAGCGAGACACGTCAAAGACATAGCTACGAACCCTGTCGCGTCGCAGTTTGTGTCAGTCTTGGGAAGGAAGGGAGGTGAGGCGGCTCTCGAAATATCATGGCGTTATTATGATTATGTAACGACTACAACAAATGAAAAACCCACTGCCGGTTTCAATGGGGCGACGCTTCGAGAAAAAAAACGTGCAGTCATCAATGCCTACAAAACGATAAAAGTTTTACAAGCACTCCAGGACATCGTCCCTCGGCTACTCCACACACCCGTTACCCCAACTCAAAGGACTAAGGTCGCTACGGGTACCGCTGAAGAAACCTTCACTCAAGCTGCTGGAAAACCTCCGAAACGCTTGAGCAGCCACCGCACCACCACCACCGCCACCAGCGCCACCGACCTTGGCGAAGAGGGAGGAGCCGCCGTAGGAGCGGCTCTTGACCTTGCAGAGGCTCATGTCGGCGCCGGGCCGCGCAGCCTGACTGTCGGCGCCGACAGCCGGCCGGGCGGCGCCGTCGGCCGCGCACACCTGCGCGGCGGGCCGCCGCCGCCGCCGGCGCGGCCCGTCAGCCCCGCCGACCGGGGCCCGGCCGTGTGACGCGCCGCAATCGCCACCGCGCCGCAATCGTCACCGAGACGCAATCGCCACCGCGCCGCGCGCGGCCCACTGTCGGCCGGCGGTGACGGGCACGGTGTGCCGGATGCCATTCGGGGAACACCGTCACCAAGAGTGTCCGGAGAGCGACTGATTGCCAACTTGTGGCACAGCTGGCGGCGGCCGTAGCGACCCAGAAGACAGGGATGTCATCGGCAGCGGCCACATCCAAAAGACACGCCGACGTGGAATGCCTGTCCTGCTCGTGTACGTCGAGGAGACTGCAAACTGTCATGCACTGTGGACGACTGTACCGCACGCTTCTGGGACGCCGGGGTCCACAGCAGACTGCCTGAGCCACCTGTGAACAGGACTGCGCCAGGCCAGGGATGCCAGGGTGTACCGAGGTCAACCACGATGCACGAGAGGCCAGGGATACCGAATGTACATACCAGACTGCCGGTGCCACTTGTGGACAGAACTGCCACCCCGACAGAGAGCCAAAGGGTGCCAGTGGTTCCGAGTGGCACTGGTGTGGTACGTACCAGGCTGCCTGTGGGACTGGTCGAGAGGTCTCCATACTTGCCGCTGCCACCGGAGTCGTTGGCTGTTGGGTCGATCCCTGAGAACACCGGTGGGGAGTGAGCGAGGTCCGTTCACGAGAAAACAGACGGTTCCACCGGATTTCCGACCAAAAACTACCAATGCACCCCCGCCAAATCTATAAAATACGGAGTATGGTTATGAATGTCCCCAAAAAATGTAGCTCCACTGAATGAGAAAGACGTTGCATGTGCAAGCACTGAACAATGATGTAACACGTATCAACGGAAAAGGAATACCGTGATCCCAGGAAGGCAGATTTAATCAACTACTGTTAAAATTCGCGAGCGTTTTCAAAAATCGACCCAATTTACGCACATGTTCTCTCCTTGATACCCGTTTGCTGAGTGTCCGGCAACGGCCACTGTCTCGAAAAGTGCACGTGCCATGAGGGTTTGTGGGGTGATTTTTATATATCACAGGGGTAATGTAACGCTGACCACAACCAAGAACGTGCATTCACTAAAATAAAATAAAGGAACTTACAAAGAGCAACTGACAAACGATATCATCTTGATACACTAATTTCACGTCATATGTTTTCTGACTCAACAAGCATGTAAAAATATGAACATATGTAGCTACTTCGTTGAATATCAATGGTATTGCGGTCACTATCTATGAAAAGAAAAGTTAACGGCAGAGCACTTTGGTTTTCAGGATATAACGTAACAGCTACCTATGACCTTTTCCAGAGAGAATCCGCATAGTACGAATTCTTCCCAAGGACTTAATATTGCAGCCTGTAATTTCCATGACCGCTTCCTTTTTTGTAAGTCGGAGAATATCAGTACACAAATACCGATATCACAAAATGCAGCAATGAAGGGGTCAAAGTCGTTCCTGAAACCCAACAAATGAGACATTGTACGTACAAATGGGTGTATTTGTGCGAATGCATCAAATGTCGTTTACAGTAACAACGTATCGGTACAAATACATACAAATCATAAACGAAACGTAACGAGATGTACCTATTTTGCCAGTCAACGGGGAAAAAATTCATGACGGAAATAAGTGCAACAAACTATGTGAAAGGCGCACAGTGGGCGACGAAAAGCCGAAACAATTCTGGGCAAGAACGAATTTTCGATGCGTTACACAATTTTTCGAGGACATATGGGACGTCGTCGCACAGACTGGACATCCGTCATCAACACAATCTGTTAACAGATGGGGCTGGGTAAGCGGAGGCGCGACTGCACCAAGACGAGCCATCAAGAGCTTATGACGCAGTATCGACTAAGTTCAACGACGCATGCCGATGGCCCAATCACAAGCGACAGCGCCGCCAAGACAACGCAGAAGCCGTGCAAGCCTCACCGACACTCAAGTCTCCTTAGACACCTGGCACGACAGTCCGGCTGTTCCACTGTCCGCTCCGTCCCCCGGCCACGGCGTGAACACGGGAAGATGGCTCACACAACGGCCGAGGAACCCAACGGCAGACTTTTCTGGCGGGTTCCCTCCATGCAGACCTGTGCTTGATTCTGAACTGATTCAAATCGACTGCCTCGATTCAGTAAATCACTTCCATTTATCAGTTTCAGAATCGACTCAGTGGAAACCGTACTGAATCAGCACCACAACTGAATCGCCTACTAGTGTAACGAATAACTCGTGAATCGATTCCCTAAACCCTTACATAATAGTGATAATTTCGGTATTAAAGCAGCCATATTACTCAACCACTAATGAAATTAATACAACAAATATTTCGTAACTGTTTGGCTTTTACACATATTTTCCTTCATTACGAATATTTCACTACTAATCTGACTAAGAAACTGAGCATTTAAACTAATTTAAACTGTTATAAAACGGATACAACTTTTAATCGATTGGCATGTATTTCAATCACAACAGAATCGACTCACTAAAAAGGCATGCCTCGAATGTGAATCCGAGTCGATTCCCAGTTCTCAAAATCTCGCCTCTGAAAATCTCGCACTGAATCGATTCACTTCCACTGAATCAAGCACAAGCCTGCTTCCATGCAGCACTAAAGATAAAATGTTCGAAGTTGATGACGGTGGGGCATTCCCTTCTCTCGCCCCCTGTTCCAGCGTGCCGCGACAAGAGCCGAGCACGGCCGGAAGACCACATCCTGGCCGGTACGGGCGACCTCAGCAATAACAGATACCGGCCAACGACTTAAGCAGGCAGAAGAGCATGCATTAAGTGGCCGGACGACAAATGAACAAGGCAAGATACAACAAACCGAGGAAACAAATGAAAGCCTAACAGACGTAACAGAGCTGTTCGATGCGAAAATAATCGAAACCAGAAGACAAAGCGGCTACGACTGAACCCAGAGCGAAACACGACACGGGCCTCCTGCCAACTATTTGCCGTACTATTTCACGGCAGTCCTGAACCACAACTCATGATCATTCTACTTGAACCCGAATGGCGAAACCCAGAGAGTGCGCGAACGGGCGACAACACATACACACACACACACATACAAAATCAACAAAGCGGAAAACCGAACGGCTGACGCAGTCATCCCACGGCAAACAGCGCCGTCCAATCAGGCAAACGGTCCGCCCAAACTACGCAAGCCAGCACGCAGGCAAACAAAACGACCAGCGCGCGCTACGCCGCGCAACGAGACAGCGCCGCCGGGCCGCGCCAAGGCGCCATCTCGCCGGCGACGACGGGACCGCGCCGAGCGCGGCGCTCGGCCGGCCGTCGGTCTGACCTGGGCTCGGGTGGCAGGCCGAGTCGGTGCTGCTCTGGCTCAGGGAGCCGCGCTGCAGGCGGCGGCCGACGCGCAGCAGGTCTGGCCGGCACAGACGGCCGTCAGAGGAGGCCGACCGCATGGCGCTGGCCGCTCGGCGCCGGCCCGCGCCAGGCCGGCCGCGCCACACACGCGCACGCATTCGCGCCGCGGCCCCCGTCCGGCGTCCCCGGTATCGGGCATCGGTTCGCTGGTTATCTTTCCGTTGCATCGCGGCTCGGGCGAAGCAGAGCGTCACCCCGGCGATAGCGTTCGTCCGTCGAACGTAAAAACCGGTCAGACGCGTCATCGGTGTCCCGAGGGCGCGATATCACATTTCTCGAGCCGTCTAAGTACGTCTAATCTAAAAATCGACTCGCTTCGTCGATTTTTAAGTGATCCTTCTTCGAAAGGACCTCGTCCAAGTCGTGGCGAACAATCTGTCAATGACTGCTGCTTTCTAACAGCTACAGCGCATCAATGCGTGCCTGCTGCCAATGCCGCTCTTTTCTGATAGCTGACAAGGCTGTTTTTCTGCTGACAGACAGTTTTCTAACAGACAGAGGTCGACAAACAGCACTTCCATTTCCGATGAAATCTGCTAATTCTGCACACATCAGAATCAGATTGGCGCCAAATTTCCACGGCCGTGGCAGACATTATAAAAAATTTCAATGACGTGGCGACTACGTGTCGAGAACCTGGCTTCGACGAGGCCGACTGACGATGCTGTCAGTGGACTTCGTCGAATACCCTTTAAGTGACCCCCACACCCACCCCATTGGATGTTGACGCATTCGACAGTGTACCTTGGCCATATTTGACCGAATATTGAACGGGATCTATCTTTAGCCTTCTGCCTGCGTCAACAGCACCGCAATCCAATCAAGATTATTGTTATCGTTGCTTACTGGTCAGATCCTTACTTTCCTTTTCAGACGCAATTGTTCTTACCGCAGGGTCATAGAGGCCAACAAAGCGGCACATTTCGTCTACGCCAAACTACGACGCGATCGCCGAAGTCCTCTGATTTCTTCTTTCTGGGAAAGGCCACAGTCGAAGGCCGCTTAGGCTCGTTTCTCGCCCATCTGCCTGTGTAATGACGCCAGTCAGAAGCTCGCCCTGGGCACGTCTTTATCCCGCCTTCCCCGCCAGTCACTCACGTCCTTTCAGTCAACAGACGTCGCCGATAATCCTCTCTCCAGTGACGAACACCGACTCCAGCTCCCCCTCATCGCCCGAAGTGTCAAGCCTTGAAATCCCTTCTGGCCCCACACCAGTCTTGTCGTGATCGATGGGTCGATAAGAAACCAAAGGCCACCCGATGCAGCAGCCCATTGTCCGCAACGAGCCCAGTGAGTTCTTTTTTGTCCTTCCAAGTTCGATCAGCGGTGGCCGTCTTTCACTACGCATCCTGTTGTTAACTACCCATTTACCCACCGGAGCACACGGGGACCAGAGTAACGTCCAACGACTTGTTCCAATTTGCAAGGGACACTGCTGTAGCTATTAACCCGCCAACGACTAGCTCGATTATCTGGTTCCTTGGACGTAAGTTATGTCAGTCCTTACTTTCCTTCATTTGTAAAATTATTGTCTTACGTAACGTCTTATCCTGCAGGACGAAGAGCATGACGCTAATCCGCCTGGTGGTCGCCAATTCCATTTCATAAATCTTGGTACCACGACAGCTATGGTAATCCGACAAAGAACTTTCCCCGTTTAGTATCACATATCACATATCACGTATCACGTGCATGACAATGGACGTTCTGCTACAGCTTCATGCACCCATTGGCAGTGAAACATTTTTCTGGGTCCCCTGTTTTTCATCCAAAACTGTCATGAATAGTACGTGAACATTTCAGTCCAAATGCTTTTAGCAAGCATGCGCGTGTTGGGGCTTCTGAAATGTTAACGAAAGAGAGCGGTTTATGGTGACAAACACAACGCTCTACTCAAAATGGCTCGGCGTTCATATTTACAAGACTGTGGTTGAACATCCTACAACTGTTCACGACTATACAGCGGTTTGTGACTGGACCAGGATCGCCGCCATCGCCGCAGCGATCGCGGCCGGACGGTGATCGGCGGTGCAGTGCACGTCCTCGGGCGGGCGCGCCGCTCAACAGCTGACGGCATCGGCCGAACGGCACGCCGGCCGAGCTCAGCTCGCGTCTATCGCCGGCCTGAATCTGGCGCGCGACATCGCCGGACCGACGCTGTCAGAATGGCTTCAAACTGAAGCCAGAAACACCCCGCGCAGCATCGTCCGTCCGACACAAGCCCCACGGGCACGCTGACGCTCAAAGGCGGGTCCCACGGCCGTCTGTCCCTCCGAGACCCGTCTGGCGCAGCTCCTGTGCCCGAACCTATGTCCGGTGCAGGTCCTACGCACGCGGCCCCTCCATGGCGACGATTCAAGAGATACACCGCCTGCAGTTACATCAAGTTGCCGTTAGTTCGATTATCGGTCCTGCCACAGGGGACCCCGCCCCCCACCCTCTACCTTGGCTCAATATACAATCACTGGCGACAGACGGCCCAGAAATAAACATTCCACCCGAGGATGCCAATGTTCAGTATATCAGAGGCCACAGGCTGTTCCGTTTTACTAGTACTACGCCCTCGTTCCCGCCGTTCACCCAGTGTTGCTTTGGTTTACGCAAGGCTGTGCGTTAAGTACCGAGACTAGGGTGTCGCAACCTCGCGACTGAATACGAACGAACCAGATTCAAAGAAAAGCCGTGTGAGTCCGGCGGGACCCTCGACAGTGGCTCGCTGCCGTTCCCCCGAGCCCGCTCGCCGACAAAGCGTCGCCGCAGTCAGGGAGCCACATCCACACCCTCCCTCCCCTATCGCCCTCAGTCGGAGGCTGGTGAGTCCGGCCAGAACGGCACTAAACGGAGGAGGCCGGGACGCCCAAGGGCGGCCACAGCAACACACACCGGCATCGGCGAGATCAGGTGCGCCAGTGGCGCAGGGTGGCGCCGGCGCCGCAGCCATTCAGTGAACACCGACCAGGCGTCCACGACATGCATTGGACAGGGTACATCCGGTGAAGACGGCATCCATATCCTGGGATTGAAAGAAAGTGACGAAGCGCCACGCAAACGTACGGGGTCACAAAAACGCAAATAACGATGGCAAATGTAGTATGTCATGGAGCATCACGCATTTGGATATGTATCAAAATACATGCAATGCTCGTGCTCGATGTCGTGTGTTTCGTGTTTTCAGGCAGAAATGTCTCCTTGCATTCTAAAATATACTAAAATGGAAAATAGCAAAGCAGCTTGGGACAAGACCACAAATGCTTACTTCTACGTAAACAAAGGTCCGAACAACTGCATGTGTTAAACTGGCGCTATGCATCAAAATTACAACTAGCCTTAAAGCCTTAACTTAAAGAATGATTCGAGCAAATGCTAGGAATCCTTCGCCAACAGACTGAGATGCACAATAGGGGAAAAAACGTGCAGCACACCAGGCTACAGAATCATCTGCTACACTAGCTTTTGCATAACCATGATATGACAGAAGCCACTGCCAATTACCTTTAGTGCTTGCCATCACTATTTATGCAGCAATAGCCACCACTGAAATCAGCCATAGAGATACAATGATTTTGTGGGCCTCTCACTGGCAACTGTAAGCACCCTGTCATAGGACTTTGACAATCTAACAGACTGCACATACAACTACAATATACAGCAACCTCATTCTTGTTGCAGCTTTTATTTTTCACATTCAACCTTTGACATGTGTTTGGTTTTGTGTCATGGAACTATATGCTGCAAACATTCACAGAAGCCCAGCTATAAGCATCACAAAGGTCGGGCATAAGGTGTCAGTTTTTCCCCAGCCATGGTCCCCTTGCAGGGATTTAAAGTCCCACTTCCCCAGATCCACCCTATGTATGAGTGTGGAGAATGGCTTTAACACCATAACAAATAACATTTTGTTTTTATAACAGAAAAAAATCCCTAACTACAAAGCTTGAGTACAAGAGGTGCACAAATGCCATAACATATTTGCCTTTTGGAGCTGACCTAAATAATTAAAAACCTTTGGGAAAGCATAAAGCCTGAACAGACTGAAGGAGCTGCATCCATTACATGGACCACTTTTAGAATACAAAATGATAAAATTCCTATGCATGCAAATTAGCATTTTAATTTGCATCACCTAATGAGTAAGACAACAATTATTTCTGTATACAGGTTATGGAAGCAATAATGTGGTGGAGATGTGGAGGTGGGTTCTGCAATGAACTTCCATGAAATATAAGAGATAACTTGATAAGTAACTGAAACAGCAGTAAATGACTCACCATTTCCCAGTTCTTCATCCTGCAGTGCCAGATCAAAAGTAGAGGAATCACCATTTATTTCCCCCATCTGCAAAACAACATCACCTTAGTCTTATCATTTTGCATTTGTGAGTTATCTTATATTCATTTTTGGCCTCATTATGCCAGTGTCTAATACTATGCTTGATAAAGTAAACTACAACAGCTTCTTATGTCATTTTGTGGCCAACCATTTGATGAGGGAATGGAAGTATGTACAGTCTAGTCCATGCTATATCAAGATTGTTCTAGGGACATTGAATCAGGAAGCACAGAGTTGTCCTGATATAAGAGTAATTTTGATCAAGGCACAAAATCATATAGCACTGGACTTACTGCATCTTGCAGGTCAACAACATTGCTCCCTGTGACCAGCTGGCCCTTTCCCTAACCATATACCAGTGCTTATTCTAGGCAAAGTGCCCAGTAGTATTTGGCATACACCAGATTCTAATGTATCTGCCCAGTTAATCAGCACCACAATGACTGAGTGGAAGATTATGACTGGAACCCTGTCAGTTTAGTCTGTTTCAATGGGGAGCAATTTTCCAGCCCACTGGATTTTGTGCAAAACTTACTGATTTCACTTCTGGGGTCACTGAAAGTACTAAACACCTCTTTTGCTCACCTCACTGTTTCCAGACATGGTTTGTTGTCATATGGGGATCAAATTGCTTTTAGATTGCAGATTTATCAGAGACAAACTCCCCACAATGTTCTATAGTTAGGTTACTGGAAAACCTGTTCAGTACCCAACACATGCCCATCCAATTGTCTCCTATGAACACCCACATACACAGCAGTCTGCTACTGCTGATGGGTTGGCATTGCAACCAACCATTCAAATCTGCCAGGCTGAAGCAAACAGCACACTGATTTTAATTTTCAAACTTTGGATGGAAAAAGGACATGGCAGACCAATTTTTCTACTGATGGAAGGAACGAAAGTTCAGAAGACAGATGAAATTAGGTTATCAAAGTTTTATGCAAAACCTTGAATGGTGGACAATTTTCGCCCTCCCCTCATCAGCATGTGTTACTGCAAAAAATGGGCTTAAAAACCCAAAATTAGTTGGACACAACTGATGCGAATATGACTTGTGGAAAGAAAAACGTGAATTCCGTTCATATACATAATATGCCCATCACATAACAGAAATGTAGATCCCGCGACAGCAACCCGAGAATGCTTGCTGAAACCAAAATCTCGAAAACAATATTACCTGGCAAGTAACGAGAACGTA
Organism: Capitulum mitella; assembly: GCA_030062745.1. Classification (NCBI taxonomy): domain Eukaryota; kingdom Metazoa; phylum Arthropoda; class Thecostraca; order Pollicipedomorpha; family Pollicipedidae; genus Capitulum; species Capitulum mitella. The sequence continues at coordinate 23,509,574 of CP099843.1, forward strand.
CGCCTTCCCCTGATGTACACCCTAACCTGCCGAAGCCTCCACAGACTCTTGCCAGCCTGTACCTTGGTGATGAACCGCTTGCGTCAGTCCCTGTTTTCCACTCTCTCAGACATCCCAAGAGTCCCAGCACTCACTTCGGGCCTACATGTATGGCTTGTTCCTTGGCTCTTCCCGGCACTGGCGCGTCAGTGACATTTACATGAAAGGACACAGCTATGAAATTGAAGAAAGCTCCTTACAGTACATCATATCACCCACAATTATTACTACTCTGAAGAAGGTGATAGAAAGAATGAGGGACAATCATCGAAAAAAATTAACAATGAACCTTTTAGCGTTTGAAGTATGAAGACAGTTTTGCAATCACTTTGGGATGTTTAAAAATTTGAACGGCGAGGGTTTAGCCTCGGCCGCCCCGACCATCTTCGAAAAGTGAAAGAAAAGATGCGTTGCCCAGTCTTTCCTGGCAGAAAATAACCTCAGAACGATCCTCTTCTGTCGCTATCGAGAGAGATGACCTGACAATAGCGGATCCAGTCCCGGCAGCGTCGACAGAGCTGCCCTCTTACGATTCCAGCGGTAGCCTTGGTGCGGTAAACACAACAGGTTTGTCAGACCGGCGACTTCTCTAGAGTTCAGGCCAGGTATTGAACAGCATCCGGGCCCGCAGTGTCCCAGTCAGACCACACCATCGGCCAAGGTCGAATCCATGGGTGGGGGAGGGAGGGTGTCAAAATCTTTATCCGTGTAGTCCAACGTACCTCCAAGTGTTGATTTCTTCCTGATCCCTGCCAGGACAAGCTCCCTCTTCCCAACGAAAGGATGCCATGGCCCCGATACCAGGGGCGCAGCCAGGATTTTCTTAAGGAGGCCCGGAACCCATTCTGAACTGAAGCATAGGAAAACCGCATGCTGAGATGACGATGTGCACTGGTTTTCACAAAAATGGTAGTTGTAAATACAATATAATACAATACAATAGAGGCATGGATCCACTTTGGATGTGCCAGTGCCCGATACACCCCCCCCCCCCTGCCGGATCCGCCAGAGCTAGTGTCAGAGCTCAGGCCGTGTTTTGGACCGCAACCCAACCAGCAGCGTCCCAGGCACACCGTATCAGCGAGAGAGCTCAGGCCGTGTATTGAATAGCACTTCGGCGAGCAGTGTCCCAAACAGACTCCACCAGAGGTCAGGGAGGGCAGCGATGGTGACCGTGGGCGCCGTACAGCTGGCGCCAGCGGTGGTCGCTCGAGACAAGGCTGGTCCAGTCCGGGCCAGTCCAGACTGTTCGACTGATTTCATCCAGCGGAAGCGACACTACAGGTATGGGACACGAGGCATTCACATCGTGGCCGCCAGTGACCTAACGCCAAGGCCGTCGTCGAGCTATCGGCAGTTCTTGGCACAAAGGCAGCTGACAGTGGCAGGCTTCACGTCACATAGGTAATTTCTAGTTCATCGTCTTAAGCATCACTCAAGTAGGAAACAGTTCCGCCTGGTTCTTGTACTTAGTGTTGGTAACATGTTTAAGGTGAACACTACCTAGCGCGAAATAACTTTCATCTTGCATGTTTCCACCACGCATCGCAGCATGCGTTTCCCTTCATGTCATAGAATTAATTGCCATTAGAGGCAGCTTAACAAAATTCATGTCATCATTGCACAAGAAACCGCACATTTAAATCTCAAACAGCCCAACTTGTTGCAATGCAATGATATAACTAGCTAATCAATAAATAGCGCTACAAGAACAACGGATTTATCACGCAATAAAATAGACTCCTGGTGCTGAAATCCACCAAATCGTAACAAGTACGAAACTGCAAGAGTACCTGCAATAAAACAAGCACATTATTTAATCTACTATCCTGATTTCTACCCTATCACGAGGACACAATAAGCAAGCATTCCACGAATGACTCCGATAACTTGGGAGAAGTGGTACTCCATGACTCGTAAAACTTCAACGTAGAACACTTAAAGGGCCGCCCATGCGCACTCCCCGCCAACGAAGCGACGGCAATGAACGGAACAGCCAAAGCACGCCACTACTCTGTGGACGAAATCCGATCACTCCGTCACGAGCCACTTTGCGTTGCTGCGGCTGCCAGTCCGACTCAGCCCCCAGTCGCCGCCTCAGGCGTTTAGGCCCAGCCGGTCGAGCAGGTCGTCGATGAGCCGGAGCTTCTCGCTGGCCTCGTTCATGTCCGAGAAGGTCTGCACGGCGCTGGTCACGTGGTAGCGCACGTCGTCCACCACGCCGATCGAGTCGGTTAGCTGACGCGCCACCACGGCGCGCGCGTCCTCGGCCACCAGCGCCTGGAACTCGGCGCACTCCACCATCTGTGGACAGCGGTGGACCTGTGGACCCGTGGAAGGCGTGCGCAGGGCTCAGACGTCAGCCGACCCGGCGGCCGGACCGAGACGGGCCAGTACAGCGAGACACTGCCCCTGCCCTCCACTGCCGGCAGACGGCCCCACCAGGCCCCCACTGACTCCGCTGCAGCCCGGGAACGGGGCGCGGACGAAACACGTAACACAGAGATCCGACTGATGGGGCCCATGAAGGGTCGATTCACCAACCTATAATTCGCCGTCCCTCGCGACAACCGGCGTGAGGTTGCGACGCGAAATGGCCCTGGTAGTCGAGGGCGTCGTTTAATAGCCCAATAGCCAACCAACCACCAACCTATAATGACAAGATTCACCAGCCCACAAGGAACATACGCAGAAGCCCACCAAAACCGTATTTCGTAGCCCATAAAGGTCATATTCAATAGTCCATGGGGGAAAACAAGAAGTCCTCGACGACCTGCATCAGTAGCTCATGAAGACTCTATTCCCTCGCCCATGATGATCTGCCAAGGCACGGCACGATGACCTGTGCACAATCGCCTGACTCAGCAACCCACGGTAACTCGATTCTCTAGCCCGTGAGTCCCACGACCCAACACTCAGTACCCCACGAGGACCTGGCTCAGTAGCCCATGAAGAAGCCGTAGACGATGGCCAGGCCGGACAGCATGATCATCAGCACGCAGACGGCCACGCCCATGCTGCGCATCTCGGCCTCCGGCAGGCCGCAGACCAGGCCACCGCCGCCGCCGCTCGGCCCGCTCGAGCTACAACTGGCCGCGGCGCGCGGCCGCGCCGGCGACGGCGAGCTCTCCAGGCTGCACGGCAGCGGCAGCGGCGCCGGCGGCGGCGGCTCCGGCGCCGCGTGCATGTAGAAGCAGGGCGTGGGTGCGGCGCGCGGCAGCGTGGCGCTCTGGCCGGGCCGGGCGGGCCGGCCGCCGGCCGCCGCCTCGCACAGCCGGTTGACGGAGGCGACGCGCGCGGCGCCGGCGGCGGGCGGCGCCGGCGGCTGATGCGCGCTGGGCGGCGTCTCCACGTGCACGACCACCTCCTCGACGGAGCGCGGCCGCTCGACGGGGCCGACCAGTCGGCGCAGCTTGGAGCGGATCACCACCTCGGAGCGGGTCAGGATCGTGGACGAGGACGACGCGCCGCTGGGCGGACGCAGCGGGTCTGTCAGAGGACCCAGGATCTATGGACGGCACGGGGTACATTTAAACTTCAGGTGAGGACTCAGGGTCTCTGGACCAGCATGGGATACAATTCTTCAACTGTGGTGATACAGTCACGAGGACCCAGGGCCTACGGATAGGATGGGTATCATGCATTGCCTCCAGATGGCGTAACGAACGCTTTGTACGGTAATGATACCTGGTCTAGATTTTCAGCAATGAACTGCGTGCAGGCGTCCTCCAGTTTGGGCAGCTGGAACAATCGCGCCGTCTTCAGCACGGGCAGCACGTTCTCCCGGTCCAGTAGGTTCACCAAGAAGTTGCCGCAGAGCCGTTTCAGGCCCGGCAGCAGGCACATGTCGGCGGCGTACAGCACGTCCAGCACTGTCGAGTCGGTCAGCTGGTGGACCGAGACGCATTGGTGTCAGAGACTGGGACAACAAGGCCCTGAACAGCACGTCCAGCAATGTCGACCAGTCAGCTGGCGGACCGACACCCACGGTTGTCTGAGACCGGGACAACATGAGACCAAGTACAGGCTACACTGTCGATCGTTTGTTGGCGCCCCAACAGGCCGGTTACATAACGCCTGAAAAAGCAATCCGAGAAACGGGTAATACCGCGTTGGACGAAACTTTTCGTAACCAAAGCTCAAACGTACGGTAACTAGCATCGTGCGCTGACAGCCAGCGCAAATCTCGCTGTAAAAATAAACTTCACCGCGGCCCAGTGCCAAGCCAACGAGCAGTGGCCGCATCGCGTGACCGCGACGCACCCCGGAGGTACCATGGCGCTTGTCCACCAGCACTGCTGGTTACACTGTATCGCCACGCACAATGATGACCGTCCGTCGACACAGACGTGCGGCGCTGACGGCGCGGGGGCCGTCGCGGCCGCGTCCCGGGGGCCGGGGCCGTACCGTGGCCGTGTTCTGGTAGACGTAGTGCACCATGCTGACGAACACGGGCGCCGTGACGCCGCGCAGCGTGATGACGGGCACGTCGCAGTCGCGGCCGCTCTCGGAGAAAGGATCCCGTAGCAGCGCGCGGAAGTACTCGCTCCGGCCGCAGAAGAACACCTGCCGGCCGGCGGCGTTCAGAGAACGCTTCGGAGGGAGTTCGCCGGTGCTGTTTAGACACTGCGCGTGCTGTTCAGTGGTGAATCAGGCCTAGATGTATGGGCAACGAGAACGTCCTCGGCAACGGCAAGCAGCCCACGCGGAACACGAGACATCGCCCCACAAGGCATACAATTATTACAAACGTAATACGCAACCTTTTCCATCTCCACGACAACGAACGACCGCAGCAGTGAACACAGCCCAGAACAAATCCGAGACCCTTTCGCTGCTCACACTGCAGCCTAACCTCGCGGACGGCAGCCGACGCCCCTGGCGACGACGGCGGCACCCACCTTGTGAGCCGGGAACCGATGTCCCTCGACCAGAAAGACGACGTCGGCGTAGCGCGGCGGCACCTTGGGCATGAGCGGCAGCTCGGTGCCGACCGCCCAGCTGCAGAGCGCCGGCGGGACGGCCTGCTCGGCCATGACGCCCAGGTCCTGCGCCAGCTCGGCCAGGCCCTGGTCCGGCTCCAGCACCAGCTGGGTGACGCGCGTGCCTGGTTTACCGCTCACTGCGCCGTGACCGCGGGGCAGTTAGCGGGCTGAGCGGCGGCTGCACGGCATTGGCTCGAAGACGGCTCAAGAGGTGCGGCAATGCTGCAGGGCGTATCTCGCGAGTCGCACGAAGCAGCTCCACGACAGTACAGTCCCAATCGGGTACAGCCCTGACCCTGCCTCCGTCCTCGCACGCCCAGTAGTTAGGCCCGTCATGTCCCCGCAGCGATCGGTGAACGAGGACCGTGCCCCCGTCCCGACAGCGACCAAAACGCGGACACCGCGCCCCGGATCGTCAGCGACCCAGGCATCGCGCGGACCCCGTCCCAGCACGGCCGCCGGGTCGGCGCGGCCGAGACCCCGTACCGAACTCGTCGACCCTGGCCAGGTGGAGCTGCAGCTCGTGGCGCAGCGTCGGCAGCCGGCACTGGGCGGCCAGCCGGAGGCAGTCGTCCACCTCCTCGACGGCCGTCTCCAGCCGGGCCGTGTACAGGAACTGCATCAGGCTGGCGAACGCCGCCGGCCGTACCTGCCGGGGGGCGGGCGTCAGCGAACGGAGCCGCAGCTCCGGCCACCGTGACGAGGGCCGGAGCTGCACTCACTGCACGGGAACAGAGACACCAGGACCCGCCTCTGCGGCTCGGCCGCACAACCGAAACTCGGCCGTGGCTGCACAGCTCAAGATGAGGCTGGCTGCACAGTGCGGGCACTGGGTTGCTTATGCTATAGAAACTGTCTGTCGTCTTACGACGGACAGTGAGTCATCGGGAACCGAGCTGTCCTCTTATGAAGGAAACTGGCCGTTATCTTCGAGGGGAACCGGCAGTCCTCTTACGACGGAAACTTTACTGTCCTCTTGTGACAGAAACAGAAGCAGAAACATGACTGCGGTGAAGCACACGGCATCGCAGCAGACGCCCCCTCACCACGGCCGTTCCCTTCTCCCGAACACGCGGATACCGCGGCAGCCGACCCACCGGCCCTCATCGGCCGCGCTCAGCGGGCCCCGGCGGTACTCACCAGGTCGTTGTTGAGCGTGACCGTGCTGCGGTCCCTCCACTTGGTCTCCAGCATGTCGCAGAAGTACTCGGACCGCGCCGCCAGCACGCACCGGTGCATGTGGAACGCCTCGCCGTGGACCACGAACGTTATGTCGCTGAACTGGTGAGTTTCGAATATCCTGAGGTGCGCGCGGGTCAGTGACAGTTACCGTGGAATTGCGTACAGGGTACCTAAGAACAAACGTGTGCGTTATGAGGTTTGCCAATGTAAAGAATGTTATCAAAGAGCCTACAGGTCTTAAATGTGTCAAACGCATAAGATCAAACGCATATGATCCGTAATTTTGTAACGCTAGGAGGGCGTGGGTGGGGGCAGGGGAGGAGCTGATCAATGCATGACAAAGCGTCAAAATGGCGAAAGTAGTGGTTTGGCAGAACGTTATGCATGGCTGTCACATCAAAGAATAAAACAGGCTAATAACCTAGACTTAAGAGTCATGTCTAGGAAATTTTGTAAATTTAGTTTCTGTTTATCGACATCAGCACTCTAAAATCAGCGATGCGGGCGTGTTTGATGCGGGCGTGTTTCGTGAGCGTTCGAGGGGAAGGCCGTTAACAGGGCATTGCATAATTCTGATGCTGGGAGTCTGGCTGACTGTTGCAAAGTGTCACAAGGGAGGAATCAAAAAAAGTCAAATAAATTTACGGATGGTCCGATATGCAATCTGCCTATGCTCTTTGTCGGGAGAGTTGAAGGCGCCTATAATTCACTCAATCAAGTAGCAAGGTAAGCCTGACAAGTACCCACATGATCGCAAAACACCGTACTAGGCTCAGCCCCAGCACCGGCACTGCCAAAGGCAACGGCGATCAGTAATGTCCCCACCTGCGCAGAAACTCCTGGTACATGTCGCGCCGGATGGTCTGCCGGGTGACGACCTGCCAGCGCAGTAGCAGCCGTCGGATATCGTCGGTCAGTGCGCCATACAGGCACCGCTCGCCGTCGAACGTGTTAGCCTCGCAGCGTGCCCCGACCTCCAGCAGATACTCCACCAGCTCGGTGTGGCCGCACAGGCAGGCATAGTACCTGGGCAATACACACCATTACACTGGCCCTAACCACGAGCCACTTTATAATTTACTCCCTTATAATACCGAACACCCTACTCTAATAACACCCAATTCACAGGAGGAATCATGAAACTGTAAGGCTTGAAGGAGCTGCCTACCAATAAAGGCTAACCCTTGCCTGTGTGGGAAAGATGGCTACTTAAGCATGAACAGAACCTCCTGTTTTCTGCCCTCCAAAGGTGCAAACCCATTGTGGCACACTCATCAGGCCAACCTACAAGATTTTGTATAACATGAAAAACAACATATGCAACTATAAGCAGAAATGAAGAATGACAAAGCAAATGAATTCGTAGAGCATACATTGTATTGCATCTAAGGCCAGGCTGCCATCAGCAGAATAGCTATCTAAGTTATTTTCAATTCTGAGAGGTGCAAACCATACCATAGGTTTGTATTTCAAAATGCATAGGAATACTCTGCCCTGTTTAGTGGTATTTATCTACCATCAGTTTCCAAATGAGATCAGAAATGAAAATGCCATGAACTTTATTTACATTAAAGCCAAAGTGCTCAGATAGTATGGCAAACCATACAAAAATGCTGCAATATCTCCCTGTACAAAACTGCTTAATGAACTTACAAGGGTGTGCTGTCCCATGTGTCTCTTGTATTTACATCCACTTCTTTGATATCAACAAGATACCTGCAAATCAGACAGTAACCAGTCCAATGCAGTGTTAAAAACACAAGCCATGTCTCATGAACATCGCAAAACCATAACAGCACTGACTATGCTTCAATATCTTCATTATTATATTCACTCATTCTCAAAAAGATGCATTAGGACTGCATGGCAATAATGCATACCACTTTATTTCTGGTAAAACCTGATTTCTTTTTATCACAACTGAAACACCATGCATGGGAAATTCAACATTTATGAGTAAAGACAAAAATTAGAATGAGGATTTCAAGAACTTACTTGACTTTAGACAGGTCACCAGTTCTGCATCCCAAGAATAAGTCATTTGTGTCCATTCTTGAGTTTGGCTGCAAGTGGGCTGCGATGAGACAATGAAATCACAGCAACAGATAGTTTAATTTTATTCCCTTGTTGAAGTTATCTAAGATAACTTTAAGTTAAGTTATCCCCTGTACAGTTTCGCCTTATCCCCCGAGACATTCAGGGACACTCCATAGATACAAAACAGGCCTCAAAGAGGTCTGTGAATGGCACCACACTAATGCTTACGGGAAAAAACACCTCGCATGTCTTACACAGGAAGTGTGCACCGTCCTCGCCGTGCCCTATTCCGTTTAAAATGTTCATGGAATGACAGACGTAATGTGCAACACAGAAAGTAAACACATCGAAACTGGTAGCTATCACGGTCGCTGCTTCCATATCCATGAGCACAAAATCCTTTAAAAATAAAAAAGGCGTCTGAAAGCTGTGGGTTTCACCAAGGGTCGAACCTTGCGTTTGTCATAATGGGGAGGGGGACGTTGAGCAGAGGGTACGTTGAGCGTTGTGCTGGAGGTTGGGCAGAGATTCGTTTGCACATGTAGACGCGCTGGTCGCGCCGTATGGCGGAGCGTACCGAACGGTTCAGCGCCCGGTATTCCTCGAACCCGTGACCCAAGGCGCTCATCACACGGCGGCGACGGGCCATAAGCTCTCTGATGGATGACAACGCATGAGGCGCGGAAAGATTTCGGATTTTGATGAGGCGGAGAGGCGCGTGCCGATTCAGTGTAGGCTGTAATAAATGACAGAAATACTCCCAATGGTCCGAAACAGATGACAAAAACACTATTCTCTAGTCAATGTTCGACAGGCCATTGTGGAAAGGATGCCAGGTAACATTTTTAAACTGTCGCTACTGGGTTGTGAAGGGTTTAAACCGCGGCTTAGAAGCATACATAATATTACAAGGACAACTCTGCGGCGGCAACAGCGGCAGAAAGTGACTTCAGAGCACAGCATTGGGCATCGAGATTGGACAGCCATGACCCCGAGTAGCCAACCGGTCACAAATGTAGGAGAGTCAATGATCTGATGATTGGAGACCCACCGCAATGACCCGACTACTAGCTCTATAAACGCATCAGCTGTTACGGCACTGTATGTAGGGATGCACCGGATCGGGATTTTTGTGATCCGGCTGGATACCGGATATGCCGGATCGGGGTGCCGGATATCCGGCCGGATATCCGGCCGGATACCGGATATTACGTTTACATGTTTTTATTTACTATTTCTATTGAAATAATGAAATCGAGAAGGCTGAATAGAAAAGAAAAATATGAGAAACTGAAAAAATTAGTAAAAAATGCCCACAGCTTGTAAGTCGATATCTTCAAGGCCAAATGAGGTGGAAAAGGTCAACTTTGGACACTTTATCGGTCTGTACAGGCCATTCCGTACAACTTTTCGAACGAAACGGGTCGTTTGTTGGGCCGTTAAAACGTGGAATACGATAACTTTCAGTCATTTGGCGTCTTGACTGGGGATTTTGGGTCAAGGTTATGTCAGGTCAATGAACCGTGACGTCATTTTTTCATCTTTTACACATCAGATTTTGAGCAACACGGGACAGTTTGAGAGTAAATGAGGGCGCGACATGTATCTTTTGGCGTATTTCCAGTAAAGGTAGCTAACATTGGTACATCTAGTCATTTCCAGCGTTTATATTTCTGTAGGTATGTATAGCTATGTATGTATATACATGTCAGTATCAATATGCCAAACGTGTTTAGAAGGGTCTTTGAATGCGTATTTCACACAAATCGATGGATTGCAAAACAAATCTGGACCAGGTCACAAAAACCTGCCCTTGACCTTTGATGCCTTTGACCTGAAATGACTCTGTCATATATATAAGCGTCTGCATGTGCGCACACGTGTCCTCATTAGGGTCTTTGAATGCATATTTCATACAAATCGACATGTCGCAGAACAAATCTGAGCAAGGTTACAAGATATTTGACCTTGGTCTTTAACGACCTTGACCTTCACTGACCTTGGAATATGTAAGCGTATCAGTGTGCGCACACGTGTTTTTATTAGGGCCTTCGAATGCATATTTCATACAAACTGACATGTTGCAAAGGAAATCTGGATCAGGTCACAAACCTTGACCTTTGATGCCCTTAGCCCTTATTGACCCTGGCTGTGGCCTTGGTACGTCCATCACTTATGCCCGAATGACATCGCCTGACTGTGTTCAAACAGCAGTCTTAAGAAGAACGCCAGTTCTTTCACAAAGTTCCCATTTGTCAGCGGCAACTATCGTTTTCGTGATGTTTGTCTGACTTCAAATGCTTGAAACTTGAAAATTTTCGGCTGATTTCCAATTTTTCTACGCCATTCGACGAGTTATTCAATTGTCATGAATGTCACAAAGTAACAGCAACCACCTCAGATGCGTTCTCGAGATATTAAAGAAGAGCAGGTGGGCTGCACAAAAAGATCCCCATTCCAGTGCGCGTGTTAAAACACAGCTGTAGCTGATTCGAACGGTAAAAACAACGGGTGTCATAACGCGTTCCGGCTGGAAAGTTTAATCTCCAGAACGTACGTGACAAGAAAATATTGCTGGCAAACAAGGTTCGGTACCGAAAGAGCAAGAGGTCACCCCAGGTCACCCAAAAACAAGAGGTCGCCCAAATGACCCGCATCCGGAAACTGTCCCGCGGATCACATGAAATCGGAAAGAACGGGGCATTGCCATGGACGACGAAAGCTACTTCACCTACCACGAGAGGCATATGTCAGTAAACCTTGGGTACTCTGTTGGTGCACGTCCAGCAGAAGTGCAGCAGAAGTACAACTGAGGCCAGAGAGCAAGTTTCCCCGCTATCTTTTCGTGTCGCCCGCCATCTCTCTCAGGGGTGTGACAAAGCCGGCTATCATGCCGGGTATGTTGATGGTAACGTGTACCGTGAGAAGTGCGTAGGAGATGTGCTCATCCCATATTTGGATGAGGGCTGTTTCGAGAGGGACATGTTGATCTGGCCAGACTTGGCCAGCGCTCATTATGCGAAGAAAACGCTCAAGTTGTTGCAAGAGGCCAGAGTGCCGTATGTAGTGCGTAACAGCAGTCCCCCTGTGTGCACCAGATGTGTCCTACTGAGGACATCTGGGGCATCATTAAGCAGAGGATGTATCAGGGAGACTGGTGCGTAACATCCAAAGTCGCCCTAAAGCGCTGGATGAGCCAGGTGATCGCTGCTCTGGACCTAGAGATACCGCGTTAAATGCTGGTGCACGTACCCAGGCGCGTGCGTGTTGCCGACAGATGAGAGGTGATGGAGATGATCCATTAAGCAAAAACTGACCGCAGCAGTTATGACTACATTTCTGCAAAGTTTAATGTTCATACAGTAATAAATGTGCTTACGGTATGACTTTAAATACTGTCTCATTTTCCAGTGCTCACAATTTATATTTTTCCTTAATACATTTGTGTCAGAATTTGAGAAAGACAAGAAATATTTCGAAAAAAGGAAGATAATAAATCATAAGATGAGCTACTGACCGCATGCTGGCTATTGTTTCACAGTTTTGAACTTGAGTCCCGTTCTTGCAAAGATATGTCCGAACCCTCCCGGACCAACACAGAAAAGAATTGGTCCCAAGGTCTCCAGACCGACTTGGAACTGCCAGTTACATCGACAATCTAACACAACAAGCCACGCTTCCCCTGAAACGGTTTTGGACGCAGACATTAGAGCACCGTCTTGATTGTACACTGGGAGGTTAAATATCCGGCAGTGTCCGGCCGGATCACAAAAATATCCGGCCGGATACCGGATACCGGATAATCTCTAATATCCGGCCGGATATCCGGCCGGACCGGATATCCGGTGCATCCTCTAACTGTATGTAGCTGGTGCAGTCGGACAGGACGTCTTAACTGGGGGTGAGAGTCCCCATCTTTCCGCGCCAATATGCGATGAAAGGCTGAAAGGCTTACTTGCTGTTGTTATTAAGCATTGCGTTTTCTAACCATGGCTGCCATTTCAAAACGCAGTTATCTTCTATCCCTTGTGCTTTCAAGGAAATGCGTATGCCATGGTGTTGAAAAACGTCGACATGTCATTTTTTCGTAATGCTTAATTTTTCACTGTTCTGTGTCGTTTGTAAGGGAAAGCTGTAAGTTCTGGTAATGTTTTTCTTTCGCCGGGAGTGATGTGACCACCTTTCTATGCTTCACTTAACTTAGTTGTCCAAACTTTATTTGCATGTCATTACATTTTTCTCCTCATGGTTCCCAGCAGAACTCGTATGAAGTTCCATTCAATGTCCTCACAGGTGAAGAGCAGACGATTAGCAGTACGCCTTATTATAGCAGGACTTTTTGTGTCGAAAACGGCTTTGAACTTCCTGACGAATTAATGAAGACAAAATCTGCCTGACATCACGCCTGTTATATGTTGACGTAAGACCTGACATGCGCTGGACACTAATGGAAGCAAAAGGAATGAAACAAGGCTTCAGTTTTACCTAAAATTCTTTCACGAGTTACGTCAGACGGAATCCAATCGGTTTTCATCCCAGCAGATGACATTAGTGCATCTCGCATACTTCATTTTTAGCAGCCATTCAGTTTTCCGCTACTAATTTAATCTTTGCAACGTGGGAAATTTCAAAGCATATTTGTATGTATACAACATTACTGTCATTACAAATGGAGGACTGCTGCATTGTAAGGCAATTTGCTGCTTCGTCCCGTGGTCGGCTCTGCAGTCGTCATTTATTCGCCACTGGCACCACGTGATAAAAAAAATACTACATTTCACATTATGCAGCCTCATTGTGGGTTGGCTTATCAATTACAATAAAACATTTTTGGAGTCCCAGAGGGAATAAAATCCTCGCCGGACGAGGGGGTGGCTGTCAACCTCCAAGCAGTTTTTCCAGGACCACGGCAATATGGCAAACCGCAGCGTCGTGAAATTTCATATTGCTGACAACACATTCATTGCCCGTGTATTGAAAGAAGAGAGACCCCAGGTCACTCAGGTCATTGAGCTATGACGCCATTGCTGCCTGCTTGCAGGGCAATTTTTGCACCAAAATATCGGTTTCTTCCAGTTGTAGGGCAACGCATATGCATAAACGGCAGATGACCAGCATGAAATCGGATCAGAATGGTAGTCCACAAGCGAACCGGTCACTCCAGATAGGTCAGTGACCTTTTCAGGGTCTTACGAGATAAGATGACTGTTGCCGCCGCTGGTTGCCCCGGACGTCACGGCTCTGGCTCCGGCGGCGCCCCTGCCCGGCTCGGTCGCTCACGTGACCAAACCGACCTTCTGGCCGCGGGGGCCGGCCAGTCACTCTTTTTGACGTGGTCGGGGAAGCGGGATGTTGTTGCGGTTTGTGCCCGTTCAGGCGGACAGACTTGTCTTCGTGCGGCGTTAAAAGTGTTCATCGGGTATTTCGGATCACCTTACCGTAAGAAGTTTGCTTTTCTGTTGCTTTCTTTAGTCTGGTATCTCTTTGTTCTGTTATTGTCGCATTCATCATTTATCACCATCCTCGATTGCCTGTGTCCTCTATGCTAAATAATGATTAGCATGCACATGAGCGATAGTGTTTATCAAGATGCCGTTATTACACAGAGCGATTACAGCTGCTCACGTTGCTTTTGCCGTCTGTTTGCACTGATTTCTCATGTCACGTGTCGGTCCTTTTGGTCGTTGTCACGTTGTATACGATAATTTAGTTTCAGTGGACTGTTATTACGATCATTATTAATTCCTCAGAAACCGTTTCCAAATACATCACTCGTACCGGAACGCGTACCGACGACCAAGCAAGCCCGAGAACGCTACTACTTTTGACCTTAGAACGTTTCTGTGCTATTTTTGCCAGCGAATGTGATAGGCAGACGATTTTAGGCCCATTTCGCCCCAAATGTGTGTCTTTCAACTGCGGAAAATCGACCTTTAGTTCCCAACTAATTTCAATCCCCATAAAATTTGACCATATCTAGAGGGTCACTGGTTGACTTGACGGGGTCGAACTTGGTACCACTGGATGTCTTGGGCACACGGCTATCGATTGTTTTTCGTCTCGTGAGAATAGCTAAATTAGGGGCAAAATGGCGAGGGGGTGCCTGCCATCCCCCTCGTCATTGGTGTGAGTAAAAATCGTTTCTGTTCGGCGAGGGTTAAGAGGGTCTTGACTCCCACATTTTAGAGATTGAGCACTTGGCCTATAACAATCACTAGAAGGAAACTGTCTGGTATTCACCTCAGGTTTTGGACCTTTAAACTATTTTCCGAAATCTCCAGCAACGCAGCTGAGGATGTTATTCAGCGGCATAGTTTTGTATTCTTTTGCGGATGTTTGGGACATATCGCCGTGCTACATTACAATGGCGTGAGATGGTGCGACGCGAAATGACCCTGGCAGTGGAAAACGTGGATAAAACACTGCATAACGAACCAGCTGGGCGCCTCAGCACCCCAGTGTTGACTGAGCATCTCCAAAATATTTGTAAATTTGCTATAGAACCCTATGGAGCGGAAGCCCAGTGCAATATGACGTACACAGAATAGTGTATGCGTGAATGGCCCTTAATCCGTTGAAAAACTTTCAAAGTTTTGATGTTAGTTTCAGTTAGGTTTGTAAAGTCACGATTGCATATGTAAGCGTTGCAATTCTGACACAGCATAACGGGTCTCTTTATATGATTTTAGGATAGAGTAGGACGCCTTCTCGGGTGAAACGCCTACCACCCCTAAGGTCAAAATATGCAACTTTTTATATCTTTATTGCTACTGCGAAACAGAAGTCTTTCCGAACGTACGTCGGGTGACGCTTTACGTGCGGGGCGAGTCTGGTGAATTTCTGTTGGAATGATGTTCGTTTTTGCCTTTGCCACTAAAACAATTGTTGATTTTGACATCGTTGTCAGATGCAGAATAAGTTGGTTGCATGTGCTATGCTCATAGGAGGAAAAACATGCGTATTTTAACGCAAGGTGAAGCACGCCACAGTTCCAGAGAAATTCAGTGGGTCCTAGAGAAATCTAGTGTTGTGTCTGGCGGTAAAACGCCACTCCATGGTCGAGGTAAAACGCCCCTACCAGGCGCTAAACCTCGTGTCGGGTGGGCGTCTTACTCCTGAGGTACATACAAGTTAAGCTGAGACGTGCGAAGGGTGGAGCGGCGGCTGGGGATGGAATAGAATGTCACCTAACATGGGACAAAGGCGTTCCTATTATTATTTTTTTTTGCCTGGAGCCACATCATTTGATAAAATACACTTCCAGACTGACTGACTGATAGCGATTTATTCGTTTATCCCTTTTCCTCCATCATCCTTCCTCCATCCTTTCTCCATCCATCATCCTTCCCCCACCATCGATGATGGAGGAAAAGGGAAAAGGGAGCTTCCGCCTCGGTTAAGCGACATTCATTGCGGTTTTCGAAAACCGCTCAAGTTTGGTCTGAAAGAAGCGCGCCTTTGGACCCCGGCGTGAGAGTGATTCAGCCAGAGTGTCTCTGTTGGCGATAGCGCTGGGGACACCGCGGGAGCCCCCTCCCAAAATTAAAAGAGGAGCCCTGGGGGGGGGGGCCCAGATCAGTTCTCTCGGCAACTCTCTGTGCGAAAAATTAAAGTGAAAATGACAACGAACTAATAGTTTGCTAGCAAATCTTATAAATTACGCAGTGTAACAGATGACCTTTGGTGATTAAATGATTGTTTTTAAAAGTAAATTAAAGGACTGCAGCCCTCGTCAGCTCAGTTCATCTCGACAACTCATTTATGTTGTAGCGAAAATAGTATAAAAGTGGAAAAATTGACAACGAACTAATAGAATTTGATAGCAAATGGGCTACCCTGAACTATCTTGATGTTAAATTAAGCCGCTGATGCTAACAAAATGCTACATTGATAATTAAATGATTGTTCTGTTAACAAGTACCAGCAGATGGAAGGCTCAGATCTGGCGCTACTACGTTGTATTTTCCGTGGATATAGCGTTGGCTTCCCGTCCGTTTTCTGTAGCACTGAAAGAACTGTTGATATCTCCAATAGTACGGAAATACTCATACTTTCTCTGGGTGTTTAATATTCAACGTGACAGTACCACTGTGTCCTGCGTGATGTAGGCGCCGTCCGTCCTGACGGTCGACGACGGCCGACGAAACTGTGAAAACGCCTGTGCCTTAGTGCTGTCTTCTCAATTTCCAGCCGTGGTGCTGTCGACGTTATTGGTTCGCCGGCGGAACCAGGACAGTCTGCAGCGAAACTGTGACTTGTACGCGGATGGCGGTATTGTACATGCGATGCGTCGTCTAGGGGAGGGCGAAATCCGGAGACGTGTTCGTTATCATTCGTTATCGTTCGTTCTCGTGGCGTGTGCGGGCTTCCACGTGGGGAGTCGCGGCGCCCGACTCTGGGTGTCTGGGAGTTTTATGACCGTATTCCGATCGCACATGAACTCTTGACGTAAATCTCTGTTCGGCCGCCTACAGCAGCGCTTGACTGAGAAGGCAGACAATGACGTCCCGATGTTCCTTCGGTGCGTTTTGCCGTTTTTCATGCAAATAGCTCATTGTAAGTTTCGCACATTTCTTTTTGCGTGCGACAATGTCTGGTCGTGGTTATATCGCGCACAATGTTCGGGATCGTGATGTTTGTTACGCTTGTTAAGAAGGTAAAAAAGTTGTCGGAAATAAAACTCGGGCGGGATAGTAAAAACGCGATAATGCTCTTTGGCCCCATATTTGTGACGGGCAACAAATGCTCTAAATGTTTAGCCGATCCGTTAAGTTTCGCGAAATGTTTCCAGTAGTTGGGTGTTGTTCGTACCGACCGACAGGTTGATGGGTCTCTGCCCCAGTGACGCGACAGCAGCGCTGTAGGTCAGCATCTGTCTGTCCCCGTACGCCAGCAGACAGTCACACAGGGCCAGAAAGTGCGTTGAATACTGACGTCCGGGAAACGTCCTGATGTTTGCTGTGTCATAGCGAATGGTGTAATATTCGTTAATAAAGTTAGAAAAAACGGTGTAACTGAAAGTCAGCCTGCACCTACCCGTGTTATTGTTGCCACGCTTTTCTTCAATAAAGTCAACCCCTTTGACAATGCCAGAGAAAACAAACAAAACATGCGTTCTCATAACAAAAAAAGTTTTTATTTTTAAGTAATTGCTCAAGTACATTCTGGGAGTCCTCAGATGTTGCGAGTCTTCAAATGTGTTATGGTTGAACGACTTCTTCTTTATGACTAATGGATAAGATATGTTACGCTACATTCAGTTAAATTCAGTTGAAACTTTTAGTTTTCGGCATACTTTACAAGTAATGATTACAAATTACGAGCATAGCATTACACACATGTACGTAACACACACTCACACATTGCACATTACGACCCTTTATAAATAACTGCTGCCGCCGCGCGCGCCCGGTCCGGAAATCACCAGCAGCGGAACCGCTTGGCAGTCGCCTAAGTGGAAAGCGGCTTCCAGCTCGGTTCGCGACGGCCGCAGCAGTTTCCTGGCACGACGCTCGAATCTGCCTCCACTCCGCGATGCGCTCTCGTCACGCCCAGGTCGCGTCTCCCGCCGTGCCGTGAGCACGTGGGGCCGCTCCTCAGTCATTACCTGTTGATTCGCAGTGAGACGGTCGCCACTTCACCGACAGCACACACATTGGTTGGCTGACGATGTGTCAGATTTTTACCCTGAAGCTAAGGTTCCCGACATCTGCATTAGTTTCCGTTCCGTAACAACAGCTTTTGGACGAAAAAATCGTCCACGACACCACGGACGCAGCAGATGTACCGAAAAACAGGTCGCGATTCCGCCGAAACGACGAGATGAAATAGGAAATGATTAGTAGACTCATGTCAACTCGCCAGGACAAAGTCGCCACAGTTGTAAGGGACAATCCAAGTCCTTATCGATGGTCAAGCTGGTCACCTGCAAAAAGACAGAAACCGCTCTCACGCCCTTCGGATTTAGGCCATTTCTTAAACTATTTCGGCTTCTGCCCGGTACGTAAGATTCCGTGCGGAGAGCGGGCAGATTCTCCCCACTCGCGATCTCGAAAATCATTTGCCCGATATCCTAGCGGAAAACGGTGTTTGACAACCTGTAGCAAGATCTATATTTCTAAAAGTTGAAAAGTTTCGAAAAAGGGAACAGAATGTCAAAATGAAAAAGAATGGTAAGATCAAAATGAGAGGATGCTGTTTATACTTTTACTTATACGAGCTTTCATAGGTTTACTTATACGAGCTTTCTGACCACATTTTACAGTTGATTCTGTTTAACTTTAACAGCCGAAGAGAAGTCGATTAGAGCATGTTTTATTTTGATCGAAGCAATCGATGTCGGTTTTCAGCCATTGCAGCAGACTGCGAGTATTGTTCCAAACACCAGCTACTTGACTTGAGGCCACACGTTTCTGGTTTCTAAATAAATACCCCGAGAGAAATCGACTGGTGCATGTTTCACTGCGATCGGAGCAGAGAAAGTTGGTTTTTAACTGTCTCAGCACACAGCAAATACTGTTTCAAGTACCACCTACCTGACCTGAATACCTGAAGCCACAAATTTCTTGGCCGTAGGTAAATACTTTGCAAGAAGTCGGTTGCTGCATGTTTAATTTCCATCGGAGTAATGGAAGATGTTTTTAACCAGTGCAGTAAACTGTAAGGACTTTTTCAAGTACCAAGTACATAACCTGAGGTCTCAAGCTTTTCACGCTGAAGTAAACAGCCCGAGAGACGTCGACTGGTGCGTGCGTCAGTTCGATCGGAGCTGTGGACGTTGGTTTTTAACCACTGTATCAGACTGCAAGCACTATTTCAAGTACCAAGTACCTGACATGAGGTCATAAGTTCCCTATGCTCACGTAAATAGCCCAAGAGAAGTCGAATGGTACATATTCCATTTCGATCGGAGCAGTGGCAGTTACTTTTTAGCCATTGCAGAAAAACCATTGCAGCGCCCTGGTATGTCTCAGGGTTCTTGCAACCGCTGGTCATCAGCTGACGGCACTGCGTCATTCGTATCACGTGATCGCTGCATGATGGAGTCCGTCGGGGAGGTCGGGTTCAAGGACGATGAAACATGACGGTGCTTCGCGGAAAAAAGATTCGTAAGGAACCATGTAAGCTTTAATAACCGTCTTTCTTGTGCTCTGGTCAATCTTGAACGTCCGATTAATCTTGTGAGACGCATTTGACAAAATACTGTGTGTCCGTATGCAGTAAGCAGTAGGCTTTCGATGTCCGACCGCGTGATTTTCTGCCATGAAGCAGCAAGGGCGTAGCTAGGATTCGGCCCGAGGCAGGCAAATTGGATCAAGGGGCCTTGTAACCAATGGGGGCCCTCGCCCAGGGCGGATCCAGGATTTCTCCAAGGCAAGGGGGGGGGGTGGAGGCGAATGGTGAGAGCGGGACCCGGATTTTTTTGCCATTCAGATATGAAAAATGATGTAATTTTGCTTTTCTGCCATATAAAATAACGGAAAAAATTCAAACGCATCGTCTTATTTGAGAAAATTCTGCGTGTTGTTCCCGAACAGAGTGGCCGAAATATGACAAAAATGGCGAGATTTTAGGTGGTGCCGTCCCTCCCTCCATTTGAAATGCGTCTATATCTGGTCCAGGAGCCCGTCTGTCCCCTCCCCTCCCGTAGTTTTTGGGGATGTTTTTGTCGGCTTAGTTTTGGTTTCCTCTTGCAGTTACAGGGACACTTCAAGTAGTCTCGGGCCGTCTGCCGTGCCAAGACTTCCCAGTGGTCTTAGGTTCCTTTTACAGGTTCACGTGTCCCGCGGGACGTCTAAGGCGCTCGTTTGTCAGTTCCAGGGGCACTTCGGGCAGTCTCAGGGACCCATCTGACAGTTTCAGGGACGCTTAAGCCATTTCGGGTTCCCTGCTGTCGTCCCTGGGACGTTTTTGCCGTCTAAGAAGCGCCTCAGGTACTAAAAAAGGCCCGCTATAAGTGTCTTTCTGCCGTGACAAAGGCGCCCGACAATCCTCTAGGTCCTTTGGCCGTTTCAGGAGCAGCTTGGAAGTTTCAAGGTCTAACAGTTTCAGGGGCCACTCTGGTCGTCTCAGGGACCCCTATTGCTAGAGGCTTCTAATAAGAAGTCCCCAAGGTCCCTCTCTAGCAGTCTCAGTGGACCCCTTGTGGTCCTGGGTACCCCTCTTATCGTCTCTCGGGAACATTTTTACCATGTAAATGGTCCTTTGACAGTTACAAAAGACCTTTTGGCAATTTCAGGACCTCTGTGCAGTGTCATAGGCTCTCTAAACGTCTCCGGTGGTCCCCATGGCAGTATCAGGGATCTTCCTCTGTTACATGAGGTATGTCTGGCAGTCTTTTAGGGTACCTCTAACTGTAACGAGGGGCTTTTGTTGGCGCTTCAGGGACCTTACTGGCAGTCTCAGGGGACCTTGCCCGTGACAGGAGCCCGCTTATTACACCGCTTATTTACGCTTATTACCCCTTGGACCCTCTGGCCGTCCAGCGCCCCCATAAAACCCAAATACCGTCTCAGAAGCCCTCTTATCGTCTTTGCCTCGCAGGGGCCCTGGGACCTTTGGGCAGTCTCCGGGGTTATCTACGGTGTACAGGCCCATCTTGCCGTCTCAGAAACCACCTGGCCTTCCCGGGGCCCCTGATAGCATCAACAGCCCCTCAAGGTTTCAAAAAGGCCAGTGTAGTCCATTTGTGGCTCCTCTCGAGACTGAGAAGGTCATTGACGAATCCCCGTTCAGGGAACTCCTCTAGCTGGCCAGGGTCTCGTTATGCCGCGCTAGGTGTCCTCTTAAGTTCTTTCCGTCTCAGGCGCCTCTCTGGCAGTTTTAGCGGTCTCGTGGACCTTTTGGCGTGCTGGGGCCCCTTTGCGGTCCCAGGGGCTCTTGAAGAGTTTCAAGAAGAGATTCTTTCCATCTTAGGGACCTCCAGCTTTTCACTCACAGTGGCCCCCTAAGGACTCAGTCCTCATCTTGGCCGACTCAAGGGCCCTATGAGCCATCTGGCAGTCTGAAGGACACTCTGCCGTGTTGGGGCCCTGCTGTGGTCTCAAAGGCCCTTGGAGAGCTTCAGAGGCCCTCTAGGCGTCTCGGAAGTGATCTTACCATCCAGGAGACCTACCTGACTGCATCAAGAGCCCGTCAGGTCCTTATAGAGACCCCGTGAAGCTCATACGGGGCCCCTTCGGGGCTCCTTTTAGGTCTGACTGGGGCCCCTTCCCAGGCATCAGGGGGAGGGAGCGATCGCCCCGATTGCTCCCTCTTTGGATCCGCGCCTGGCCGTCGTAATCAGTGGGGCCCCATGTGGTTAAAATTACTATCGGTTTGTAAAGGTGTCCCGTTGAAGTGTAAAGGAGCCCATGCTCACCTGCTCCCCTCAAAGACGTTCCTGCCGACCTGACGGATGCCTCTTACAGTTCGGCGGGGACATCTTTACAGGAAAGCAGGGGCCCCTGAATGATCGCTTAGGGGCCCTGCTGGCCAGGGCGGTCGCTGCCTGTCTGTAGAGGGCAGACTATCCGTCTGTAAAGGGCCCCTGTCGACCTCTTGAGGCAGGGGCAGGGGCCTTCTTCCAGACCGAAAGGAGGTCTCTTCAGAGGCTGATAGGGGCCCTTTATGGGCCGACAGGGGGCCTTCCCCAGACAAGCAGTGAACTCCCCCGCAAGCTAGCAGGGGCCCTAAATGCTCATTCAGACCAAGGGCTTCTCTTCATAGCACACAAAACCTTCTTGTGTATTCGGAGGACGTTTTCTTTAGGTTCCTAACCCTTTTTAATGCTTAAAATATTCTTATTTTGTTTGAATTGTCTGTTTCGGACAGTGTAAGACGCCCTGCGGACACCTCACGTATCCAAAGAACTGAGGCCTTCGGCCCTAGGGGGGCCCGCTCGGCCGCCAGGGGACCCCGCTTGGCCTCCAGGGGGCCATGTCCCCTTTGGCCCCCTTGGCTACGCCACTGTGGAGCAGACACGGGGTAAGTATAACAGCTCATGGTCACTCACGGTCAGCCCACGGTCAGCCCAAACTCGAGACCCTTCAACGGCCAAAGATAAGTTTCTGACCAACTAAAGTCGAAATAATCCTCGAGTGATTACCACCACTGTGAAGAACATGTCATCCCATTTCCAGTCGTACTTCTGACTGCCTGAATTTCTCGAAAAATAACGATAAAATCATAACGATAACGTACCATACGGTGCCACCGTGCTGGGATCGACAGACGAAGAATATCAATATTCCACTGCGCAAAATGTAGTGCCTCCAAGGCTAATGGCATTAACGAAACGTGAAGATCCTGCAGACATCTTGAAGCGGTTAATGACGTCATATGTATGAAAATTTCATTTTGTTGCCACAGATTGAATTCAAGGCAATTGCCGAATTCTGATAGCGCTACGTTATTGTATTACATGATTGTTGGGATATCTGCAGCACTATAACAATATTGCATTTTATGCTGTGCGGCGACTAGCCTATGTCTAACGCGGGTGTGCCGTTGGAATCGGGGTTTTGGGTGGGGTTGTTCTTATCATTATGCTCTTATGTCATTGTTACGATGTCTCCTTGGATTTCTATTATGATGGCACATGATAATATCATTGAATTATATCGTTGCAATACCGGATGCAATTATCATGCAGGAAGCTCGCTGGATGGTGGGGGGAGTGTTTCCTCACTGGACGTACCTGGAAATAAGGAGGCAGAAATGCTGCGCTGAAGGCGCGGTATGGAGGTACTATAGGCCGCAGGCCAATAAAGGGTGCGATCGGACTTGGCTCTGTCCAATAAAGAGGTCGTGCGTAGCACGGTATCAGGTAATATCTAAGGAGGGGCCGTGCGCTGGTTAGGTTAGATTAGATTAGGTTAGGGTAGGTCAGGTTAGGTTACTATGTTAGGTTAGGTAAAATTCTACTTATTGTTTCTTTTCGTTTGTTAATGTTTTCCAGTCTTACATCGAGATTTCTTTTCCAGATATTCTATTCCACTACTTTTTATTTATTCCGTTTATATATATTTTTTTTAAATTACAATTTCGCTTTTCCATATTTTTGAGATGAATTATAATATTATTGCCAACTTTTTCATTTTAATAATAATTTGTATCGCATACTAGTTATTGCTAAACCATTTTTATTACTCTTGATCGGGCCTTGGGTCCGATCAACCACCCATCAGCGTCGAGATGCCACGTAAACAAACCATTTAACCCAGAAACGCCAAAAATCCCTACGCGAGCGTCTGGCGGCTAGCAAGGCAGTGACGACGCAATCCGTTTCGTAGGAAAATAATGTGTGTTGCAGTTTTTTTTTCGGCTGAAATCGTAAAAAGCATGTATCAGTATTGCATTGCAAGTGCCGTACAACCACCGTTACGATTGTTTTCCCTCATTATAAGCGCTCGGTCAACATCTTACTGTTTTAACCTCGCATCTATTGCTTTGCACTCCAGAGCAAAACAAAGAAAAACACCACAGAAATGACGCGAGGACAAATGTACCTTAAACCTCTACAAACAGGCACTCAAAATGTTCGTCTCCGGCCGCTGAGCCGAAACATACCGCAATCACATTTCGCCACTCACGTTTCCAGTAAATTCGAGAGAAAACCGTTTTTTTGCCCTACGCTTTATTTCCCATTGGATTTAACACAGAATCCTATGGAGCTGATTTCGGCGGACACCTTCGATTTTGCCAATTTCTTCTGCACTGGTGCGCAGAGCCGCTATACACATGAAACCATCACCAGGAGTCCATCGCATTGATATTCACACGGTCAAATTGGGCTCCAAAAAACTTAAAAACCACATTTTTTACTGTTCTTGCAAACGGGGCAACTAGGTGCTCAGAGTGTTCGGTTTGTGCCGCTGAGTCCAAAAATAATACCCCATGCTTTATTTCCTGTTGGATTTAACCCACGAACGACCGTCGGTCCGTTTCGAACATGGGCGACTGGGGGGGGGGGGGCAGTTGGCCGCCCCCCTCTAACTCACGAACGGTTGGTCGCACGATAAAAATAAGCACACCGTTGGAAAGCTTGTGACGAGTAGACCTCGAAACTGGTCTCACTTGTAGTTTCAGACAATATGTGAGCAACTTACGCCCTATATATGTTTTTTCATAGCCGACTGCATGAGACCGAGAAATGCCCTGAATCTCAAGGGCTGTGACTAAAAACGCATAGGTAAACGCACCAGCGCATAAGTAAAGGTCCGCGGATGCCGATGAACGTCGAATTTCCCCAGATTTGTTCAATATGCCGTCCCCGACTGGGGGGGGCAGTTGACTGCCCCCCCCTGAGGTTTTTCTGAGATTGCGAGAGAACTAACAAACACAGAGTCACGAAACTTTGTGTACCTTTTGCTCCATCAATTTTACGTCTCTTGTCAAAATTTTGACCTCAGGTCTCGTCAGGTGTCTGACCTAGGTCAGGTCAAACAGACCTATGTCAAAAAAAGTTTAGCGCCCTCTTTTTCTTTTTTTAACTTTTTCGCAAAACAAGATATCTCAATAATGCTTTCGGGGATTGATGGTCCTGATAGCTGCAACAAATCTGCTATCTCAGATTTTTCGGAATTTGCCGGGTCATTGACCTAAGGTCAAGCCCATTTTTAAGACATATCGCCGTTTTTTCGGAAATTGACGGAATATTTCGTAACATTTTTAGTGTGGAGTGAAGCAGACATCTCGTTACCGTCATTGGGCAAAGTATTAGGGACTTCCAGCCATTGACCTGAGGTCAGGTCACGAATAACTGTAGTGGGCCAAAATGTACCACCGTCAAAATCTACGATGAATTACTCAGAATGGGTAGAAAATGGCAGAAGTAGCTTGCACAGGAACCTCAAAAAGTTTGAAAAAGTAGCATATTTTGCAAATAAACAGGCTCTCGCGAATAAAGCTCCGCTATCTTTGTAGATTGGCAACTAATCAATTTTTCCAAAATTTAAGCATGAGAAACCATCACAAGAACTACAAAGATCAATAAAATTTACATAGGTCGTCTTTTTTCGGAAAAATAAAGGAACGCTAAAATTAGTTCCCGTCAATTTGGTGCCGCATACGGCCACGGCGCACGCTGACGGCTGACGGGAGAATTACGGTGTCTTTAACTGAACGTTTCGGCGTATATATTGAACAAATCTGGGGAAATTAGACGTGTGTCGGCATCCGCGGACATTTACTTGTGCGCTGGTGCCTTTACCTATGCGTTATTAGTCACAGCCCTTGAGATTCAGGCCATTTCTCGGTCTCATGCAGTCGGCTATGAGAAAAAATATATAGGACGTAAATTGGTTTGCATATTATCTAAAACTAAAAATGACACCAGTTTCGAGTTCTACTCGTCATAGGCTTTCCAACCGTATGCTTATTTTTACCGTGCGACCAACCGTTCGTGAGTTAGATGGGGGCAGTCAACTGCCCCCCCCCCCAGTCGCCGATGTTCGGGACGGACGAACGGTCGTGCGCGGGATATATACACCGAAACGTTGAGTTGAAGACACGGCAATTATCCCGCCAGCTGTGGCGGTGCGCCGCTGCCGTATGTGGTACCAAATTGACGGAAACTAATTTAGCGTTCCTTTATTTTCGCGAAAAAATACGATCTTTGTATATTTTATTGGTCTGTGTGGTTCTTGTGATGGCTTCTCATGCTTAAATTTTGGAAAAATTTATTGGTTACCAATCTACAAAGCTGGCGGAGCTTTATTCGGCAGAGCCTGTTTATTCCCAAAATATGCTACTCTGTCAAACTTTTTGAGGTTCCTGGTATTACTTACGTCTGTGCAAGTCAGTTCTGCCATTTTCTACCCATTCTGAGTAATTCATCGCTGATTTTGACGGTGGTACATTTTGGCTCACTACAGTTATTCGTGACCTGACCTCAGGTCAATGGCTGGAAGTCATTGATGCTTTGCCCAATAACGGTAATTAGATGTCTGCTTGACTTCACACTAAAAATGTTATGAAATACTTCGTCAATTTCCAAAAAAAACGGCATGTGTTAAAAGTGGGCTTGACCTTAGGTCAGTGATCCGGAAAATTCCGAAAATATGGGATAGCAGATTTGTTGCATCTATCACGTCCACTAATCCCTGAAAGTATTATTGAGATATCTTGTTTTGCGAAAAAGTTGGAGGGCGCTAAACTTTTTTTGACATAGTTCTGTTTGACCTGACGCAGGTCAGGCACCTGACCTGACCTGAGGTTAAAATTTTGACACGAGATGTAAAATTGATGAAGCAAAAGGTATACGACGTTTCGTGACTCTGTGTTTGTTTGTTCTCTCGCAATCTCAGAAAAACCTCAGGGGGGGGGGCGTCAACTGCACCGTAGTCGGGGACTGGTTAACATAGGGCCCTCTAGAACTGAATTCGGCGGACCCCTTCGACTCGCCAATTTCTTCTGTGCTGGTACCCAGAACCGCTGTACACATGAAAACATCACTAGAACTCCATCGCATTGATATCCAAACGGTTAAATTGGGCTCCAGAAAAAAGACGTAAAAACACCTTTCCTTCTTCGCAATAACTCAAAAAGTTAAGAACTAAATATTTCAAATATTTTTTTTGTACTCATTCGCACAAGACAAACATTTGGAGTACCTATCTGGTGTAGTTAAGAAGAATATCCAGAAATGTGGTTTTCACCTGTTTCCTTTGGAGCCCAATTTCACCGTGTGAATATTAATTCGATGGGCTTCTGGTGATGGTTTCATGTGTATTGCGGTTCTGGGTATCTGTACAAAAAAAATTGGCGAAATCGAAGGGGTCCGCGGAAATCAGTTCCAAAGGAGCCTACGTTAAATCCAATGGGAAATAAAGCATAGTGTACAAAACGGATACCTTTCGCAATAACTCAAAAAGCTATAAAACCAAATGTCGTAAATATGTTATTTTTGGACTCAGCGGCACAAAATAAACGTTTTGAGAAGTCATTTGACTCCGTTTGGAAGAACGTTAAAAACTGGTCTTCATTTGTTTTTAGGAGCCCAGTTTGGCCGTGTGAACATCAATGCGATGGACTTCTGGTGATGGTTTCATATGTATAGCGGCCCTGGGTACCAGTAGAAAAGAAATTGGTAAAATCGAAGGGACCCACCGAAATCAGTTCTAGAAGGTCCTATGTTAAATTCCATTGGGAAATAAAATATAGGGTAGAAAAAAGGTTCCTTTTGAAACCACTGAAAAACTAGGGAGCCAAATGTTGTGAATGCGGAATTTTTGGCTCAGCGACCCGAGATGACCATTTCGAGTTACTGTTTGTTGGAGTGTAAGGTACATCTGTCTTCGCGGCATTTTGGAGGTGTTTTTTTGTGCTCTGGAGTGCAAAGTAATGGATGCGATGGACGTCCGATGATGTCAATGAGCTTAGTTAGTCAACAACTATTTAAAGGCGCGTTTGGGTTGACTTTGCAGTGATCTCGAGTTTGGGCTGACCGTGGGCTGACCGTGGACTGAGCGTGGACTGTCTTGACAGACGTGGTAAGTATTAGGCAACGACGATAATAATTCTTGAACCGTACCGTAAGTGCAGTGCAGTTTTTTTTGGTTCTGACCCAAAATATGCTCGCATGTTCCGACTTCGCGACAGTGCAGTAGCCAGGTAACATTCACGGGGCTACAGCTCGCAAACCTCCAGTGGTCCACTGCGTGCCCAGGGCTGTGCTCAGTAGCGGGGGAGCGGTGACCGTCAAGCGGCCTTCGTCGCCGCGGTGGCCTTAGGCGTTGGCCCGCAACCCAAGGAGTCGTCATGGAGTGTGGGCGGCGGGCCGGGGATGCCAGCGGACTACGAGCCATCCAACCTCCGACTGGACGCCTTTAGATGGATACAAATCCGGGGAGTTTTTTGGAGGGTGAGGCAGGGATGGCATCTCGGGAGGACAGGTGTACGTGTCTCCCCTGCTATCCACAAATTTAACACCGTGCATATGGCCAGGAAGGTATGGAATTGTGGAAAGTTGGGGAGGGAAGTGGCAGTTTTCGTTTCGTTATTCTTTCCATGGAACACCATGGGGCTAACGATAGGCTTCCTCGAAGCTGAAGGGAAAGGGCATGACAGCTGCCCATAGGCATCACCACGGGAAGGGAACTCCTGGGGCAAGTGCTCCTTGTCCTCCAGAACATTATGGCTAAAATTCGGGAGCTATGTAGGTATACAACTAACTATCTATACAGTATATATCCATGGAAGTATATGTTCGTATCTATAGGTAAATACATTTTGTATATGTGTATATTTATGTATATACAGTATAGACAGAAGATAAAAGATAGATCGCTTTATGCTTTATTGTGTACTTTCTGACCTTTTCTTACCCTTTAGTTGTCTTGGCCTTTTCTTATCTTTTCAGCAGAAAGCATGGGGCCCAAACCAGCATGGAGGGCCCAATTCAACATGGGGACAGGGCACTCACAAAAAATGCAAATCAACACGACACCCCTGATCATACAAATACCCTTATGCAAATTATGAGAGGTAGTGAACTGCATTGAGGAAGTGTCCGAATTCATTTACAGGAAATTAATCGTTTCATAATTTCATAATTATAATTATTTGTAGGAAACCAATGACAAAATATTCATCTATGGTGAACTGCATTAAAGAAGTGTCCGAATTCATTTACAGGAAATTAATCGTTTCATAATTTCATAATCGTAATTATTTGTAGGAAACCAATGAAAAATATTCACAAAAAAATCATTTCTTTTCCGATTGACGACACACGATATCTTCGATCTTCTAGAATCCGATACAGACAGTGACATCAGATTCAATTCATTTGACAGAGTAAATCTTCATCCATCTGTCGAGAAAGCAGACGGGATGTTTAATGGCTGTTTAACTTTACTGTTCAGAACATCTTTTTAGGTGAGGTTTAAAGACTGCTATTAGATGAGGGTGACTGACGTCATTGCATATCTAACGTTATATGTTTGTCGTCTCCTAATGCCTTGCATGTTTTTTCTCTTTTTTTTTAAGGAACATGAGTTCATTGAACTTTCGAAAGCACCTGTGTGTACCACAGTCTGACAATATGTATGCCAGTATGTGACAAGATCTGACTTAAAATACCTAACAGGCAAATTTCAACCCCGAAAAAGAGAGCAGGCAAATAGAGAATCAACCTTTCTGATCGCTGAAATCAGTGATGAGCAAAAGTTGGGCCATCAAGTCCAAAATATTTCGGCATACCTGACACCCATCAGACCTAGAAGTGGATCAGGGCTCCCCTCAGAGTATCCAGTGATTATGGATAAAGTTGTCAGCAGTCAGGTACCGTCGCCTCATCAGATTTCGCAGCAGGCATCTCCGGTAATTTTTGGTGATAACCATCGAAGACCAGTTTAAAGCCTGAACAGACATCGTTCCCGGAATGCATTTTGAATATCTCTGGCACCAGCTGATGAGTGGAATGCATGGGACCCAGTTAAAACAAAAATTAGTAAACTTCCTCGACCATAGATCATGTGCTACTTTGTTTTTTTGCATGTTCAGGAAAATCTTGGCCCCGCACCTGCGCCTTGGTAGAGAATTCTTCCACTCTCAAAACACCTATTTCCGGCTACAATTTTTCTTTGAAATTCGGCATGTGACGCATGTCCATGTCATGTGTCACATGCCATGTCCTTCGCAGAAGTACACCAACACCAAAAAATCGCATATGTGGCGTTGCTGGGGAATAATGGGCAGTAATGGGTTAAATAAAACATAAGTGAGCAATTGAGTTGGAGCTTAAGAAGTTAAGAAAATTCAGAAGGACCGATGCGCCGTGTGTCTTATTTTATCATTTGAACTCGTTCCTCTACGACTTGCGACCTGGAAGTTATTGGCTTGCCACGCGGCGAGTAGGCTCGCCTCTCGACCTCGTGAGCGTCTGCTACTGCCGCCAGCAGCACCCCGGTCTGACACCAGAAGTCGGTCCGAGGTGGCTGAGGTCCCAGTCGTCCGTGCACTGGCCGTCCTGTCCGATAAGACGGCTGATAACACTGTCGAGAGTACAAGATTTCACTGTAAACACTTACCGAGTTTGTCATCAGATATTACCGTGTCATTCTTGGTCTTCCATTCTCGACTGGCAGTCAGACCGCACAAACGGCAGTCGGTCTACTCCCAACGCTTGAAACGGCGTACGAAAAGATGCCTTTGGTGGGAGCGTGGGCATCCTAGTACATAATAGTTTGTAGCATTGTCCATGGACATTTTGCAGTTAGCAAGACTCACCAAAAAAATAAATCATTCGCGATTTACGTTGCTTCGCCATGAAATGAAACTGCGATCCTCGCAATAACAGTGACGTCATTTGTTCGCTACATGTGAAATTACAGAACAGTGCTGCAGGTACTGCTTTTTGGTTCCGACCATATCCTGCGTTGCAGTTTATGTTCACTTAACTGATCAAGCCAAGCTAGTTAAATGGAAAAAATCCCGAGTTAACTTAGTGCAAGAGGCCTGCGAGCATACAGCAACGCGAACATTAAACTTGATGGATTAATCTTAAGAGTAGTGCTTTTTATGTTTTACAAGATCTACAAGTCCGGCCGCATTCGAGTTTAGTCATAACCTAGGCATTTTCTTCGGCACATTTTCCTGATCAATAACCGCAGTGATTCTTAGAAAATCCTAAAGCGTTGTCTTTGCCATCGACGTGAGCATGCAGAATTCGAGTACACAGCCGCACAAATGAACACTGCTTGTGGTAAACAGAGACATATTTAATTCTCTTCAGTCGGAGCGGAAATGCCCGAGATTTTCACGGGACGCGCGGCCGGTACTGAACCAATGCACCGAAAACGCACAACACCCCACTACCGTCCATGCCCTCAAGTCACAACGAAATGGTAAAGCTGCTGGCTAGCCACATCACAAAGTTTGGGCATTTGGTCTCTGGCGGTCAGTGTCGTCGCAACAAGTTCGTACACTGAGCTTTCAGAATTTCGATTGCTGATTGATATTTAAGTCTGGAATGAACCAAGGCTATTCAAGAACCTTCTGGCTCTGTGGTCTGCTTCGATGCATAGGCCCAGCCAGGGGTGTCATCCCGATGGCGGAACATAGGGAGAAAATATTGTTTCTTTATCCTCATATCTGATGTGCGGTGACGCCTATTTTGTACCACCCAACTGACATTGGAAATGCGAAAACAGTCTCAGTTTATATGATGCAATACATGGAAATTCCCCTCGTTGCACGTAAAAGCATTACATTGAAACCTTAAGTGCTTACTGATTTTGCATCAAGCTGAAAATGGATCACGGTTTTTTAATACCCAGATTTCAGAGCTGCAGCTATTTCACAATGACTTTGTTACCAAATGATGTTGCAGTTACCATGGTTACCGCGAATACATCATAGATGTTTGCACCACGGAGACGTTAGTAAGTGCTGATGGTGGCAGATAATTGCTGTTATTGTACGAAAGAAAATGTTTTATGCTTGGTTTTAGATAAGTTTTTTTTCTACTCGTACATTGTAATATCTTCACAAATACACACTTTGCTGGTCTCAAAAATGCCGCTAATCTCGTTCTCGGCAATCATGCTTATGAAAAATGTTCAGAAGTTCCAGAAAATAGTTGGTTTAAACCTCAATTTTGTAGTCATCCGATGATATCACGCAATACGGGCCTGCGCAAAACAATCGACGTAAACATCCCTTAGCCTGCAACCGCTTGTGACCTCACACAACAGCTGTCAAGACGATGGGACCGACTAGAACACATGAAAACCGCAGGATAGGGGTGTCGTTTTGTATAAATGACTTGTAGGACCAAGTGAAAGCCGGACAACCTTCCCCCAAGTAACTTTCCCAAGGGATTTGGCCCACTTCATTTTGACCGAAACAGTTTCCGTAATTTTTTATGATTTTAAAATATGTCAAACAACAAACTATGCAGACACATACGCACACAAATACCATATATATTTATATAACTTGATATAATATATATATGGATATATGTGTATATATATATGGTATGGATATTTTATATGTCATTTTCAAAGCAGAAACAATGAATTCAACTGAAAAATATGCATTGAAGCATGCAACTCCTCGTAAGCGCGATGGAGCAGGAAAGGATATTGGCTCGTTGCGAATGCAAAACAAAAATATTTTAGACATGAGGTTAAATGTGGCGAAGAAATGAAGGTGTCCGAAAGTACCGTCTGACATTACCAAAATCTCCCCAACACGCAGCCTCCGTACCAGCAACCTTCGGACGGCAGGCAATTTCGGAATTCCTTAATTCTCGGGAATGGGCTGTTAAAAGTCAGATATGTATTTTTTGATTGGAATTGGTAACGGTGTATTATCCCTTTGTATTGCGCTATTGTCACGGAGGCTGCATGTTGGGCAGCTTTGGGTTATGTCAGACGGTGGGTACTTTCGGACATCTTCATTTCCTCGCCATATTTAACCTCACGTCTATAACATTTTTCCTTTGAATTCGCAACGAGCCAGTATCCTTTTTTGGTGTATCGCTCATACGAGGAGCTGCATGCTTCAGGTGCATATTTTTTTATCTGAATTCACTGTTTCCGTTTTTAAAATTCCGGTTTTCTATCATCTGCCACTGAACAGTCCACAAAGAGGAGTTGGCACAATTATCATATTACAGTCTATTTGTGTATTTACTTCATTTTAGAAATTGGCTGCACATGGCTGAAACCGTCATCCTCGACATTATGCTGCACCTTTTAAACCCCGGCTTTTCTGGTAATACTGGACACCGTCGGATAATACCCGAATACCTGAATTGTTACTACTTACATCGCCATACTGTTGTCGCTGCTTTTACAACGTATCGTGACTGTAGCTTCCACTGCATGTCATCATGACCCGAGAGTTCAATAAGGACCTTGCAACAAATCTCACGTACAGCTTGCACAGCAGTTTCTTGAAAACAATTCAGTATTTTTTTTCGTAGTATGAACTCGGGTGGTTTTATTCAGATTTCAGTTTAGCGAGTAAAGTGGAGACATCTGTTTGACGTTCTGGGTACCTGATGTTGAGCAATCGGCCTTTGCAATGTTGTGTAGCATTTCAGGAAAATGTGCAAAATGGGACAGACTGTCTTGTAGGGTCATCCAGAGATGTTAGGAGGAGATTACTAGCGTGTTCGCCTAATTTGAAATAAAAAATGTTGCAATATGGCATATGCATGATAATTTGGGCCATTTTAAGCCATATTTGTAATCAGGGCTCTTTGAAAGTTTCTTTTTTAACCCGCGCACGACTGTCGGTCCGTTACGATCATGCACGACTGGGGGGTATGTTGGCCGTCCCCTCTAACTCGCGAACGGTTGGTCGCGCAATAAAAATAAGCACACCGTTGGAAAGCTTGTGACGAGTAGATCTCGAGACTGGTCTCATTTTTAGTTTTGGATAATATGTAAGCAATTTACGCCCTATATATGTTTTCTCATAGCCGACTGCATGAGGTCGAGAAATGGCCTCAATCTCAAGGGCTGTGACT
This sequence comes from Capitulum mitella, assembly GCA_030062745.1. Classification (NCBI taxonomy): domain Eukaryota; kingdom Metazoa; phylum Arthropoda; class Thecostraca; order Pollicipedomorpha; family Pollicipedidae; genus Capitulum; species Capitulum mitella. The sequence goes on from CP099843.1 coordinate 23,543,282, forward strand.
AATAACGCATAAATAAAGGCACCAGCGCACAAGTAAAGGTCCGCAAATGCCGATACACATCTTATCTCTCAGATTTGTTAAATATATACGCCGAAACGTCGAGTTAAAGACATGGCAATTTTCGCGCCGACCATCGGCGTGCGCCGCAGCCGTATGCAGTAACAGATTTACGGGAACTTATTTTAACGTTCCTTTATTTTCGCGAAAAAGCCTATCCATGTAGATTTTATTGATCTTACTGGTTCTGGTAATGGTTTTTCATGCTTAAATTTTGGAAAAATTCATTAGTTACCAATCTACATAAATGGTGGAGCGTTATTCGCGAGAGCCTGTTTATTTCCAAAATATGCAATTTTTTCAAACTTTTTGGGGTTTCTGGTATTGCTTCCGTCTGTGCAAGTTAGTTCTGTCATTTTCTACCCATTCTGAGTAATTTATCGCCGATTTTGATGGTGGTACGTTTTGGCTCACTACAGTTATTCGTGACCTGACCTCAGGTCAACGGCTGGAAATCATTGATACTTTGTCCAATGACGGTAACTAGATGTCTGCTTTAATCCACAGTAACAGTGTTATGAAATATCCCGTCAATTTCCGAAAAAAACGACGACATGTCTTAAAAATGGGCTTGACCTTAGGTCAGTGACCCGGAAAGTTCCGAAAAATCTGACATAGGATATTTGTTGCATCTGTCATGGTCACTAATCCTTGAAAGTACTAATGAGATATCTTGTATTGCGAAAAAGTTAGAGGGCGCTAAACTTTTTTGACATAGGTCTGTTTGACCTGACCTGACCTGAGGTTAAAATTTTCGCACAATAAATAAAGATGATGAAGCAAAAGGTACACAAAGTTTTGTGACTCTGTGTTTGTTGGTTCTCTCGCAATCCCAGAAAAACCTCAGGGGGGATTGTCAACAGCCCCCCAGTCGGGGGGCGGGTTAACATTTCCGCATAACATGGGTTAGGAAACATGGATTGCATTACACGTTATAACCGATGTCAGATTTGACCCAGCCTGTGACTTTGACCTGCTATGACCTTGGGTCAGGTGACAATTACGAAATTAAGGTACCAGGAACATCTTATCACGGAAACTTGAGTCTCGTTCTGCTTTTCAATGTGATTAAATGACTAGAGAAAATGGCCACTTTTCCGTGGTTTGACCTGATCTGTATGTCATCAGTGACCCCAGAGTAAAAAATGTATAAGCCACAGGATTGCAAAGTTTGGCGCTATTGATAAGCGTTTGAATCAGCCGAATCAGACGATTGGTTCTCGAGATGGACAAGGGGCCCAGACCCACCTCAGTCAATGGAAGGTGGCGAAACTGTAGTCAGTGACGGGTTAATATGTGTGCAAAGAAATACGTATTATTCAAACTATTTTTTATTAGCAATGTGCGGTAGCACGTAAGAGCTGGCCGTCTGGCAGAAGTATTACAACGAATCGACCAGGCGACTTTTGGTGCCCGACGGCACCACCAGCAGCGGTGACGCGGCAAGCCGACAGCAATATCGTAGGCGACGGGAGGCTGACATGGGGATAGATCCTAGTTTGTGGCTGACCGAAGAAATTTCAGCTTAACCTTAGCTAGCACTGCCTGTATGAGACATGGATCGGGACAATTTGGACGGTCATCTGAAATTACTGTGCGGTGTCCGGAATTAGCCAGGCTCAAAATTGTTTTGAAAGAATTATGGAATTAAACGAATGCTCAGAACAACAATTCAAGAGGTCACATGTTAGATTTGATCATTAAAATGTTATACGAATGTTGTTAATGTTGTCTTAGACTTGAAGGTGGTCTTACATTTGAATGTCCTTTGGTTGACTTACGCCTACCTGGGAAATTAACTTCAGCCAACTTAATGTAGGCGTCCGATATTACCCGATTTTCTCCTATCTTTTAAATATTTTTTTTCTTCAGATTCACTGTTTCCGTTTTTAAAATTTCCCATTTTTAATACGGATTGCCTGGTAACCCATAAGACGAAGTGACTGGAATTGTCCTTTTGAGTTCTATTGACATGTTTCGTACGTTTTATAAGTAACTTTAAATACTTAATGTGCATCTCTCTGGTCAAATCTGCCGCAAATTTAATATAACTGCATTTCTGGTAATCCCGGCACGTGTCCAGTATCAACAGGATAACTTTTGTACATTTCATACCTCAATGCCCTCACACTGCCACGGCCCTTGCTTAGCACGAGAAGACCTCTTACCACGTCCGGAGGCCTAATCGCCGCCAAGCTCCAGAGGTGCCGCTCCCCAAGACAGGAAGCTCCTCACCTTCCCAGGAGGCCCCATATCGCCACAGTAGACGATTTCACGTCCACAAGAGGCCCTTTGCTCCCGCGGAAGCCTCATTAACGCTACAGGGGACTCCTTACTACCAAAAAATCTTTCTAACCGCCACAAGAAGCCTCCAGTTACCGACAGAGAAGGTCTTTTCCTATCACAGGAGGGCGATTTGCCGCCACAAATGTAGGAGTTATCATTACAGGAGGGTCTTTTTCGCCACAGGGAGACTCTTATCGCCCGAAGAGACAATTTCATCATCAAAGCAGGCCCCCTCACTGCCCTAGGAGGCTTCCCCATAAAAGAAGGTCCGCTCCCGCATCACGGAGAGTGACGTACCCGAGGAGGAGGCTAAGAGGCAGCCCCCCTGAACGTTTTGGGAGGTTGACGATAGCATTAGGAGATTCCTTGAACGTAACGGGATGCACCTCACTGCCAGGGATGCACCTGGGCCCCGCTGGATGTCACCGCATGCTCTAGGAGGTTTCTCTGAACACCCCAGCAGTCCTTGCAACATGGCAGGGGGCCCTCTGAGTGCCGTTAGAGGACCTCGTAGCGGAGCAAGAGGTCGCCATAGCGCCACAGAAGGCTCACGATGGTCAGGCTCAGGCTCAGGCGAGAGGAGGCTCAGGAGCCTCCTCTCGGATTGCACAGGAGGCACCTCTGGGAATCACTGGAAGTCCCTGAACCCCGATAGAGACCCACTACATGCTCTAGGTAGTTTTCCTGAACACCACAGGACTCCGGTTGAGTATAAAAGGAACTCCCCGAGCACTGCTAAAGGCCCCTGTAGCGCCGTAAGGAGGCCCCAAAAGTCAGAGTGGCCCCAACGTCAAAAAAGCCCTGACACCTAGGAGGCTTTCTGCTTCCTACTACCCCCCCCCCCCAATGTGCAATAAATGTTGCTAAATGACCACAGAGAGCTTTACTTTACAGCATCGCTCGAAACCATCCCTACCTACCATGCGTAATTAGATGAAAGGTTAGGTACTTCATCCGAAATTGATACTTCCTACTACATGCGTAATTAGCTATAAGATGAGGTACTTCATAAAACATACCGTTACGAAGTTAGGTACATAGCATCAGGAGCTATGACGGGACATGCCCAACAACGGCGCCTGACGGCAGCCGCAGCATCCGCGGCGCGGCAGGTTACCGAACGGTGTTCGGAATGGTTTTAGGGTAAAATGGCGAAATGTAAAAATGGCCAATGCCTTTTTGGCGAATGCTAGACGGCGAACGCTAAATAGCGACAGGTAAACATGGCGACATGCTAAAATGTGGAACGGCCAAATGGCGCAGAACGGAAGGACGAACTAATCCTAAATCAAAAAAAAAACTAATAATGGCAAATTGTTTACCGTTTGTTGCGATGAAATGAGCTGCGTAGTTCTCAAGATCTCAGGGGGGCCGAATCCGCCCCCCCCTGTCGGGAATCGGCCATACCGTCTAGCCCTCCGGGAATACGGTTAAGAATGCATTTTGGGTCGGGGTAATTCCGGACGGTGTCCGGACAAAATCGCGAAACGTAAAAATGACGAATGCCTTTTTGGGGAATGCCGGATGGCGAATGCTGAAGGGCGACATGTAAAAATGGCGACACGGTTAAAACGGCGACTGGTCAAATGGTTCGCCCTCTCTTTTTTGGCTTCTGCTAGTCATTGAGTGCGAGAGAAGTACAAATCGTACTATAATGTTTGTATAATGTTAGCATAGGCGGTGCCAGGGACGTGAAAAAGGGGGAGTTGTCATAGTCGCATGTACTTCAGATTAACTTGTGACCTTTGGCCTTAAATGGCCTCCAGTGACCTTGGAGTTACTTTGAATGATCTCGTGTGCGTTTAGCATTATTTCAACACGTTTTCAATCATTTGAATTTACTCAGTTTCAAAAATTCCAATTTACGGCTGTTGTGATATAGGGTACCCGCACTAACATTTTAGGCCATAGCTCCGTGACCCCACCGGATATCAAGCTGGAACTCGATACGCAAGTAAAAGATACTTTTCCACGTCATGTATTTCTGGGTTTGGCATTTGAAAAAATAACGCCGAAATTATTATTATAAAACCGAATTTTGATTTTTAACCTTGATCGGACCTTGTAAAGTGACTTCAAAAGAACAAAATTGTATTCGTACGTTGCCCAAGTATTTACCTATACATCCATGTACAGTTTTGAGCTCTATCTTAAAAACACTATTTCTGGCAGCCATTTTCCTTTTACCCTTAAACAGGGCCAAAAATGGCCTGAGATTCGTCCCAAAAACGTTACTTGACTCCGCCCCTAAGGAAAACAGAATTTCGAAATTTTGTCACAGTACTGAAGAAGAATAGGTAGGAAAAGTAACAAAGTTTCGTGAAACTGCGACCAAAACCCTGCAATTGGCAGGCAAAAAAACCGAGGGGGCGGATTCAGCCCCCCTCCGGGAATAGGGTTAAGAATTATTGTGGACAAATGAACGTTCAGAGTACTAATACAAGATGATGATATGGATACATATGTATATACAGAGATATATATATATATATGTATGTATACATACATATATATATATATATATATACATATATCAATGTTTTTGTTTATGCACCATTGGCTTTTAAGCCAACTTTTATGGACTAAGATATTTGTATACAAAAACATCTTTGCTAGGTCTCAGAAAAACATTGATTGGACACAAATCAACATCGGTTGGGCTCGGGCCCTACATGACCTATAAAAAACTAGAGCCGTACCACAGAAATACTTTCGAACCCCCTTAACTGTAGAATTTTCCAGGATCCCTGGATCGTCTCCGGGGCTCGTAAGCGAGATTCGGTGTCGGTGACCTTGAGGGCGCTAGGCTGGCGCGCCGTATGTGACCTAGTTGCGAGGCGCGACAGCATTGGTGTCTTCCGAGTCCTGAACGACTGGCGTGCTCCGGATGCGGTCCGGCCCCTGTTCATTCCACGTACCGCTGTGTCTTTGCGTGCCACCCCGGCGTCGGCGGCCGGCGCCTCAGAGCCGCCGACTTTCCGTCTGTCTGTCGCCCGCAGAGCTTTTTCGTATCGCGCGGCCTCGTCCTGGAACCGCCTGCCGCCGGACATCACCGCCTCTCGGACGCGTGGAGAGCTTGTACACAAACTTGGCGAACTTTCTCCTGTAATTTGACATGTCTGACTGCCTAGTTTTATCTGTATGATTATTGCGCATGTGCTGTACTGTAATGACTAGGATCAAACAGTAATCCACGCGGTGGAAAGATTTGCAAATAAACCGAGACTGAAACTGACACTGAAAATTTTGAGACAAAATGAAGATTATAGGTACGCCTCTAAGACTGCAGGCTACAGCTTAGATACCTCGGCTCAGAACACGTGTCAGTGGATAACATTAAGAATTTTATTCCTAAAATAATATTCACAAAATAACATAAGATTTCATTCATAAGATAGCACTTAGGAATTCCACTCCTGTGGAGCATTTTCACCAACATGGCGTTCATAGGGAGAGCCGACTCCCTCCAGCTGTCCGAAAACAAATAAGTAATATTTCAAAAACGAATGATGGTGTGGCCTATTTCCATTTTGCTAGAAACGCAGCTTTGTTGTTCATGTGGAAAGTATTTAGAATTTGAAGCCAAATACGTTTGTTGTGCGGCAGTTTTCTCCTTTGGAAAATCAGATGGAAAAATCAGCTATCGACTATTTTCAAAAATACAGAAAATCGCGCTTTCATTCCTTAACCTCTGTAAACCGCGAGTTTATCAACATCTCTTCAAGACACGAAATGCGTGGAAAATCTTGTGATGCTATCGGGAAGAAAGAATGGAAACTACGTCAGATAAGGACATTTATCTGAAACCATCTCGCGACCTCATAGGACTTGGTGCAGATAACCGGGGCGCTAGTCGCTGATAGCCCCAAATCCTTGGGGTAAGTGTCGGCCGATTTGCAGATTATCGCGCTGTTCAGTAGGTCGCAGCGCGTGCTCTAGTCCGGCCGAGATAGCCGGCCGTGAACAAAAACCCAGCCATGGACCTGTGCTGCATCCTCTGGTCTTTCTTCCAAGGTAATGGAGATGGAAATATTTGCGTTGCGGAATTTTTCACTTTGCTTACCACCTGTCATAAATATCTCACTTAACTCTCCTTCAGACGAGGAGGATGGTTGTTACCCCTCCCCCCACCAATATGGCATTTGTCTTAGACTGCCTCCGAGGACCGGTGTCTTGGACGTGAATATTGCTATAGCTGACTTGACATACGTTATTTAATCGTCCAGCGATTCACCTCGTTCACTTACTGCAAACACTCCCAACACATCCACACATAAACATTCACGAGAGATCCTTGTGGCTTCCTTCACTGACTCGTTGTCTTCTTTGTTCGTAACATGTGCCCCATAAACTTTGCGATGTTCAACATTGATATGGAACTGTGTGAAGTGGGAACGCATTGGTGCTTTTCGTGGCGATTGAATAAAAGGACTGCGATCGGTAAAAGTTTCAGCTGGATTAAACAAACCATCAGGAAGCTATTGTCGGCAAACCTCAGGGGGCACTGCATGCCCGTCCCCTTCCCTGTACGGGACAGGGATAGCTGTCGTCGGACGACATGGATAGCTGTTACACCCCGCGGCCCCACCGGCAGCTTTTTCTTGGGCTGCCCTCGAAGACCGATGTCATGGGTGTGAAATTCGTTATAGCTGACATGATATATTTCTGCAACTTTTCCCCTCATATGACAACCATTTCGCGTCGGTTCACCGAATTATGATGCTATTCTTGAGAGCTCGCAAGCCGTTTTTAGAACTTGGCTTCGTTTCGGCTTCTTTTTCAGGCGTCTGACGAGATATGCCATGTCTGATTTTGGAAGGTCAAACGAAGTCACTGACCCACTATGACATCAAAATATTTTTGAACCCATCTTAGTGCGATTTTTGGCGTTGATTTCAGCTATAGTAACCGTTTTTACCCGTTTCGATTATTAAAACTATAGTCTGTGGTAACAAAGCATAGTTTATGGCACCAGCAGTATCGTAAGATGATAATAGAATGCGACATTTCATTGTTCATCGTTTCATTGTTTAATTTTTCATTGGCTTCATGGTTTCATGGCTCATTGGTTCATGGTTCATGGCCATTGGATAATTTATGAGCCATGCATGGTTCATGGCCTTACTTTGGTCCAGCGGGAAATAACATTCACTGACTACAACGGTGGATTAATCATAAAACTAAGTTGCGAAAATATTTGGTTTTTAACCTTTTTGCTGTACAGTTACTGCGATGGCGACGAGGAGAGGGGAGGGGGAAATGGCATGAAACTCTCCTTCGCAGAAACCTGAGAGGACACCAGGTGTCTTCAAGGGATGATATCGGGCATAATTGAAACACAGAAAAGGTGTGCTCCACGTCCATTTTTGTTTTGTAGCTCTATTTCAGTTAGGAGTGGGATCGGAAGACGGTGTAACAATCACCCACTTCGTCCGGCGAGGGTAAACAGAACAGCGGTCTATAGCGATAGCCCGAGCGCAGCTGGCAGTCGGCGCCGATCATGCCCGACTCGGGGGAGGCGGTTGACCGTCCCCCCCCCTAGCTCATGAACGGTTGGTCAAACGATAAAATGATCATCGTTGGAAAGCTCGTGGCAAATGGAGCTTGAAACGGCTCTCATACTTAGTTTTGGATAATATGGAAGCCATTTAAGCTCTATCTATGTTTTCTCACAGCCAACTGGATAAAACCGAGAAGCGGCCTGGATCTCAAGGGCTGTGATTAATAAGGTCTAGGTAAAGGCGCCAACGAATAGGTAAAAGTCTGCAGATGTAGATATACGTCTAATTTCTCTGCTTTGTCTAATATATACGCCAAAACAGTGTGTTAAAGACCCGACGATTTTCGCTCCGACTACCGGCGGGCGCCGTAGCCGAATGCGGTATGAAATTAACGGGAACTGATTTTAGCGTTTCTTTATTTTTGCGACATAAACCTTCCCAGGTGATGTTTATTGATTCCAGTGGTTCTTGTCTTTTGATGATTTCTCATGGTTAAATTACGGAAAAATTCGTTATCAGTCTACACAACTGGCTTACCTTTATTCGCAAGAGCCTGTTTATTTACAAAATATTCAGTTTTTTGGAACTTCTTAAGTTCTTGATATTCCTGGCAATTTTGCGAGCCAGTTCTGCCATTTTCTACTCGTTCTGAGTAATTCATCGCCGCTTTTGATGGCAGTGCATTTTGGCTCATAACAATTACTTGTGACATGACCTCAGGTCACTGGTTGGAAGTCATTGTTTCTATACCCGTTGACGGTAACTGGATATGTGCATCACTCCACACTAAAAACGTTTTAAAAAATGTCGTCATTCCCCCAGAACAACGACATGTCTTAAAACTGGGCGTGACGTCAGGTCAATCACCCGGAAACTTCCGAAAAAAATCTGAGATAGCAGATTCCTTGCATCTATAAAGGTCTCCAATCCGCGGAGTGTTATTGTGATATCGTGTTTTCTGAAAAAAAAGTTACAGGGTGCTTAACGTTTTTTAACATAGTTCCACTTTACATGACCTAAACCAGACACCTGACTTGACCTGAGGTCAAAAATTTTGATACAAGGTGTAGAAATGATCAAGCCTAAGGTACACGAAGTTTCGTTTCGTGACTCTGCGTGAGTGCTTTCTCTCGCAATGTTGGAAAACCTCAGGGGGGGGGGGCGGCCAACCGCCCCCTCCCGGTCGGGGGCTTAATAGTTTTTCCTCGTAGTGCTTCAACGACCGTACGCATTTCGTGACAGGAACATGCAATTTTGATGGAATATTTTCTGAGAAATTTAAGTTCAATAGGCATGCCAATTTTGACATCACAGTTCTTGTGCACGAAACTGCAGGAAATATGAACAAAAACTGGTGCTGTGGATAATGTGGCGTCTGACGAAGTGCTGTCTTAGACGTATGTAGAAATTACGCAATTTAATCCCCGCTCTCCACAGCGGCTAATAACTGTTGAGGCGCAAATAGCTGTCAGCTTGAATTCAAAATTGCATTTAAAGACAAACATGTGAAAGTGTGTTCACAATTCTAGTTAACGAAACTGCAAGAAATATTGGTAAAAATTTGCCCTGTGGATTATGTTGTGTTTGACGAAGTGCGATTATACAATTATGTACATATTACACAATTTAACCCCGCTCTCTACAACGGCTAATAACTGTTAAGGCGCAAATGGCTGTCAGCTGGAATTAAAAACTGTAGTTCTGGAGAAACATGTGAAATATTTGAAAAAAAACAACGCTGTCTCGTTTTTTAGAATGAAAACTAAAACAAATGCATTTATCGAGTTTAGATGAGACTGATTTTGCCGAATTTTTACTTCGTGGAAGGAGGCATGTTTTATTTACAGCCTAGCCTCTTACATATGTTATTCCTCGGCAATAATTAAAGGAGCGCTATGTTTCCACGCATTTTTGCGTTCTGTCGTTCATTAGTGCTGATCGTGCTGACAGAATAGGCCTAAAATTTAAATTGATCACCTGCTTTATCTGCTTTGAAATCTTGCTGGTTTTTGACCATTTATCTGTATCGTGTTGTAATGTTTGCGGTGAACTATGGTGAAGCACCCATAATTTTGGGATTCACTTCAAGTTTGTAAACTATTCTCGTAACATGCATAAGGAAGAAACCACATTTGTACTATAAGAACATGTGTCTATATGTCCTCTGGCAGCAGTCAGGGCCGACGGTGGGTCATTGAATTTACGCAGTTAGTAAACAATGCTAGTATTTCACCCCTGCCTTTGAATAGCAGGTTTCGTTTTCCTGCTGAAAACCCTGCGTAACGTTATCAGTATTTTTCATTGCTTGATTTGTAACATTTTCACTTGCTCACGCTTTTACAGGATTTGGTTACGGGCTCGTTACATCAGCCCGGTGTTAACGTTCCTCCCGTTGCGCGCACAGACGGATTATCAATCTCACAAGTCGACAGCCATTTCACCAGTCGCGAGGAATGAAGAGCGCCTCCACTGGACCAGTTATGCTGGTCCACTGGGTACTTGGTCTATGTTCTCGAAGCACGTAGGGTGGTGGAAGTCTCAGTCGCCTCGTGGATGTTGAAAGTCTGCGTTGCATGGCGGCTATTCGCATTGTATGATATCGTGGTTTAATCATGCAGGTTCGGTAATAAGTGTACAGCTTGCTTCCACACCGCCCAAACCGTGTTTCGGACGCATTCACCTTTTGCAACAAACGACAGGGGGTACATCAACGTATATTTCGGGGCTTTGCGATCACGAAATCGCTAGCATCGCACCCAATCACTGCAAATTTCGCAAACAACATTTTGGTATTTTCACCGCTTGCCCGTGACACACATCATACACGTCAAACAATGCTCGGACATTGCCGAAACAATTTTGGTCATAAATAAATGCGTCTTCAGCCAGCCTGAGCAGTGGTTACTGCATCTAAACCCGCCGGAGCCCAGACTTTGTTTTGCGCTTTGCAGCTCTTTCGTCTGCCGTGGGCTAAATATGACAGTGTACTGTATCTGCTCCGCACGTGTCAATGGCAAACTGCAGCGGGACGAAAACCGGCAAACGCATTGTTCACGGACGAAACCTTTGGAAACGCGCGATGCACGAGCCGTCTTGTCATTCCGTTTAGGAACAGACCAAAGTTTTGACGACGGACACACAAACAGCCATCTTTCCAACCGTCCACAACACGAGGATGCGTGTCGCCCTCCACATCTACGCAGGCAATGCAATCAACAATGCCTTGCGGCTGTAGTGGAAAACAACAAACACACTACTCACACTGCGTGGTAAAACTTGCCAACCCAAGCAAAACCATGGACGGAGCCCCCCTTCCCATGTACGGACAAGATTGAGGATCCAGCCATTATCTTATTTTACGACGAACTGGCATTGAAGCTAAGTCCGTGGGGACTGGGAATGTTTTCATCGAGAAATGTCAGTTCTACACTTTCGCAGCAAAATACGTCCAAAGCGATTGGTGCAGCATGCCAGACCAATATTCTGGTTGGCGTGGCCACAGCTACATACCTAAGGATTCGGACCTGTGATCAATATCTTCCCTCAGTGTCACACGTCTGTCGGCTGGCCTTTTGCATAGTCCGCGACCCACGCTTTATACCAGAAGTGTTCAAGTCATTCATCTGCGTCGCGATCGTGTTGTTGAACGCAGAGGGCACGGAACTTTTTTGATGGCCCTCGGCACGCCACCCAGCTGGACCGAATCATTGCATTTCCCGGTGCGTTTTTCACTGAACTTTTGATGCTTAGGCGTGATGGCTTTTATAACGGTTTTTATACCATATTTTTCATTATGATTTCGTTCATAACGTGATGTTCTTTCACAATGTCCACTGAAGGAAGGCAAACTTATTAAGGCTGGCACGGCATTTCCAAATGATAAAAGGACGCTGCGAGCCCCGGGATGCATTATTGCTGTGAATGAGCTGCACTTTGTTCTCTACTGAAGTACTCAAGGGAGAATCGTTCTGCAGGAGCGGTGAGATCTTTGTGGAAATGGGACAGTCGTCATTTTTATTTCGTTCCTTTCCATGCAGTGTCATAACGTTAATCTGGAATGTTGCCTTAGGTTAGGAGAAAGTCCCCCCCCCCTTGTTCTAGCGCCCGTGTCGTTCTAGAAACATTAGGTAACGCAACACTGAAAGAACGGATGCCCCAGCAGTAGCTAGCACCATGATAACCATGATGACATGAAATTGGTGCCCTCATGAACCTGGGATTGTCCTTTTAACTCCCAGAACGGCCACTCTCAACGCACCAATCGGACATTAACAGCAGAAAGGCGCTTTTCCAGTTCCGAAAGGGCGCCCTCAAGGCACCAGGGGGGGGGGGCGTCATGACAGTAAAAGGTGACCGTAAAAATGCCAAAGGGCGGATTCGAAGGTCACGATGGGCATCCTAAAGGCGCTAATAAACGCCATCCCACTACTGTGAAAGTCCCTGAAGGTACCGGAGGCGTGCGCTGACAACAAAAGAACACCTATCAGTACCAAACGGGCACTGTCGGAGCGCAAGGGCAGCACCAAAGCAGCTACAGCGAAGGAACGCCATGATAGAAACAGAGGGACGCAAGCAAAGCACCATAACCCTGCCCTGATGGCAAAAGGACCGACCAATGATCGTGTACAAAGTCCTCTGCGGTGTAATGGCGTGCCGTTGATTTGGTCTGCGCTGGTGGCGCCGTCTATCGTGCTCTCCAGGACCTTGTGGTCAGAAACAAGGCCGATGTGCGTGAAACATGATGGAGCAGGCGCAGTATTTCTCTTATTTTTGGAACCGAGATAGCGGCTCAGAAGTTTCGATAGACCTGACTTCCGCTTCATTCAAGAGCTCCGAACACTTAAGAAATACCTTAGGCGTGCAGACAATGCCCGTGTCGTTTAAACGTTGAAAACGGTTTTTACTAGACCAGGAACGCAGCCACGATTTTCTTAAGGGGAAGGGGAGCTCAGTGTGAGCTGAAATCATACGAAAACTCCTGCTGGGAACACGATGCGCAATGGTATTTACGAAAAAAGGGGCATAAAAGAGGGGGGAGGGGCGAGCTCCCCGGGCCTCCCTTTGGCTGCGCCGTTGTACTAGACATGTTCGCATATTCATATCTGGCGGCATATTACAGATTGTATCAGATCAAAGACGACTCATGCCTAGATCCTTCACCGACAGGGAGACTCTGTCCTCTGCATGTCGGATAGGAGTAAAATCGGAGAAGAAAATTACGTGCGAGATCAATCCAAGGATAGGTACAAAGCGATATCAGTCCATCAGCCTGAGCAGCGGCTATTGTTTTATCGACTGGGACGCGTTTTCTCTTCCAAACAATCACTCCAAGTGGGGGAAACATACTGACAATGATAGGTGCAAATTACATCTTGCATGCTGGTCATCGCATTGCATTTGAGGTTGTGATTTAAAAGAGTGAGCCCCCAGGACGAACACTTAAGATACTTAAAACACCTGACCAAGCGAGGGATACAATGGCATGCTGCCCCTTTCCAGTGCTTCCGTGGATTAAGCACCTTGACTGGTTTGCTTCGGATTTTAAACGATTTCACGGCGTGAATGTGGTTCTCACTCGTGTGTGATGGATTTTTTTGCTAATAGATCACGATCGTGGGCAGTATGCCGGTCCGAATACCGCACTACAGACTCGGAGCCCTCTCCTCGGGTTCTCGCAGCAGGACCAGTTCAGTCCGGTCGGAGGGCCACCCGGGATTGGCGGCCCGAGCGGATGTTCCGGCAATCCCCGCCCACAGCCGAATCAGGGGATGCGTTTGCCAGCACGCCTGACGGCGCAGGCGTGCTGGCAGGCGCACCCTCCCGCTGCTACCAGACGCCGAGCGCCAGAATGCCGCCCGTCCGCGGCAGGCAAACTCAGCACGAGTCCCGAGATGTCAGAGGCGGCCGAATCGCGGCTTGTTCAGACGACTCTTGCGAATCTCATGAGGGCCGGCGAACACGTGCCCTTTCAGATGGCAGCGTCGGGGGGGGGGAATCTGAGGCTGGAGGGGTTTCCAGAATACGAGAGTAGGATGGGGTGAAGATGGCATCTCTGACATCGCAAACCATCGTCATCGAGACATGTACACTAGGTGATACAAGTAGGGAGCTAGACTCATGAATGGTGCTCTTCCCAGCGGGCAGGTTACATTGTTCACGACAATGCGTCAGTCATAGATGTACAAAAGTATGCACTACTAAGCGCATGTCATGCCGAAACTTTCGGTTGCTGATGCTTCTGTCAACGTGTCGATCATGCTTTTGATATTTTTGTTCCAGTGTCATTTCGATGGTGATAAAAATGCATTGGCGTGATCTACTCAAAATTTTGGGGTCGACGCCGTATTTGATGATTGTTTTTTAGCAAATGTCAATGTCAAAATTTCAAGAACAATGCTCGAGTCTGTGCTCCTGAACAACATAACTAAACGACAACCCGGTCATCCTACTCTTGCTTCCCGTCAACTTATGATCGTGTTCATGGTGTTTATGTCCCAACATTGATCGTCATCTTGTCGGTTCTGTTCCAGTGTTGGTCGTACTGGTGCTGCTGGCACTCTGGGACATCAGAAGACGTGGGTACTCAACAGAGATCGGTTGGCGAGACCTTTTCACCCTCTACATTATGCGGCAGCTGGCGTCCATCAAAACGTTCATCGTAACCCGCAAGTTCGAGAAGAATGTTCGGCGTTTTCAAGAGGTGGGTTTATTATGAAAACAGCTAGGAAAAATCAAGCGTATCTAAAATATTTCCTTTATTTCTCTTGGATTTTCGAGTGATCGACTTTATTAAGCGGTTTTCGTTGCTTAGAAACCTAAAATGTCAAAACAGATGCTGGGTTATACATCCATATGATGGAAGGCCAAAATTCGTCTTCGTCATTTCATTTATTGAAATAAATTTGGCTCGCGGAAAATGGCAATGCACAGGAGGTTTTTAAAGGTGCGTCACAATAAATGCTGCAAAGGAGGATGAGAAATTCACAATGATAGCGAGTCTTAGCAATACCATCACGAAAAGCGAATACCCAACACGAACTGTTGACATTAACCTGACATAAGTCGTTCTAAAAAACAACGCTAAACGACATTGCGTAAAAAAGGTTGAGCATTGTTCTGGAGGGTAGCGTGATCGTGTGACACGGCCATAAAAAGACTGCCCTGATGAGCGGAGATTAAGGCGTTGCTTGCCGGTGTGCCGTTGCCTGTCTTCTTGCTTCATTTGTTGCTAATACCTTCGAAGAACAGTCCAACTTACTCTTGGCTTCATATTACGGTTCATGACAGTTTTATTCATTGATCTGAACGAAAGGTATCTAAAATAAAACCAAATTGGTTTTGACTTTCGAGTAATGACGGTTTTTTGTGTGCTCAGATTACGGGCCTGTAGTGAGAGATTAGCTCGTCTTTTTCTGATTGCAGATGAAGCGGCGGATCTATAAGGCCATCCCGTGTCATTAAGTTATTTATCGCCGCTTCTGCCAAGGGTATTTCGTGATGTAACGTCTCATCTCGGTTGTGATGGTTGGATGGGGCGGGGAAATGCCGCCATAGCCCAGACTCGAATTTCAAACTTTTTGACCACAAAAAGGGGCTCCAGAACTACCGGAATACGCCGCTCCGGTCTGGGTGTCAAGCAATGCAAAAAAAAGGAATCCGAAAGTCGTAATATGACCGAAGTCTTCACAGTTGTTTCTTTCTTTGCTTTTTCGCTCCTGGATATTTCAAAAACCACGTGGTAATGAGGAAACTTCGCACATTCATGCATATTAACCAAACCCATAGTTTTTATCTGAGGTGCGTTGCAAAAAACAGAGTAGGTTAAAACCAGCTGACATGCGAGTCAAACATAGAGCGCCGAGGGGCCTCGAACCGGCCTTACGGGGACAGGGAGACGGCGACATTCTGCCGAATGAGCTGCCTATCACTTCCACTGTTTTTATTCAACTGTATTCCCTTAGACCCACTTTCCGACTTCGCCATCCGGTCATTGCAGGCCCAGGCCGAGGTCCTGATGTCCCGAATTCGCCGATGCGAAAACACGGCGTACGGGAGAGACCACGGCTTCTCCTCGATCCGCAGCGTCGACGACTTCCGCCGCAGCCAGCCGATCACCGACTACGAGGCCGTACAGGACTACGTCAAGCGGGTGGCCGAGGGCGAGAAATCGGCGCTGCTGGGCGAGGAGGACACGATCGCCATGTTCCTGACCTCGTCGGGAACGACTGGCAAAAACAAGCTGATTCCGATGTCGGACGAGGCGACCAAGGACATGCAGACGCAGCTGCTGTACGGCCCCTACCAGCAGGCGCTGCGGAGAGACCTGGAGCCGTGGAACCTGAAGAGATTCCTGGTGGTGAACAACGACCGCGAGGTGACGTACACCAAGGCGGGGCACGTCATTGCCGTGGCGTCCAGGCTGCTCACCAGGAGCGGTAGCGCCGCGATCAGGAAGCTGTACACCACGCCGCCGGCTGGCCTTCGTGTCGGGACGCTGTCCGAGTCCTACTACATTCACACGCTGTTCGCCCTCCGGGACAAGCACATCTTCACGATCGTCGGCATCTTCGTTCACAACCTGCTAGGCTTGATGCGCAGGATGGAGGTCTGTCAGAAGGACCTGGTGAACGACGTGCGTAGAGGCAGGATCAAGGAAGACTTGGACATCCCGGATGACGTGCGCAATGAACTGAACGCCGCCCTCAAGCCCATGCCGGAAAGAGCCAGGGAAATAGAGGAGGAGTTTGCGAAGGGATTTAAGACCATCGTCGCCAGGTTGTGGCCGGATATAAAGGCCGTCAGAGGACTCTGGTCCGGAAGCACAAACGAGATATACTACAAAGAAGCCAAGGAATACGTTGGCCCGGACATCGTCATCGTCAGCTTCACGTACAGCGCATCCGAGGGCTTCATCGGCTCCAACCTGGATTGCACTCGGCCCGGAGCGCCGAGGTACACCCTGGCTCCGGATTGCTTGTTCTTAGAGTTTCTGCCGATTGTCAACGACCACATTCCCGATCTCGAGGACATCGATCCGAAGGACCTGCTGCTGAGTACCGAACTGCAGCTCAACACCGACTACGAGGTCATCATGACCAACAAGTCCGGCTTCTACCGCTACCGGGTGGGCGACGTCGTCCGGGTGGTGGGATTCTACCAGCAGGCACCGCAGGTGGAGTTCCTGTACAGGCGAGTGACCCTCCTACACTCTGTATAAGGTAACCACAGATTCCTCAGAATTCTCGTGGTCGGGTTGCTCTTCGTGTACTGCAGTGCGTGTAGCCCTTCGTTCGTTCTCTGTGATATGTATCTCAGATATTTCATGTGCTGTTTAAAGGGCATTTGAATGTTTTCGACTGAGTGTTAAGTTATTGGAAGACCCCCGTAGCGCTGACGATCCCCAGACGTCTCACTTATTTACTGCTACGGCAAACGTCCTTCACCGTTTCGACCCTGCCCCTGCCCCCCCCCCCACCTCCGTGGCCCCTATGACATTTAAAGGGGACTGAGACGTCCCACGTGGTGTTCGCAGGTCCGGCCAGGCCTTGAATGCCGGCGCAGAGAAGCTGTCGGAGGAGGTTTTCTTTCGTGCCCTGCGCGAGGCAGCCGATAGCTGGCCGTCGACTTTGAAGGACTATACTGTGGTCAGCAGTGAACTGATGCCCGACAAGAAGACGCACGTGGAGCCCCACTACGTTCTCTTCATCGAAGTCGACGGTGAACCGTTGACAGAGGAGCACACGGGAATGGTGAGTGGCTCGATGTCGGTGAATCCAGGATAAATGTGAATGCTCGCTTATTTAAGTGGCCGCCACAAATACTACTCAAAAACCAAGGACTTACGCGGAGCAATGAGTCATTGTGTCGTGCACTTTGTTTCGCAGGTTGATGAGATACTGCAGCAAAAGAGTGAGCAGTTTTCGACGTACCGGAAGCTGAAGAGGATGAGCAAGCTCCGGGTGCATCAGGTGCCACGTGGAACCTTTTCAGGGTTCCGTGAGCACCTCCTGGAGACGACTGCTGTCGTAGCCAGCCAGTTCAAGATGCCGAGAGTGCTGAAAAGTAGCGACAAGGTGGATTGGTTCATGAAGCGCGTTCGCAACTAAGACTAGCTACGCTTCTGCCTGTTGGGTCGCGCTCTCCCACCGATATCCGCGCGTGAGATATCTTGTTTGAATGGGAATTGGTAAATGGTAAGCCCCATTTTTGTGTTTTTCTGGGATGATGACATTGCTATCCACTATGTCAAACAGGAGACGAAAGGAGACGAAATTGGCCCAGGTGCTCCGTGGATGTCGAGAGCAAACGACCTTGCAGTCAACTACGGTAATCATCCGGGAAAAGCCACACAAGCTGCCAAATCGACGAAATTTTGAACATTTGGCCCGATATGGCCTCGAAGGTGTTGCTCTAGGGTTACGAAATTTGGACAAATGAACTTGCCCACGGCTTCCCACTCCGAAAGTTTCATGTCACTCGCTGGTTGCTGAGGTTTGGGGGTGGAGGGAGGGGTGAAGAATTTCTCGCCTTTCCTCCACTGCGTGTAATTTTCAGAGGTCTTGCACTGCGCATGGCAAAAACATAAAACAAATTGTTTATCAAGCATGATTACACATAAAGTAATATCAAAATAGATGTCGGGTGCGTCCAGCATTCTAAACTTCACGGACATTTCGCGAGACAGGAGTTCAGTATTTTTCGCCGCCTGGTAGGAATTAGAGCTCTGTCTCCCCCGACGGAGCCTAAATGGCTTTTGATGACATCTTACCTAAAGATGTCGCTCGCTGCCGGTTTAGGTTAGGATGGGCTTTATGCCTTCCCCAAGGCAGACGTCACTATTTATAGCGGATGGGTTATTTCCAATCGCTTGGTATCATCACGTTGTGCAACGCATGTATTCCTGACAAGGTGTGCATCCCATGTTCCCTTGCAGCCCATGTGCTCAGAAATGAGAGCAGAGAAGAAAGAAAGAAAAGGGCTATCCAGGGGCGTCAATTCACTATTCCGCATCAGCCATTTCAGATTAAACGATAACACCACTCGGCCAACAACGCTGCGCAGTGCCCGTCTGTGTTAGTCAAGTTGCTCGGAACCTAGCCACTACGCCAATGAATGGAAAGCTGGTTCTCTTCTCCCTCTTACGGCGCACGGAACACATCCGCTCATTGGTCGGCGTGTTAACAGCTGTCCGATCTACTACGAAAGGCAGCCCCTAAACATGTCCCTGACACAATCGGCCACCTGTCAGCGAAGGGTCGTAACTGGCAGGTATGCACCCAGCACGAGGCGGTGAAGACTGGCGAGTGAAGCCGAAAACATTATGTTGGAAAATTTAGCGATACTAAGACAATGCAGATGAGTGCATCTGTATAGAATGATGCGAAGCATTGTCATCTACCATGCTGTGTTTTTGCAACGGTGTATTACCTACAGTTCGGGAAATACGCTCCATATTGTCAAGGAGCCTAATACCTACCACTACTTTTGTGGAGAACCGTACACTAGGGTGGATCGAAAATATGTTTTTTGTCGCAAAACAACTTCTTAGGGGTCAAAACGCGTGCGCGTGGATCTGAAAACACGGAAAATAAGGAGTAAAAAGATATGAAAAATATTCTAGAAAGGGCGCACGAAGCGTCTTTGAAGTGAGTTTCGCCGTTCCCAAGCATTAAAGTCTCCATTGGTTTAGCATTACGCATAGCAAGATAGCACCTCGGTCACCATCCACCGTAGCTGTGCGTAGCTTTGCGGGCCTTTTAGTGTCTGTAGTTTACGCATAGGTGATGAGCATGGATTTGAGCAAATAGCAGGAGACTGGCAGGTAAAATAAAGTGGTAGACAGACAGTAGCCCTTACGAGCTAAAACCGCGCACCAGTGAGCCTCACGACCTGCGATAGACGCGAACTACAGAGTTCGAGTCGAATTCGTGGGCTTCCCACACATATCGTTGCCCACGCTGCTCATCTCTGAGGACGCTCTTGGAAACCTTGATCGGTGCCGGTAAACGATACCTCGCAGCGAAGCGCTTTGTTGTCATCAGAGAGCGGTCGAATCAGACGGACACGTCAGAAGAGTAGCGCGCTGGTCCCTGGACTGTGGCGTGGTGACCAGAGATTTAGTACTCGGGTGTGTTCCGTCAACATTCGGATCGCAGGGGGTGACATTCTGTGACATTCTGTGACAGTGTCATTCTGAACTGAGCTAAAATGAGTAATCCAGGACCATCAACAAGACAGAGAACGAAACACCCCCTGCTGCAAACAGACCCGGACGCTCTTCCCATAAACCAGCTACCGTGGAAAAGAGAAGTGTATGCCTTTTACGTGAAGACACAGAGTGAAAGGACAACGCCTTCTGGAAAGAAGCGGACAAAACGAGAAATAGCAAAAGCAGTCAAGGACGCCATAGTAGACATCTGGGACAGAGACAGTCTTATTACGTGGATACCAGTGGACGACGGAGAGGCGTCCCAAATGGGTGACACGTCGGCTAAGACCGAGAGAGAGATGTCAAATGTTATTTCGGGGAACAGGATAACTCAGAACGTAGAAAGACTGGCCATAACGGGGAGAACCTCATGAAATGGTCTTCGAAACGCGAACGGGGCAAGGGTCGAAAGTTCGTGAATATGCAGCGAGAGTACGATGGCTTATTTGGCATCATGTGGTGCCGATGCGATCTTGCTGATGTCCCCTGTGGCACGTGCCCAGCTTCTAAAAGGGTGCAAGCTCAAGAAGTAGCTTTCCTCAAAGACCAGCGAGGAGAGAAAAAGCTCTACATAGGCGGCGTTGACCGGAAGACAACTGAGGAAAATGTCCGAAGGCAGAAGAGAAGGGTAAAAGAATGAAACTAACGGGAGAAACAGAAGAGGGACAGGTAGCACGATGCTGTGGAAAGGCAACTGACCGAAGGGGATGCAGATGACGACGATGATAGCAGTGAAAAGTGTCAGACGGGTGATACGGAGGCAGCTGATGCAAGCCGCTCTTATTCACCTAGTTCCGGTGATGACGCGGACGATGTCGCCATACAGAACCGACATCAGCTTCCGAATTCTTCGCGGATGTGTCATCGGTACGGTATCTCTGATCGTTCCGCGGCTTGCTTGCTGGACGCAACTTTGGTTGATTATGGGATAATCACAGAGCACAACAAGGATGAGCTGACAGACCGCAGCAAAATCCAGCGACAGAGAGACAAATGGGGTAAAGAAGAGGTGGTTGAAAGCTCATTGCAAAACCGACGTGACCGCTTAGCAGGATTCTATTACGACGGTAGGGAGGACAAGACGTTGCAGAAAGTTGGTAAGAAATTGACGTTTGCCAAACAACTGCACGAGATAGTGGTTACTGAGTCCGGCCATCGGTATGTCGATCATGTGTCTCCAAATAGCGGAAGTGCTGCAGATATCGCGAAGGAGTTACTGGACGTGATATGGGACAACGATGCGCATCCAGTGGTGCTTGGATCAGACGGCATAGCGGTAAATACCGGCCGCAACAGTGGTGTGAACAGGCGAATCGAACAGGGTGTAGGCCGTCCGCTCCAGCACGCTATATGCGGCATCCACATCAACGAACTGACGCTGAGACATGTGTTCAAGGATGCTGATGGTGGAACGAGTGGTCCAGCATCCTTCCACGGACCAGTTGGCAAAGCCTTTCAGAGAGATCTGACCACACTGCCTTTGGCTAAGTTTGAGCCATCGCTAGTTCCTTCAATTCCGGTAGAAGTTCGAAATGAGATGAGCAAAGATCAGCAATACCTGCATGACATGTGTAGGGTCGTTCAGGCAGGACCAGAAGGTGTTACCCAGTGCTTATTGGCCTTAGAACCAGGGGCCATCCATCAAGCCCGTTGGGTTACACTTGCAAATAGAGTACTCAGACTGTACCTGTCCACAGAGGCTCCAGCACCGGCGCTTGTACGGCTAGTACATTTTATACTAAACCAGTACGGCCCCGGATGGTTCAGGTAGACTTCATTCAAATATCAGCGACGGAGTGAAGAACCTGTTCTTTCTGATATCGCTGTCAAGAAAGCTGCCGGAGAGAGACCGTAACATCACGCAAAAGGTGCTTCAGCGCAACGGGTTCTGGGCCCACAGTGAGCATGTCCTGATCGCTATGCTGGACGACGATCAGCAGGAGAACAGGATGCTGGCGGTAGAGCACATAAGGAGATGTCGAACCAGAAGATGCCAGGACCAGGATCCAGATGGCATACGCCAGTTCGTTATTACTGACATCAGCTTCCATGCCGAGGAGTACCACCACATGATTGACTGGCAAGATACAACGGAGCCACCTTTGGTCATGGAAATGTCAGACGAGACCATCGCGGCTGTTGTGGAAGCACCAATGGACTTCAGTGACTTTCCCTGCCACTCCCAAGGGGTCGAACGATGGGTGAAAGAAGTCACACAAACGGCAGAGAAGAAGGCGGGACACAGTGGACGTCATGCACTGATACTGGCAAAAGCCCGGTGCAGGACTGATCTGCCAGTGATGGACACGAGGAGGGACTTCTATGACGGGCTTCGAGTGACAAGTGACCGCTGAGGCTGGTTTATTAATGTCAGCGGAGTTTGTTGTGGAATGTCATTCATCACAAATAAATACTGGTTTAACGTAGTGTCTGGGATGGCGTTTCATGAATGGTGAAGATAATAATGGTGATGGTGGTGACAATGATGATGATGATGACGATGACAGTAATGATATGTTTCGATGGTTGCCGACATGACGCAAACAGCGTTTGTTCGGCGCATGCGCTAAACGCCGAAAATTATCACTCACAGGATTCACATAGACTTATGAAGGGTTACCTTCTTGTGTAAAATGTTTAAAGTAATGGAGACTTCAACGCCTAGAAGGCGCATTCCTGGTCCCAAAAATGCTTGGTGCGCCCTATCTAAAATATTTTAAATATTTTTTTGGTCCTCATTTTTCTTGTTTTCACATTCACGCGCACGCGTTTTGACCCCTAAGAAGTTGATTTATTTTTTTCGATCCACCCTACCGTACACGTTTGGTTAGTAGCTATGGGCACAAGTAGCTGTGGGCAACTTTATTTGTCCAAATTTCGTGATCCTAGAGCAACATCTTCGAGGCCATATCGGGCCAAATATTCAAAATTTCGTCGATTTGGCAGCTTTTGTGGCTTTTCCCGGATGATTACCGTAGTTGACTGGAAGTATGCCAAAATCAGACTTATCCTTATTTCAAGGGAGATGCACGATGACTAACAAACAGATAACAGCATTTAACTTCAGATCGCTCGTATACCACCTAATATCGGCGTTGGTAACGCATGGCCGGAGGGGGGATGCGATCGACTGTTTTTGCCACTCTACGGCTTACTGTACAGGACGATACCTCCAAAAATGCCCATCTCAATTTTTGTTTTGTTTTGACGACGCATTATATATCAGTTTGGTGTGCCAAAATAGACAATCCGGGACAAACATGAGGTCGCAGGCGGGGATGGATTTGGCCCCCTCCACTGGATTCCGGCCGGAGATTTCCAACGTGAAGCCCTTTCGGAACGAAGTCTCATTTCAGGGAAGCCCCTGCAGGAACATTTTACATTGTCGCTATTCTAAAGAATTGTAAATGTTTTACACTATACCAAATATATATTTATGCCATGTCAAACGAAACATATTTGTCGAACTTAATCACCTTCTCCCTCGCTACCCGATCAGCAAAAATAATTTGGCCATGTCATTTTCCCCTTTATAAAACGTTCCTGCGTTTCTGAGGTGATACCATGTACTACTATTGCATGCATATTTCACGGCAATACTGCACGGTCGCCCGTTTGATTTGTTTCGTTGAAATGATGCGTATGCAGAGACCTGCATATCATGCACCATTGGTAACCTGCGCGAACGGTTCAGACCTAGCCAAGTTAACAAAATGCAGCTATGCAAAGTCATCCAATGGAAGACATCAGTGGCATGAGTGGATCCGTGCTAGTGACACCATGGTGTCAAAAGTTACTCTCCGACTGGTCGTCCTGGTCTCATCGAACCGGAAACGTGTAGCCGACCTACCGTTTGTTCTTTTCTGTTTGCATTATCTTGACGCCACTTAAAATGCTTGATATGGGTAGGGTATGAATATCCGTGTTTTCCAACATTCACAGCAAAAATGGTTACGCTTGTTTAACCCTCGCCGGACGGGAGCGATTTTCACTCGCACCGATCATACGGGGGATAGACATCCTCCTCGTCATCGCGTCCCTAACTGAGCTAGTGCCTCGGAACAAGAAGAAATTGATAGCCGTATGCCCAAGGAACCTAATGGTAACCGTGTCAACTCAGTCAGGTCAAACTTAGGTTTGGAAACCACAAATTGATTTTCTCCAGTTAAATACGACACATCTGGGGCCAAATAGGCCTAAAATCGTCCCGCCACAAAACACGGCGTAGGAACATTCCAAGGCCAGAAGAAGACATCGAAGGCCATTGACCTTTTATGACCTTTACAAGATGATTGGGCTATCTAAAATGACCTGCTCTCATTTGGACTCTCATTGGACATCTCATGGACTCATTGGACTCATTTGGGCATGGACTCAACCGATTCCATGCCCGTCATCTGCCGTTTATGCACGTCTATTGCCCCAAAACAGTCAAGAAACCGACATTTGACGCAAAAATCGCTCTGCAAGTTTTTTCATGACTCGTGCTGTGAGACAGCATGACTCCGTGCTCCGAGACAAGATGGGGTCGCTCTTTTTTCAAAGCACGTGCAGTTAATGTGTCGTCAGCTATGCCAAATTTCACGGCGCTGTCGTGCACCGTTTTGCCCTGGTCCCGAAAACAATGCCTGGGGATGGCATCCTCCCCGTCGTCCGGCGAAGGTTAAGTTCTTATCGTTGCCAATTGATAAGATATTGGAGGCCAAGTTCCACACTGTGAGGGGGCCCAGCCCATCAATGTTCAACATTGGGAGGTCAGCTGAACATTGGGGATGCTCTGTCACTCAAGACATACAAGTTCCGGCCTTGGTAACGTGTGTATTTATGTCGAAATATATTCGGGCGAGTTAAGTGTTCCCGTGCAAATAAACGCAGTAAATGCCCGTTTTACCTCGAGTCATTGCCATTAATGGCATTCGCCATATAATTATCGCAAAGACTTCTTGTGCACATAGTATGAACCGTTCATTCGTTTGTAAGTTATTTCCAACGTTATCGCTCAGAAATCGCTCAGCCGTCATTGCTTGGGTCGAATGTTCAAATCCAATCAGGTGAAAAACTACCTGTCTGGAAAGCACTGCAGGTCGGACACGACATGGTCAGTTTCCACGACGCCCTCACAGCCCTCCGGCAGAACATGTCACGTGATCAAGACACACTCCCTCCTCATAGCCTTTGCCCAGTATCCCATTCACAACGCAAGCGATCTTATCAGTTTGAGAGCCGAGAGGGTTAGCGAAGTGGCGGAACTAAGACACCTGCCCAACGTTCTCGCCTACAGAGCGTAAATATGGTTTTTCGTGTTTTTCGGCTTGAAATTAAAATACGAAATGCGGCTTTGAAGTAATTACGGGTACTCCTCCGTCGCAGGACATAGCTGCCAAACTGCATTACATTAGCACCATAAACACCGGAGCTATGGCCGGTTTACCACAAGAACCCTAATACCTATCATTACTTTTGTTGAGACCTGTACATTAATTTCTTTGGACCCTGCAGTGCATTTCTCTGGGCGAGGACTTCCTGTACTTTTGGAGAGGAACTGTATCTGGCCGCTTACCTTAACGAACTCGCTGCCGCCAGCTGATTTTTCGGCATTCCATATGTACGTAAGGGAATGAGCAAAAAATCGCGAAACCCATCACGCGGAGCTTGTCGATGGCTAATACTGCCAGAAGTACAATCGATAAAGCGTTAGCTACTCTCCCGCACCGTTTATTGAGGTGGCAAGGAACCATGTGGTCACAGGCATTTAGGCTGCACGGAACCCCCCGACTCTGACCACTAGGCGGTGTGTCGGATCACGCGAGGTCACACCAAAAAAGGTCAGGATAGTTATTTATTGCGACTCGCTGAGCCGGTGACACCCATTTTAACCCGGGATTAGACATTTACTAACGCTGGCACTTTCTCGTCCTTCTTATCTTGTTTTACAACACTCGAGATGTTGTTCGCAGACTTTGAGAAAGGAAGGAAATGCAAAGTCACAACTGTGTGCAGTGTATACAGCGCACCTCGACTCATACGGAATTGACATTTACGTGAGCTTTAGAAACATATAACACATTAATGACCATATTTGTTTTTCCGGAAGATGCGGCATTACAAGATACGTTGCCAATTTACCCACAATCTCCGCCGGGCCGGCGGGGCAGGGTAGTCATGAGAACCCTCTCTGGCTTTTCGAGGATGAGTGGAAAACAATGAAGCACAGAGACATGGAAGTCATGGTATCTTTTCATGGATCTTTTTTGCACATTCTGTATTTTTTAACTGGAGGTCACCTCTGACCACTGACCCAGGACAGATAAAGTAAAACCATATTCCACAAAAGTAAAGTGTCATAACTGTTTCTAAAGCGTATCGATTAACATGAATCATGCTACATTGCCAGGATGCGACAGATACAACAGTTCTGCTATCTCGCATTTTTCGTTGTCATTTCATTGGCATCTTCATCATGTCATGTCATGTCATATCATGTTAAGTCAAATTATGTTATCAAAATGCCATTGTCAGTAACCTTAGGTGAGATAAAACTTCGGTGTTTTTATGCTTTCATTTGAAATTTTAGGTATAGTTCAGTGGTTTTTAAGGTCGAATATACGCTCTGGTGCTTCTTGCATTCTTTGCACATATAATTCATCCTCTGGCCCGTGACTTAGAATCAGGTCACGTTTTATACCGAGTTTTCAAACCCGCGGCTGGTTATAGTTCATCCATTTACAACCTTTGAATGTTCATCAGTAGCCATGTGCACTTAAGACCGACTGAATGACTTACTTTCCCAGACTGACCTAATCCCATTCAGTTGGCCCGGGCTAACCTGAGTTAACATTTTGAAAATGCTTCTTGTTTTTAGCGCGTGCACACTTTGTATGGCCACAGATGATAAGAACCACCCATGCGCTTACCTTCTATTCACTTTTTATCGCCTCAGTCTAATTGTTTTTGGCCGCCGGGATAAAAACCTTGGCCATGACTAAATTAACTTTCCGTTCAGTACTACTTGTCTGCATTCGGGCCCGCCGACCGGTGTCTGTACGACGCACGCGAAAAAAAATACTTTGGGGCATGAGTTTTGTAATGTAGAAGGGACATCGCATGACCCGATGTAGAATTTTATACCGGGTCGCTAGTAATGCAACGGATAATACTCAGACACCAGAAGCCCCCAACTAAAACCTATCAAAAATTTGACCTAGGCTGACCTTGTTTGACCACGTTATGATGGTTGCAACCTTATTATGCATCGTTAATACATATCTGGCGTAATTTAGCATAAACACAACCTTTTCAATCAGATGAATGTCACTATTGCCTTTATAAAAAATCTTTACATTTATTTTAGCGTGAAATGGCCAAATTTTGATCTCAGGCGCTTTTTTACTGCACGAAATAGCTAATCAGACGTTCTTTTATGTCTGATCTCTTTGAGCCTACGCAAACGAATTGATTATCATAGTGCTGTCCCAAAAACGCAAGGAGGCGATTTGGCGTAAGATGACCTCTGGTGACCTGAATACTGACCTGATTGGCCCAAAGGTGGGTGCTTTCCTTTAGTTTAGCGAAGGCCTCCCTAACGTTTATTTTTGCTGCTGTGTTACTCATAGTGGTCAACATCTTGGGTGGTGGGGGAGGTTCTCATGAACATTCGGCTTGCGAAGATGGATCCGGAGGCCGGCCCGGCGAGGGTTAAGAAAGACTGTAACGATTGCTCAAATTTTAAGGCACATTTTAAAATATTGAGAAGATAGCCGATGTTGGTTACTAACAAAGGTGGCATATCATATGCACAAATGCTGCTGCCTGACGCTCATTTTTCATCGTATCACATTAGCAACTGTTTTCAGCGAGCATTTTCCCATCACGGACGTGGTCTCCAGGCCGTGGAATATATGAGGGCGTGCCTCAAACGCAGGAACACTGAAAACACTTTTGAAGAACCTTTTACAAAAAAAGATATTGGAAACAGAACCTGTCGTTCTTTAAACCAAGGTGCGGTAGAGCATTACGTCACCACTTTTCAGAAGTTCCACGGTTCTTGTTGACAGAACTCCGCGCATTCTTGTCAAAAGAACCAATAGCGTTCTCAACCTTCTGCAGGAAGAATAAGAGCAGGTTTAGGGTTTACCGGAAGAATGCTATTAAGAATCCAAAAAGAATGCATGCGAGCTGTCGGTTTGACACCAGAGTAGCAAAAGAATCCCCTCCCATTTGAATGAAAGCCGCACGAAGTTCTAACGTTGTGTCGAGGAACCGGTTGGGTTCTTTACACGTACCTAAAAGAAGCCAGTCGAGTCTAAGAAATTCCTGAGCTATGCATGTAAATTATTTGTAAGAGTCCATAGCGTTCTTTGTTCTCGGGCTCAAGAACCCTCTCGGGTACAGGACAATCTCGTGTAATTTACATCGTTACGATGTTGCTCGTGGACTCACGACTCACAAGCCTTCAAAACCAACTTACAGACTGAGAAACTGTACTGGTACACATCAATAAGACATGCCGCATTTTGGTACCACGGTATACCGGTAGCCAACTTCGATATACCGGCAGCCGATAATGAAATGAATACTGTGGTACCGGAGCAGCATCTGGGTCGGCAGTGCCGGTGCTCCACGTTAAACCGACGTTTACTTATATAGTACCGGTATTGCCGCCCCAGGCTCTGCTCCAGTGCAGCAATATCCATTTCAGTTTCGGCTGTCGGTACACCGGCATAGACTGCCGGTATACCGTGGTACCAAAATACTGCAGCTCTAATCGAGATGACGCATCATAAATCATCACTTAAATCATGCATTAAATTAATCGGAGAGGCGTCACGTGATCTCTCCCTACTGGCCGGCAGCTGTTCGTTACGACCAAGAAATTACGTTACGTTACGTTGCAAGAAATTCCAGCTGTTTGCGGCATGTCTTGCCGACCTGCCCCTCGATCACACCTAGCATCTTGTTTTGAAGGAAGATAAGGAGGTTTCGGGTGTTCGGCGAAGCGTGTTTCGCGAAGACACTGTAGGCGATGGCCCACAGAAGCAGGCGGTGGCCCAAGTCGTCCGGGACGGGGCAGATTGTAACGTTCTCCACCATCAGCAGGCCGTCCCTTACCCCCACGTTTTCAACGCGTTCCAGATGCTCCCAGGAGCACTCCAGGGCCTCTAGGAGCGCTCGGACTGCTTCCTCGACTGTAACACGCAAGCGTTTGTTACCCAGGGCTCTGCTGATAACAGGACCGGGAGGTTTACAGTCGCCACACCTTCGATTGTGATTCATTTTCTTTTTTTTCTAAACCACACACTCCCCACAATACAGGCTATCTAATAAATGTTGGTTGATGAGAGATAATCAACATTACGTCCCTCTGAAAGGCAATGCAATGGCGCACCACCAATGAAACTTTCGATAAGGACTGATTGCCCCAGCAATTTCAATACAGCCCAAGATCCACTCAAGGTACGCCTAAGCCATTCTGCGCTTACTAATGCTGAGATAAGGACAGTGCCTGATCTATGACACGCCTAAAAAAGTATATCGTACCTGTGTTCAGTTTGTATGCCTCCTTGATTTTCCCCAGGCAGAGCTCCATTTCGGCAGACGATCCCGCCCTGATGTCCACTCCACCGTTTCCTCGGACCAGAGAAAACTCCGTCCAGAGCAGGAAACGCGTTAGCGGTTTTAAAAAGCAGGTTCCAGGCAAACCAAACCGCATGAGCGACGAACGTATATCGGAACACGCAAATGAAAGCCAGAGCTCAGGTGAAACCATTTCCAAAAACGAAGCAATTAACCGGGCGTGATTTGGTAACCAAAGAATGTGTTGTATTGCTCACAATACTCCCAACGTTTCATCAAAAGTGTTTGATGAATGATGATGCTCAGTATAGTCAGGAGAGATGGCGCGTGACTGCAGTGTACATGTTAAGAAACCCAATGGAGCGACCCGTGTCCTTCCAGCCGAAGAACTATTTTTTTAATCAACGTCTGACTGGCTGCTGGCTTTGTGTATGAGAACTATTAAAACACTGGTTTATCCAACAACAATCTTTGCTCGAAAGCGCACCTCACGTTCATCGACAAGCCAGGGGTAGCGAGATTTCAGGTCGGATATGCTCCTCTTCTGAGCGACGAGCACCCGTCGCCAGCCAGCGAAGGACTTCGTCTTCAGACGGGCTTCTTCCTCAGGGGAGCGTCCGCCGCCGGCAGCCAGGTGGTAGCCCGCCATCCTCGACGCTGGGACGTCACCAGAATCTGGGGGACCGTACTGGGGCAACCCAACATCAGCCGTCTGACCTCCCATCTCCTTGATGCGTTTCTGCTGCCTCTCCTCGCTCAGCCATCGGTTGTCAGACGGCTGCTTGAACCGGCCGTTCTTGAATTTGAACCGGAGTTTTCCCCTGATTGCCTCCCGAGGAAATAAATACCACAAAGCTTGGCACATCTCAAGAAGGGAAATACAATGAACAAAGAGAGAGAGAGAGCGGGAAGGAGGCAGGAGGGAAGATGGGAGGAAGGCAGAAGAGGAGACGGGACGAGAGCAGAGGAAAAGGGGATACACTGAAATAGGAGAGGGAAAGGGAGGGAGGAGAGAATAGGGGAATTAAAATGACAGACCAGGAGAGCACATGGCAAGAGGGAGGAGAGGACACCAGTTACAGAGGAGTGGGAAGCAGAGGTGGAGAGAAGGGGGATGGAAAGCGAAGTACGAGCAGAGTGTGAAGGAGGGAGGCCGACAGAGGGAGTGGAGGAAGGAAGGTGCCTCTGTATGCTCGCTATGTGTGTCAAGATGCTTTAACATAGCCATGAACCCGTGGTGGGTGGTTCAAAAAATAAAAAAATAAAAACATGACCGGGGTACGAACGTTTGGACTCTGGTCTGTGCATTTAGCGAATCATCGTTAAAATTTTTGAGCTAGACGTTTTGAGCATGCGCAGTCGCAATGTTTACGCACAAACGCACCACTGTCCGGCGTTGCAGTCTTAATAGGCCGCGCGGCATCGGTCGCCGCACCTAACACCGGGCGGTGGACGGCGCGGGGCGAAAACGACCATGCATCGAGGAATACTGCTTCCGAATGCTTTATAAAATCGATTCGTATGTGCCTTGGGTACAATGGGGCGCACATTTTACCAGTGCAATTTTTAGGTTGGTCTTCTGAAAGGGTTAGCAGGTACAACAACACGAACAATTGAGATTCTACCATTAGCGCCCACTGAAATCTGCACTGTTCGTGATTAGCTGTAACTGCTAATGTTCGGGGTCTCTATCTGAAAATTGCGCAAGTGAAATCTACGGCTCAGACTACCCTGGATCCGTACGAATTGACTTCATGAAGTGTGCGAAAGCACTATTTTCCGATGCGTCGTCGGTTTCACCTGCCCGCCAGCCGCCTTCTGGTATTAGCTGAGGCGGCCGATGCCGCGTGGCCGAAAGAGACTGCAACGCCGGGGGTCGGTGTTTTTACGCCGAAAGATTGCGAGCACGCATGCTTAAAATTATTTCATATCAGACTTGATTCTAAAAAGGATAAAAAGGAACGTACCTAGGCTAATATGGGTGGGTCATATCAATTACAAAACTGACCCCCGTTTCGAACCAGCCAAATGTGGTGCACTTGCCAGGATGACGAAAAAAATAGAGGACTGAAGACATTCGGATGTAATTACAAGAGGTCTGAATAGGTCTTAATGGATGCGGACTGCAGGCCCGTAACGTCCCACCACGTCGGCTGCCCACTTGCGGTACTGCTTTCCCGGGCAGCTGTTCGAACATAACACAAAATCACCCACTAGTTTAATGGACATCCCGCAGTTGTGTAACATTGCACTGGATCGGAGGTACAGGAATACCCACCTTTGGAGACATGGGGAAGTTAGTAAATAATATATACATGAAAAGAGGACAGGAACTCGTTCAGAATAGCCTGGGATACACAGACTTCTGACATCTGCGGGTATGAATATACAGAGGATCGAAATACACAGTGCCTTAACAGCTGAGCTTGCACAGTGCAGCCCCAACCCAATGTGAAGTCATTAGTTATGACTACATGATATATATATATATATATATATATATATATATAACACATAACAAAAAATATATAGATGAAAAGCAAATCAAAATACTGGTCCGGAATAATAAGTGAAATAATAAAGTTTTGTTCGCACCGTTTACGGTGGTAACATCAAGATTTTTGCAGGTGCAGTGGTACTTGCCAATAGCCAGCAACGAAATTGCCAATGAGATGTCACAGCAATGAGCGCGCAAGAATGATCACTCACAGAGAACACTGACGATAATGACATGTTGTCACAGTAAGGTACAGCTACTAAGCATAACACAACAGGAGAGGCAAAGTGCACAATGCAGTACACACCTGGAAATTGTCAGTCTGCATACTGCATATAATAGCACATGATATTTTCGGCAGGCAACAATACCTTTGTCTCTTTTTATGGACAAGTCATGAGTCATCCCTAGTGCATGCAGAGCGAGTAAATTTCACTTCACAGCAGCCTTTGCACAGCAGTTGCCTGCAGTTATTTTTTAAATAAGCACTTACACCACGGAACTGATCCTCTATTTTCGGCGTGATCGGCAACTTTGGCATCACAACAAGCCTGTTTTTTTTAGTTTTGTATGAAGTGTACAGGAATGACATGTTAGAGCATTTTCTGATGGATGAAATGTTTCCATACGCATATCACAAACAGATTGTTTCTGAGTTTCTGAGTCTAAAGGCGGGGAAGAGTCCAAACTAATCCAAAAAACTTACAATGTAGTCGTCGTGGCGACATCGAAGCACCCCTGCGTCAGCCCACTCCAATGCATTTCAGCTAGAGGCTCATTGGACACCAGCTCCAGCCTGCATCTCGCGTACGGCCTTTTGTGAACTTCAACCGATATGTTGTCGCCGGAATCATATGGTTCGCCGCCTGAAGTTGGAAATTAGCATTGACCCTATTCCCGGCAGGGGGGTGCTGAATCCGCCCCCCTCGGGTTTTTTTGCTTGCCAATTTCAAGCTTTTTAACGCAGCTTCACGAAACTTGGTGACTTTTCCTAGCTATTCTTTCTACGCGCCGTGGCAAAATTTCAAAATTCTTTTTTGCTCAGGGGCGGAGCCAGGCAACGTTTTTGGGAAGCACCTCATGCCATTTTTGGCCATGTTCAGGGTAACAGAAAAATGTCTGCCAAAAACGGAGTTTTAAAGATAGAGCTTAAAACTTTATATGGATGTATAGCTAAATAGTTGGGCAATGTGCAGATATAATTTTGTTTATCTGAGGTCATTTAAGAAGGTCAGGTCAAGGTCAAAAGTCAAAATTTGTTTTTTTTGCAATAATTTCGACGCAGTTTTTTCAAATGCCAAACCCGAAACTTATATGTTGTAAAACGGTGCCTTCTACTTGTGTAGAAAGTTTCAGCTTGATATCAGGTCGGGTCACGGAGCTATGACCTAAAATGTCAGTGCGCGTACCCTATATCGCAATAGCCATAAAATGAAATTTTTGGAATAGAGTGAATTCAAATGGTTGAAAACGTTTACAGCCAATATTAAATGCACACGAGATCATTCCAAGTGACCCCAAGGCCACTGGAGGTCATTTAAGGTCAAAGGTCACAAGTTGATCTGAGAAACGGGCGACCATGACAGTTCCCCCTTTTTCATGTCCCTGGCACCGCCTATGCTAACATGATGCAAACATTGTAATGCGATTTGTACTTCTTTAGTATAACATGACTAGCAGAAGCCAAAAAAGGTGTTTGCGTCTTTTGTTCATTCAGCTGTTAGAAAACTAATCCTCCTATTTTTGAAACCCTTTGAACGCCCATGAATTTTCTCAAAATTTTAGATTTGCGGACCCATGGTAAAAGCCCTATCCATAATCTCTCGATTCATGCCAGTTTCATCGAAATCGGTCGATAAACAATGGAGTTATAAGAAATCCAAAAGTACCCCTCATTTTGACATTTTTTCCCCCCAGTATCCACAAATTTCAACATTTTGAAAATTTCATTTTATCAAAATGTAGTTCGCGTCACGGCAAATCGATTGCCGTTTGTTGGAATGAAATCGGACAAGTAGTTCTCGAGATCTCAGGGGGGGGCCGAATCCGCCCCCCCCCTGCCGGGAATCGACCATACCGTCTAGCCCTCCGGGAATAGGGTTAAACAATACATGCTTATCACTGTGTTGCTGTACGCCTTACATATTACACGATCTGCTCACGGGAAGTAGTGGCTAATCAATTTTTTCACCATATTTTGGCGCCAGGGAACTGAGCGGGAATAACCTATCTTCAGTTGTTCCCATTAAAGGGCTAATTTATTATCGGCGTCCGAACAACCAAGTATGAGCTAGACGCTACCTGTCACACCAAACATTCAAATCTGCCACACCAAACATTCGCTAAACATCATTTGCTAGACACCATCTGCCATCTGTCATCTGCCAAACATCACTACCAAATGAACCGAATTCGATCAAGACAGGAAAAACTCCGTTTCCCATCGTTTTTGCCGTATTTACTGTGCTGGATGAACAACATTTCCCCACTTCACGTGAAATTTGTGCTCAATATTATTCATAATTCGACAAGACGTGTTCCACGCTACGATTAGCCTTTAATTTGTTAATGAAAGCATCATTATTTCAGCTCCACCCTTTACTTATCGTATATTTTGCCACCGCAAGTGCATGATTTTCCATGAAACCTATATTTGTCCCCAATATTACATCCCTTGCTCTTATATTTTGGTTTTCCTCCAACACGTTGATCTGTCTCAGATACCTCTCGATGTCTGCCCAAAAACGTTTAGTAATGCGACAACTTCAGAATTTATGCATTAAAGTTTCACTTTCATGTTGCAATATTTGCATACACCCGTCTGCTCTATACCAATTTTATGCAGCAGAACTTGTGTGGCCTGAATCCCAGCTAATGCCTTAAAGTTTACAGATCTGTACCTGCTAGACGATGTGGCGTCATTCATATCGCAATATACTTTGCTCCAATTAGTGTCCGAGTTAAGCCTTCCCATTTACGTTTCCAGATATTTTTCATTTCTCTGGTCTTCCCGTCCACAAGCACATCATAGATGTATTTTGCTCCCGTATTCTTCGCCAGTACATATTTCACAACTGGATGTATAATCGGCTGCGTTAATATTATTTGCCTTGACTGCCTCCAGCGTAACGGAAGGCTCTCTAAAAGTCCCAGGTAATCAACATACGTTGTGTTAAGTCCAAATTTAACTCAAAAGTCATTAAAGCTCATAAGCGTTCCATCTCTTCCCAGCCAATCATTCAAATACCGAATCCCGCACGCATGCCACCCTCGTATTTCTGTCCTGACAAATTTGCTGTGGTCTGAGAACCAGACTGAACAGGAGCCGATGTCCTCGTCCTGAATTTTGTAGGCTTCATTAAGTGTTGCGAGGACCAGGACAACCTCCTTCCAGAAAGGACTGACCATCGTGCTGGCAACGTTACGCAGTGATCCTGCGTTAATCTCCCAGATGAAAAACGATCTCCTCCAGAAAGGGTGAAAAGTGTGGTCCATTTATGCGTTGAGATCATCTGTCTTCTAACCCAAGAAATCTTCAAAGCAGCAATGTGGGATTCCAAGTCCATCATTGCCATACTTCACCTAATTCGTGGTTTGACTATTGTTTGCCTCTTCATCCTATCCCTTTTTCCGTTCCAAATGAATCAAAGTATCGATGTTTTTAGCTCCTGAAGGTAACCTGAAAGAGGTGAGGGCAGTAACGTGAACAAGTGAGTCAGTTTTGACAACGGAAGAGACTTAACAATGATTTCCCCATCTAGAGTCAGATTACGTACATTCCATGCCCGGATGGTTCTTTTAATAGCCTCTAACTTGTCGTAATAATTGCCGTGTCACATGTTATCACAGTCGTTCTGGAAAATGAGGTCCAATACTTTCATCTTCCTCATCCACTCCAGCTGCAGGTCAGGACACACGTTTACAACACTATTTTCTATGTGTCCTACCCACATTGCTTGCGTTTTTTCTATATTTGGCCTGAGGCCAGAGAATTTGGCAAACACGCCAAGCTCATGGAAGAGGGCTCGTATGCTGTTAACGTCCCCGTCCAGAAGGCAAAGCGTGTCATCGGCATACGGCGATATCTTATAATTCTCTTCGTCTATCTTTATGCCTTG
Organism: Capitulum mitella; assembly: GCA_030062745.1. Lineage (NCBI taxonomy): Eukaryota > Metazoa > Arthropoda > Thecostraca > Pollicipedomorpha > Pollicipedidae > Capitulum > Capitulum mitella. Next base: position 23,579,522 of record CP099843.1, read on the forward strand.
TATGTGACGGTTATCACGAATTTTCTGGGCAAGACATTCAATTACCAACAAAAATAAGTAGGTAGTGAGCATGCCCCCTTGGCGGTATGATCTGTGGAGTTCATTTTTTTCGGATAGGTGACCGTCATATAGGATCCTTGAGAAAGACTGCACATACAACATATCAAACCAAAAAATAGAACTGGGTGGAAAACGGCGTCTTCTCAAAACGTCTCGAATAAATGATCAAGATATATAGTTGAAGGCACTTCCGATATCTAGACTGATGAACAGTCCGTGGCGTTTTACGTCATTTAACTTATGCATTATGTCAAACATAATTCTAATGTTATCGCCAATAAACCGGTTTCTAAAAAAAACTGTCTGCGCAGGGTCTATGAGACACGGCAACACTTTCTTGTATCGGTTGGCCAGCACTCCTGACAGTATCATGTAGCTGACATTTAACAACGTTATCGGGCGGTAGGAGTTTATTTGGTTTCTAGGCTTGTTTGGTTTAGGAATCGGGATTAATATTCCCTCTCTCATGGTTACGGGCAAGTTTCTACTGATAAAACATTCCGCAAACACCCGCAAGAAGAAGTGCTTGAAGTCATTCCAAAACATTTTAAAGAATTCAGCAGGGAATCCATCACTACCCGGTGTTTTCCCTTTCTGCATAGCTTTTAGAGCCTGGCTTAGTTCCTCTCATTCTATAGATTTTTCCATCTCCGTGACATCTGTGTCATTGAGCGTTTTGAATCTCAGACCCTCAAGAAAAGTTTGGTATTGTTCTGTAACATCATGATTTTCGAACAATTTTCTGAAATGGGCATGCAGAGTGGACATTATGGCTTCATGGTCTGAAACTAGGCCTGAGGGTGTTTGCAAGCACGGCATTATTTTACTGGTGTAGTGACGTTTTTCTAACGACAAGAAATATTTATTTGGCTTCTCGCCGAATTCATGCCAAAGTGCACGTGACCTCACCAAAATGCCATCTGTTTTATCTTGTCTTAATTCTTCCAGCTCCTGTTCCTTTTCTCTCAATTTCTCCGCCAAAGCCGTGTTGGAATGTTCATCAAGCTGACTATCTCGTTTACGTCCTTCACAAGGGATTGCTCTCTTCTCTGTCGTAATCGTTTTCCATGAATAGCGTGCGAGATGGTTTCGGATCTCAGGTTCATTACAAGAACTTCGAAAAAGGGGTATCACTTATCGTGAACTGGACTTCGTGTTTACTTTCTGCCAAGAATGTCTCCGTGTAAAGGGGTATGACATACTGGGCTACCGTCTTAGCTATCGTGACCTTAATTTGTTCAAGATTGCGAAAGTCTCGAAGGACGGCGATGTTACATTTGAAAAGTCCCCTTCCTCGGGGTTGCTCTGTTACATTTAGGGTCAACGTCACCATCGAGTGATCTGTTCGGTATCCAGCGCGGATGACCGCAGCTAATATCCGACCTTCTAATCTGTTCGAGGTAAGGAAAAAATCCAGGCGGACTTTTTAACAACAGGGTTTTGAATTCGCCAGGTAAATCTTTTCGTACATTCGTTTCTCGATCCACATATGTCGACCAGGTCCTGGTATTCCATCAGTCTAGCAACTTCTTGTCTAGCCCTAACATTGTTGTCCTTGGCATAATTAAATGTATCCATGCTTTGAGAAAGCACCAAGTTAAAGTCGCCTGCCACTATTATTGGAAGCAGCTCTCTGTTCTGACATTCACCAATCATTCTGTTAACATCAGCGAAGAAATACGGGCTGTCTCTGTTTGAGCCATATGTATTAACCAACCACAGTTTAAGCTTCCTTTCCAAGCTCACTTTTGTTATAATGTATCTACCGTTTTCCTCCTCTATTATTGTGTCAGAGAAATCTGCCTGTATCTCATTGGTCAAGATTGCTACACCCCTTGTGCGACCTGTGCATGGTGCAATGATAATATCATTCCCCCGGCTATTCCTAAACGAGTTTTCTTTCCCCTTTCGACAGTGTAACTCTTGTATAAAGCAAAGGTGAAAATCGGCCTCTCGCAAAAAATGGAACACATCTGGTCTGTTTTTAAGATCGGCTAGCCCTCGGCAGTTCATAGAACATATTTTCACGCCAGACATCACATCATCCATTTTTAGATTTGTCTACGGGAAACAGCCGGGAGAGAAAAGATGGCCAAATAGATCGAACAACCAAGTATGATAGTCTTGTTTGGACCTGCAGGCTAAAAACGACACGAAAAAGAACACCAGATCATAACAATCTGCCAAAGTTCATCGACTTTCACAAGAGTACACCTATCCCTGCTCGGCTGAAACGAGCCATCAGCAAGGGCGCTTCCAGTACATACATAATGGGATGAAGCACGACGAACTGAAAAGAACACACACATGGGAAGCAACATCGCCTTATGTAACCTATCACTTGCACGTCTTGCAGGAAGAAGATTAACGGGTCACCGCGATACCCAGTTCCCGCAGTTTACACATCGAGTCTACACGAACACTGACTGCATGCTGCTCTGGCTTAAAGAAGACATGCCCGCCGCGAGAAAAAGAACTGTGTAAATTTTCCCAGCCTTCTTTGACTGCAGAAGACTGCGGAAAATCTCACCCCGGCGACGTGCCAGGCTTTCATTATCTAAAAGAACTTTGCCTCTCAACTCTATCCTTCTCCATATGATTTGGTTTCGAGCGCTCCCTTGCCCTGATCTGACGAATTTGACGATTACCTCGTTGTTGGGTCCTGGCAAACGGTGCGCTCTATCAATGTCACTGGCCTTCAGGGTGAGGCCGTCGAGACACTGGTTCAGAGTCGACGTCACGAGTTCTAGGACGTCCTCTCGGTCCGAACCGCCCTGGGCCGGACTCCGACGGCCGCCTCTGGGCAGGGCCGGCGGCGACTGGGCTGCGCGGCGTGGCGCCATGGCCTTCCCGGAGAGAATAAGACAGCGGAGTTGCGAATTCATTTCCGCGTCTTCATCCCTGTCTTTCAGCTGCTTTACTTGGTGTTTTGCATCTTGGAGTTTTTTTTAACATTTCTTCTGACTGAAGGCACCTATTTTCGACGTGTTCTTCGAGGTCTCTGGTTCGGCGGGAAAAAACCTCAAATTTCGTTTCGATGGCTACCCTGAACTCATGCAAATCTTTTGAGATGATTTTGGGGACATTTTCCTCAATGCGCTCCATGGCCCGCTCTATATAGCTCTTTAAATCGCGATTTATCTGATCCGGCAGCCGCGGAGACTCGTCCTCACGGCTCGTAGCGCCCCGTTTGCTTACCGGTACAGACTCCCCTGATTCGGAGCGGTCACGTTTTTCTCGGCTTCCGTCTCAGTCTTCTGGCGGCTTGGCTCCATCATAGTTTCGCACGATGTTCGATACTGACGTTGTGTTCTGTAACGACCATCGCGCTGTCGCCGGTTCACTGGCGTTTTTTCCTGAGACGCCGGCATAGCAGGTAGAGAGGGCTGAAGCCAGTCACTTACTTCCTATGGTAGAGCGGCTGCAGGCACCTCACCACCACAATCACTAGACCCTGGACATCGGGTCAATAAACAAATGATTACATGCCACTCAGAGCGCGAGAAAGTGCTCTCGCGGCACTTGTCGCTCGCGGTCGCCCACCTGCGCGCGTTTGGTGCCGTGTAGGCGCCCGGGCGCGGAGCGAGCGGACACACGACCGGTCACGCTATTATCGGTCACGCTGACCTCAGCCGCTGAACTCGGGCGGGAATAATCTCAATGATGGATGTAATGGGACTGATCTTTAATGCGTTTGAGGAGCAACGGTTGGTGTGTTCTTACCCCATATAACTGCAACTGATAGAACAGTGAATGGGGTTTCAGACAGCGCTTTTAGACACGGTTCAGGCCATTTGAACGCAGTGTCGATTACAATCCCCGAGTACATGAAAGGTTATAAGCGATTGCATAACACAGATATTTTACTAACTTGCCGTCGCGTCCGACATGCTTTCCTCTGAACGCGTAGCAGCAGAATCATCGAGTTGCTCGGAGGCCTTGCTAGACGTATACGGCCCTGAATGTGGGTCGGGTCCGAACACAGGATCGAGAGTATCCAGTCAGGCGAGATCAACCGCGCCATAGCTGCACGTCCAGTTGACGCCTTAGACATGGCATCATCAGAAGGGGCAGCCTCCAAGAGCGAACAAATGGGATGGGCCTTAGATCAATGTAGAGAGCCCCTACGCATCGAGAGTGTCTCGGTAGGCTAACTTATACGGCCCTCGGCAACAGCGCAGGGCCCTCCAAGCAAATGGGAAGAATCCAAGACCACTGTTACGGGCCCTTGAACGATCGACAGTGCCCGAGCAGGTTAATACGTAGACCCCTGGCAACAGCGTAGAGCCTTCCGGGCAAATGAGAAGAACCCAAGACCAATGTGGAGGGCCCTTGAGCGATCGAGAGTGCCCCAGCAGGTTAACGTATAGGCCTCCGGCAACAGCGCAGGGCCCCTGGACAGCGTAATGGGCCCTAAAACGTCTCCAACAACGACCCTCCCAATAAATCAAGAGTACTTTTTGTCTGCTTATGAGCCCTTCATCTTCGTATGGGGGCCTTCTTGGTCGCCTGGAGGTCCGAATACGTCCAATTTTTTTGCGCTTTGTGTTAGAAACCTTCATCCATTCGGCCGGTGATGGCCCTTTCGGAACCCAAGCGGCAGGGGCATGGCCCTCTGGAACCGCCACTGGAGGTGGCTGCCGTTGTCCCCTGATGATATCTACTGGTCCCCTCATCCTCAGCGGTTAAACCCAGGGATGTCGGTTTGTATGCTTTTCGAGGGGCTATGGCCCTCCCAATGTGGATCTTGGGATATATATATATATATATATATATATATATATATATATATATATATATATATATATATACATATATGTATATGGGTAATAGGTAAACTGAAGGTAAAGAATAAAGCATAGAATGATCCAAAACATTGAGAAAAGAATTGTCGCGCATTTTTTGGTCAAATGGGCACACTTTTAATGGTGTTGTTTTCTAAAGATGGTAATCCAAGAGGCTTGCCAATATTTATTTGAGCCCCACCGATGCTCCGGGTGCTACCGATGCTCCTCCGGGTCTTAACAAGGCTTTTTTGTTTGTTGGAAAAAAAAGCCTTAAATCACAGTTGTATGTGAAAAGGTAGCTGGTATGCGTACATATATGTATATATATGGAAGAGGAATATATATATATATATATATAAATATAGATATACAGAAAAGGAATATGTATATAAGTAACAACAATTTTAGCAGTGGTCGTTGGTCAAAACAAAGTGGGCCAAATCTGTCGAAAAATTAACATTTGGGGGGGAAGTTAGCTTGTTGGTCCCTCAGGTCGGCCCTCCCAGTCACTTGCACAAAATGACTTCCCTGTTTACACCCATGAGCGGGTACCCACGGGCTATAAAGTCGGATAATATATATACGTATATACGTATATATATATATGCAGGCGGAACCGGCCCGCGTGATTTGCCCGCTGCGTGGACTATTTCTCCGTTGGCAGGCGAAGGTGCCATCTTAACGTTTGGGTAATCAATGGCGCAAAAAATGTAAACGAGTGCTTTGATTAAAGGAAAGGGCGAAAACATGCAGTTTCAGGTTGCTGTCAGGTCCAGATGTCTCAACGTCCCTATGAAATTCACATGTCCAAAGTGTGCGAAAAACTAAGAGTCTTTTGTCAGGTCTAAACTGTCAGCAGAGCTCGGAATTGTGATCTGTTGGTTCCGGTTAGGAAACTTTAGGCTGGATGCAAGGGACAGGAGCATTGCAATCAGTGTGTGTGATTACGCTCTGAATCTGTTTAAGTCGATGATGGCAGTATTCACGCTTACTCAGCCAATATTGGTGTCCGTACCCCAGCCTGGAAGTTGGGAGGGGAACGGTCCCCCTTTGCCCCCACCCCGTTCCTGTGCTACTGATTTTACATCTCTACAGTATGTCCCTAGATTCCGTTTACATAAACCTCGGATGCGCCGCTGCTTTAAGTTCCAGTAGACGTCGTCTCTTTTGCCAACACAAACCAGCTTTCTCGTTTAAAAATAGGTAAATTAAGGTCAACGCATCTACATGGTGCAAAAAATGATTGCCTGTTCGTCAGGTGTCAGTACAACAACTTTGTCGAAATGAAACAAAAAATCTAATTTTATGAAATTCACATAACGTAGATTATACGGAACCCAATGAATGCTGTATAGCGCCCATGACAGGTTAAAGTATGCTAGACTTCATTATTTTCCGCACTCGTAGTTAGACTGCTCAGGACGCCTACCCCAGACGATTTGGCCTCCTTGTGTTAATTTAGCCCTACGCCATGGCTGTGCAGTTTTTTCCTGCAGGTTTAATTCCGTTTGGTAACACTAGGGACAAAGCGCCAATTTTACGCGCGGGTAAAAGGCACGTTGTGGCGCATAGCACCCTTTACAACAAAACTAATCATTACACGCATACGCGATCACGCAATGGTCGGAGCAACTGCGGATCTTCTAGAATCATAAAAAAACTTCCTTCTTCCTGACTTCGGAGACGCAACGAGACGTTGTAAGTTGGTCGACATAACATCGGAGCAAGAGCCGATCTAGTGCCGTGCTAAGGAGTGAGCGAGCACTCGAATGTCACCATAAAAGGACATTTAAAACCCATCCATCTGACAATAAAGATGGATGAAGAGTGACAGGTGTTTTTCCCGGGCGGGGTAGAATGCTTTTTTTGTAATCGTCTGCGCAAACTCTGTTTTGACGCATTTATATGATTTGAGAAGATTCAAGGTCGCTCACATAGAGACATGAATGATTGGTCTTCGAATATTAGACCGAAGAAAAGGTCGTGGAGCGGCTGACTGGAGGGACAAAACAATTTGGTGTGTTTTTACGCAGGTGTACCCCACTAAAGCATGACGTAAGAACAGGGGTGTCGATTTGTATTCTTTTGAGAGGGCCCTAGCTCACCCAATATTGATTGGTGGGACTGCCAATGTTGGTTTGGGCTCCCAATATTTTCTGCCGGTTTTAAAGAGAAATGAGTCATAATAAGGAAAAGAACGCCCGCGTAGATAAGAGTAGATAAGTCCTTGCGCAATCTGATCTTTGGACGGAACAGTGAAGCCAAAAAAGCACCAACATCATGCCTCTGATCTGCAGTGGTAAACAGCACTACATTTATATAGGCTCACAACAGGAAACAGCCACGCCATGAAAATAGCATGGGAATCGGTTGGGGGGAGGTGCTGGGAGCAGAGGCCCCTAGCTTTGGGGGAATGATGACAGTGCACCTCCGACCCCCTCAAGTTAGGAAGACTTAGCGTTAACTCGAAGAAGCTTGCCAGGCCCCCCTCCAAAAAATTTTGTTCATTAAATTTTCGGTAGTTTCGAACCACTGGCCTTGCCAGTGGTTCGAAACTACCATGAAATTACATGAACTTACCATGAAATTACATGAAGACTTTTATGATTTCCTTTCATCACCAAGAGATTACTATCGAGCGGGACATTTCACAAGTGGGAGCTTTTTACGCCCGATTGGGTACCACACTCCGAAAGGTTTTAAGCAACCAGGTTGTTTGTACTGGCAAAAAAGTGGCGTCCTCCCTGACTTTACCTGACCTCAGCACCATGCTATGCACTCAGGTCACCTACCACAACCCCTCACGCGTCGAACAAGTATTAGGCACAGTGGCATTGACATGCCTAGTCAGCAGAAGTAGTCAAAATAACCCGTCAGCGATTCACCAATTATGTCCCTATTTTACTTCTTCAGGTCAGCGATTGACGAAATGATGACTTAATAAAACACAGCACAAAGACAACATACCAAACAACAGGTAGCCATGTACAGTCTAACATATTATAGGTACTCACCATCCACGTCCTGTCCACTTTCAGCACCTCACTGCTCACCGGGACCACATCATCGACTGGTCAAAAATGACCGACGATCTCCAATTCCGGCACTAGATGGTTAAGACCATGTCATACCCTACCACAAGCGGGTTCTAAGTTTCGCGCCTTCCGCAACAGGCGCTGCAAGCGTTTTGGTCACGTGATGTCGCGTGGTCGTTTCAAGGTCAGAAGAACGGCTAGTGGTTCGCACAAGAATCACCAAGACCGTGCATGGAGACCTCTCTCAAGTGTTGCCCAGAAAAGTGGTACGTTCGTGCCCTCAAACAAGTGCTATGCGTTCTCCGTTTTCCACACTTTTGTCAGATCGGTTTAATCTGAAACCATGAAGTCATGAGAGGCAAACCATGAGAGGCATAACAGGAGACCTTTTTAGCCCACATTCTTCCAGATCGTTTGCAGTGATGCTTCTTGCACCCCACGTCCATAGTCTGGCGGACCAGATTACGTCGCGCTCACCTCTGTCCTGCTCAGACCGTCCGGGACGGCAATGCGAATCCTCCAGGCCGGCGCACGCCGCCGTCCAGACCGCCGCCCGTCGGTCCGAGGGACGGGCCGACAGTCCTCGGCTGATCCGGGCCGACCAAACAGCGCCGGCAGTCGCGTCCACGTCCGTGTGCCCGCGAATCTCACCTGCGATGGGAGTCGGCACACCGCGGATCTAGCCGGAACTCTGAGCCGGAATTCTTCGGGTCTGGCCTGCGGTTGGAGCCCACGGAATACTGGGAAATCTGAGCCGCACTCGGAGCTGGCATAGGTGAGTCCGTGTCGCGGGCGAGCCGCCGTCCTCGAGAGTGGTTTGAGCTGGGAAATGACAAGAACAGATGTGCTGGATATGCGGCGGCCACGACCCCCGGCTTACATCCAGACTTAGAGCACAGACACAGTTGGGCATGATCGTAACTGACCGACGGTCGTGCTAAGAAAAAAACCAGGCTGCGTCGGTAGGGTATGTTTAGAGCTTGACAAGACGCTTCGCGCGGTCGATCATGTCGAACCTTTCTGATACCAAGCGGGTATCAGAAAGTAAGGGTAGCGTCCTGTCGGTCCAGGGAAGAAAGGATGTGGTCAGATATAGTAAGATGTGCGGTTTCCGTTGGAAGATGGGAGCGGAAACAATGGTTGGAAAAGAAGAAAAGGCGGTTGTCACCCACATATATGCATACATATATATTATATATATATATGTATATATTTATATATATGTATATATAGGAGCAGAGTTGGTGCTGGACCACTCTCTCGACAGGCTTAGGGTAGGCAAGGAAGATGGAAATGGGTCAGAAGTTCAAGACTTTGGGAGGTACTACCGGATGTATGGATGTGGTGAACTAGGGAGTGTTTCCAGGATGCGAGATATTCACAGGTTGTGAGACAGGTGTTGACAATGTAAAGGATGACAGAACCGATGTCAAATCATAGCTCACCGTAAGCTATGATTTGACATCGGTTCTGATTAATAGGTGAATGTGAAAAGCTCCGTAATGAGAAGAACAAAGCAGACGCCGAGTGTCTCCACCTAAGGACGGAAAATGCTGCAGTGACCATACAGGCGCAGCGGGCGAAACGGCAGAAACGAGAGCCGGTGCCAAAGGCTGAGTACAGCCCTCGTCAACAACGATGGGCCATGGCAGAAGTCAACAGACTTAAGGACAAGTACGGCATAACTTCACGAAGTAAACAGTCAAAGCCTAACTCTGTGGACGTCAGTGTCGTCAGTGGTATCCTTGACAAGGAGAATATCTCGCTGAAGAAGTATGCCAAACTAGCAGGTGCCACCCCGAGTCTGCCACGAAAGCATCTTGTGCAAAAGGAGCTCAACAGGTAAGGATATAAAATGCAATCTGTTGGTTTTCCACGCTGCAGTGTTGCATATTGTATTGTTTTGCAAGCACATTTAAAACGGCTGGAATGCTATGCTTATTGAGCATGGGAATATTTACAAGTTCGCTTGGTTTCCTCGAAACTTCATAATCCAGATGTACGTGGGTTGATGGTATTCGTACGGTATATGATGATGACGAGGGCGTATGGGCGCGTCGACGACTGTAATCATTTTGATATCTCTTCACCTTTAATTTAGTATCAATTTGCTCTGGAATATCAGTCTGGTAAACAGTGATAAAGTAGCTTGGAGCTGTTTCGATTGAACGTAAAGATATCCGTAGGTAATTTGGGTCGTATGGCGTCTGTCGCATATTGTTCGAATTTTTGGCGAACCTTTCAGATGGGTATATCCCATGTCATTGCAGGTTAAACGACTCCATCGACTTACACCAAGACGAGAATGGCGTTCGGCGCAGCTTGGCGGACGTCATCCAAGATGTTTGCCCAACGGTGGCCCAAGGAAAGAAAGGCTCCATACGCATCAGAATATCAGGTATGCAGCACAAAATGTTCATTGTCCTTGAATACGAATCCTTTAACTCGTATGGCGACGGAGAAGGCCGAGGTGCCGATTGCCACACTTGCGGTGTATCACGTCTTAATTCTATGTCCACAGTAAGATATGTAGTCGCATTGTGGCAGGGGCGTCGAGTTCTGTAAATGATTGTGGGGGGGGAGGGGCAGCCGAGGGCCCGACAACCTAGCCTCCTCTGAAATGTGGGTTTCTCAACTGATTTAGCCCACTTTGCTTTGACCAACGGAAATTTACAGTTTTTTCTGTCACTATTTTTATGGAATAAAAAACCGCATTTATCCTCACACACACATATATATATATATATATATATATATATATATATATATATATATATAGATAGAAAGAAAGATACATCGCTTTACCCTTTATTCCTTGCCTTCCTGCCTGTCTTTTATGTACTGCATCCGTTCTTTTCGTTGGAATTACTCATTCCCTTCAAAACTGGCAAAAAAATACCGGGATGGGGGCCAAATCAACATCGGGAGAAGCAAATTAACTTTGGGTGGGCCAGGGCCCTCTCAAAGGAATGTAGATCAACACCTCTGCATTGATATAACCCAATCTGGGTTCGCACGCCTGTTAACCCTAATGACAAGCTAACGATACACTGGAACACATATTTTATAGCTCTGCATCCAGTGCATTCGGTACAAGAGTTAAGCTCTATATCGCGCATTTGGTAAATAATCAGCATGTATGTACCCTGTCGATAAAGATGCCTTTGCTATGACGTATCGAAGTCGTTCGCAGTGGAAGGTGTCATCATATCTGCTGTTTGTTGGTTAGTAATCGTAGCTCATGTAGGAATATCAGGAGAACACAAGAATTATTGGAATGAAACACCGAATTCATCCGACCACCCGCTGGGTGGTACGCTGCGCAGTGATAATATGACTGCTGAAGAGCATTTGTTTGGTAACACTGAAACGCGGGGCGAGCAAAACCTCCGTCGCACAGGAAAGCTTGCGACGGCCGGTGAGAGATAATGTGTCCTGTGCTTTCTAGGTGACGGCGCTCCAATCGGAAAGTACCGAGGATTCGTTAACTTCTTTGTGACATTCGTTGATGAAGATTATCCGAAACGCTCACCTATTCTCATCGCGACGTCGGACTGTGACGAAAACTATGAAACTGTGGCGGCTGTTCTGGCGCCCCTTGATAAGGAGATTGCGCAGCTACAGGCGGATGGACTTACATTTAATGGCGAAAGGCGAAAGCCCACTTTCTTTCTGGCTGGGGATTACAAGTTCCTTTTGACGGCATGCGGCTTAAATGCCGCCAATAGCAGATACGCATGTGTGTATTGCGATATCGATAACGCCAGCTATTGGAAGGGCGGTGGCGGCAACAGGCGGAAGTCGCTAGTGCGTGGTAAGTGTGGTGCCGTGAGCGAGTACCTCTTGAAGGCTATACCTATAGACCGAATCGTAGTGGATCACTTGCATATATTCCTTCGCACCAGTGACAAACTTTTCAAACTTGTCTTCTCTGAGGTACCAGAATCAAAAGCCAAAGACTTCGTTACGCAGATGAGAGACTCCATAACTTGTCGTGGTAAGATTCAGGTCCGTGACGGCCAGGTGTGCTACTCGAGCCTGGATGGCAATGACAGACGGCGCATCATCGCCAACACGACAGACACGGAACTGCCGCAGACATTTCTGGGTAAGCAGCGAGGCCTGCAGATTAAGTGCTTTCTGCTGCGCTATCTGGCAGTGCTGACGGTAGTGCGAGATTCAGCGGACCAATTCGCGGTGAAGCGCGAGTGCGATGCTCTGCGAAGGATGTTTCTGGCCCTGTTCCAGACGAGGATGGTCACTCCGTATTTCCATGGTTTGTTTGTGCACTGTCACGAGGTTGTGGCTCGGGGCGGAAATATGGGAACTTTCGAACAGCAAAACGATGAGAAACTGAATCATATCGTCATGTCCGCTTTTTTCTCTGTCACAAACTTCAAGGATGGACCAAGGCAGATAACGCAACGGCGAGCTCGTGTCTTGAAATGTTCTGTGGGAAAGGTTTAGCGCAGGGAGGCAGGGCCGAGCTGCTTGTGGGAATTTTTTATCACGGTATGCATATATACAGCCCCCTAGCCAGCCTCGCCCCCCGCTTGTGCTTGGTTAGCGTACGGCAACTCATCTGACATGCTTATGATGTTTGGAAACGTTGGTGTGAAAAATCTGAGCTCTGTGATGCATGGCTCATGGAAGTAAAGTTGTTTCAGAACATAGGTTTGTGTTCAACTGAAAAAGTACGTGGAATTTTTTTCTTGGGATCCGCATATGGATGTAAGCATATGAAAGCCCAATTAATTCTGGTCTCAAATCTGGGTGCGATCTCTGACGTTTTCAACTCCTTGAATGAAAATTTGTCGGTCCGCGCGATGGTCCGACACGTCCCGGTAGCCCTGAATACGGAGAAACGTTCGTGTAGTGTTTCTTTCACCTGTTAAAGTACGTGGGCATTTTTGATCTTGGGGGCATAATATGTGGCTTAAAAGATGAAGAAGAAGCTGATATATCATGAGCTGCATGCGATTCCTTACAAAATGGTCTCCTTCTGATCTTAATCTTATTTCTTCTGAAAAATGTTGCCCATTTCGGCCGTCGCCAGGGCCACGACAGTAGTTGCCGACTTTGCCGCCAGAGGCGCCACCAGTATCGTGGCCGCCGCTGGACCCTATCGCTGATCCTGAAGCATATGCTGTCAGCCGCGCAGCTTTCCAAGTTTTTCACATAGAAAAGATAAGACTGAAGGGACGGAAGAGTGATAGGTCTAAAGGAAGGCACCTACCCTAGGAAGTAACCTGCACGGAAGCCCAAGCGAGGCATTGTGGCTCGCACTTCCCGTGCAACTCTTGGATCTACTCCAACGAAGTGCTCGTTAATTCGTCAGGGGAGGCCTCAGGTACACCTCGGCGAGTGGACCTTCCGCCCTGACTGGTTTCACGAATGTTTCGAAAGATGGTGGAAGGACCCTGCTCACGTACATGTCCGTTAACATCATGTCTCCAAATGACAACCTTGACCTTCTTGTCAAGGACGAGGAAGGCTAGGTCCTCCCACCCCTGGCAAAAGACCAAGAGGACCAAGAAGAGTGAGTCTTTCCTCATAACAGAATAAAATGAAACTCATAGGCCAGACTGCTCTGACAGGCAGTGTGATAGTTCTCACAAACAACTGTTTACCGGAATGTACCTGAACGCAACCACTAGTGGGACTTTCTATCTCTTTGTGAATGCCAGAGTACCCACAGTGTCAAAGTGGGCACCCGTAATAGTTACGTGGACACCCGCCAGAAATGCTGCTTTGGTTACTGTCAAAGAGGCTTGAGTTACTCTGGTGCTTATTTGAGCTCCTTCGATATTTATCTGGACCCTTCTCAATGTTTCGTAGCACCTTAAAAACCAAACTTACGCCGGTACTTACAAGACTATATGATTCCAGTCATGTCAACATACAACATGCAGCAATCATGGTGCCAGCCTAATACAATTGCTGTGCAAGGGCGGGTGTATCTCTCTCTCTCTCTCTCTGTCTGTCTGTCTGTCTGTCTGTCTCCCCTCTCTCTCTATATATATATATATATATATATATATATATATATATATATATTATGTTCTGTTTGAAATACAAATGCAAACACAAATGTGAAAAACTAAAATAAACTGCCGTCCGTCAGAATAAAGTTGGCTAAATCCATTGAAAAACCCCATTTTTCTGGAGGGGGGAGTCAAGTCGTCGTGCTTTTCGACTTGGTCCCTTCCCCAATATTTCGCAGAAAACGACATCTGCAAATATTCCTTGGCCTGCATCCGATAGTGGCGTCACACGACAGTTGTCATTAGGACACGACCATCTGGAACGCAGGATAACCGGAGGAAATAGCTTTGGACTTCCTTAATTGTAGAATTTGAGACATAATGTTATTTACAGGTAGGCATGTAGGACTTCTAGCTGCATCTGGGCCATCTCGATTCAAAAAGCCTGTTGCGGGACAACATTCTCTTTAAGAGTTCCATCTGTTGCCCTATCGTGCATTTTCACGAACTCGGCGTACAAAAAGGGAGCCTACTCTGCCCCCTTGCCTTTGGAGAATGAAAACCAGTAGTTCCGAAAGCAAATGCTGACCTGATCATTCTCTTTTTGTCAGAAAGGCAGCTTTGTTGCTCAGGCAGGATGTGTAGGGAATTTGAGGCCAAAGACGTTTGCCGTTCGGCAATTTCTTCGTCCGGAAAAAACAAACGGAAAAGATCATCTGTCGGCTGATTTTAGTAGTACAACTAATCGCACGCTAACTCGTTAACCCCAGTAAATTGTAAGTTAACCAAATCCCTCTATGAGACCAAATGCTTCAAAGATTTCCTTGCGGTACTATCACTAACTCGGAATGGAAATTACGTCAGATAAGGACATTTACCTAAAACTGCCTCTTGGCCTCGTAGGGCCTGGTGATTGGAAATTACGTCAGATAAGGACATTTATCTAAAACTGCCTCTTGACCTCTTAGGGCCCGGTGCAGACAACCGGAGCGCTAGTCGCTGATAGTGCCCAGATCCTTTGTGAACGAGCTGGCCTTCGTATACTGCAGATTGCAGATTGTCGCTGTTCAGTTGCTAACAGCCCGTGCTCTAGTCCGGCCGCGATAGCCGGACGTGGACAGACACAGCCATGGACCTCCACTGCATCCTCTGGTCTCTCTTCAAAGGTAGGAGGTGGAAATCTTTGGTTTCACGAAGATGTTCCGTTTTTTACCATTGGTGGGCAAACGTCACTCATCCCTCGCTCGTTTGGAGTCTTCTGTTTAACGAAGACGTTAAGGGGAGGTGTTCGAATCCATCTGACTATTTCCACACCCAGCGTCTTAGATCTGCGAGGGAAAAACAGCGTGTTGTGCGTGACAAGATCTTTTGACTAGGGTCCCGTTTTGAGGTCTCAGGTCATCTAACAATCTTCCACGTCGGGTGAAAGATAAAAAATTATCAGAAATTGGTGTTTTTTTCGATTTAGACACAAATAAACGCCAAAGAATAAACGATGATGAAACAAAACAGATATATTTAGGTTTGTCAATCAATTATGAGACCATCTGCTTCCCACATAGCTGTGTTTCACCCATGGAGTCTGATCCAGGTCATGCTAGGTTAACCCTATTCAAGGAGGGCTAGACGGTATGGCCGATTCCCGGCAAAGGGGGAGGGATTCGGCCCCCCGAGATTTCGAGAACTACTCGTCCGATTACATCGCAACAAACGGGAATCGATTCTCCTTGACATAAACTACGTTTTTATTGAGACATATTTTTGAAATTTTGAAAAGGTTGGGCAAAAAAGTCAGAATGGGGCATATTTATGGACTTGCTATAACTTTGTTGTTTATGGACCGATGGTCATGAAATTGGCATGAATCGAGAGGTTATGGATAGGACTTTTACCATTGGTCCATGAATTTCAAATTTTGAGAAAATTCGTGGGCGTTCATGGGTTTTAGAAATAGGAAGATTAGTTTTTTAAAAACTTTGCTTTCTACTAGTCATGCTATGCTGAAGAAGTACAAATTGTATTACAGTGTCTTTAAAATGTTAACATAGGCGGTGCCAGGGACATGAAAAAGGGGAAACTGCCGTGGTCACATGTTCTTCAGATCAACTTACGACCTTTGACCTTAAATGACCTCCAGTGACCCTAGAATCACTTGGAATGATCTTGTGTGCATTTTCTATTATTTGAAACGTTTCAAATCATATGAATTCACTCTTTTTCTAAAACTCCATTTTACTGTTGTTATGATACAGGGTACGCGCATTGACATTTTAGGTCATAGCTCCGAGACCCGACCTGACATCAAACTGAAACGTCGTAGACAAGTAGGGGGCACCCTTCTACGTCGTGTGTATTCTGGGTTTGGCATTAAAAAAAAAACGCTAAAATAAATACTGTAACATCAAATTTTGATTTTGACCTTGACCTGAACTTGTGAAGTCAACTCAGATGAATGACATTGCATTTGTATGTTGCCCAACTATTTACCTATATATTCATATAAAGTTTTGGGTTCTATCTTAAGAAGTCCATTTTTGGCAAACATTTTCCTTTTACCCTGAATGGAACCAAAAATGGCCTGAGGTGCCTCCCAAAAACGTTGCCTGGCTCCACCCTGGAGCAAAATAGAATTACGAAATTTTGTTTAAGTATACGTAAAAGGAATAGCTAGGAAAAGTCACCAAGTCCCGTGAAGCTGCGCCAAAAACCCTGGAACTGGCAAGCAAAAAACCCGAAGGGGGTTGATTCAGCCCCCCGGCCGGGAATAGGGTTAATCGTTGTCCAGTAGGATTGTAGTTTTAAATTTGTTCTCGGGATGCAGAAGTATTTTTGCAGATAATAATAGATGCTGAAGTGAAATGTAGCATCTTTATCAACCTACACCTGCACAATAGCACAATCCTTGTCGAAAGGCATCTCAAGGATCTAAAGGTTATCGAAGGTCATCTTCAGCCGGTACTCAGATTAGCTAAAAATCATTATTTAGATGTGCTGAAAGCCTTTTTTGGGTCGATATCCACCAGAAACTCTGATTTTAGACAAGTCATAGTATTGTAGGTTCAACCCATGGCCGGTGCGGCTTCACCAGTTGGAGCAAAAGTGAAATGTTCTCTGCGTTCCCTCCTATTTTCAGGAAATAAAAGGTTATATGCACCAGGTATTGTGGCTATTGACTTTAAGGTACATTGTTTTTTGGCGATACCTATTTCTCGTCGCATTTGCAAGAACGTAACGTATTTCCCGCAATAACTCATCACCTCAGTTTGCATCTTCGATAGCATCGGCACTGAGGATAAATCTACCAAATACATGTACAATCTTACAGAACGTACAATTTTCAGTCGATTGATATCTATGTTGTTACATTTGTGCACTCTAGCCATCTTAAAGTGAGACAAAAATAAAACTGTTGTGAACCGATCGTCCTGGCGTGCGAAAACGTATGACATGGTTCCCGTCAGACGTCATTGCTCGTTATCATAGCAACGCACAGGCATTTTTTCATCATAGGATGCGGTAAGGACGGCCCCTAGGGTGCACCAAGTTTCAGGTGGATCAAACAAACCATGATGAAGCTATTGTCGGAAATACCCGGTGGGATGGGGGCATTACCCCTCCCCCGCTGTAGTGGAAGGGGTTGACTGGTTGAACAAAATGCATAGTTGTTACATCCGCTGCCCCATCATAAACTTTTTCTCGGACCTCGGGCTACCTGCGAAGACCGGTGTCATGGGTGGGAAATTCGCCATACCTGACCTGGCGTATTTTTGCAACTTTCCCCCAAGCTACTACCATTTCACGTTAGGTCACCGAGTTATGGCGTTATTGTGGAGGGCCTGCAAACCGCTTTTTTAGAGCCTGGCTACATTTCGGCTTCTTTCTTGGGCGTCTGACGAGATACGGGGTCCATTTTGATACCGGACCGTTTCGGCGTAGGGCTGACAACACATATGGTTTTGAATGGTCACTGGGTTTTGCAAGGTCAAGCAAATTCACTGGCCCTATATTATACCGAAATAATTTTAAGCTGATCTTAACGCTTTTTTGGTGCTGATTTCACTTCTAAGCATCATTTTTACCCCTTTTTGATTTTCATAACTAGTATGTGAAAATAAAGCGAAGTTACTGGCACCACTAATGCCAAAAAGATAGTAATGATACGCGACCTTCCATTGGCCTGATTTTTAGCCGGCGGAAAAGAACATTCACTGATTATAATGGTAGATTAATCACAAAACCAAGTCGCTAAAATGTATAGTTTTCAAACCGACTTGCCATAGAATCTTTATGATGATGGGCAAATGACGGGTATGAATGAAGAGGGCAAATGACATGAAATTTATGACGAGGTCAGATGACATGAAACTCTTTTCCAGTAACCCGAGAAGTCACCAGGTGCGCTGAAAAGGTTACGTTGTGTATCATTCAAATATGGAAAAGGTTTGATCTATGATGGTTTTTGTTTTGTCGATCCATGCCATTTAGGAGCAGAATCGGAAGAAGGGGGTAGCAGTTGCCCCTTTCGTCAATGTTTCGTAACATGCGTAAGGAAGAGATCAGATTTGTATTATAGGATCATGTGTCTGTACGTCCGCTGGCAGCAGTCAGGGCTGGCGTTGGGCCCTGGAAAACGCACAGTTAGTGAACAACTTCGGTATTCTATCCCACCATTGGACGACATACTTCACTTAGTTTTCGAAAACATGTCATAACGCTGCTGGTAATTTTTATTGCTGCATTTGCGGCGTTTTGACGATACTTTCCCGGGATTTCGGCACCTGTTCACAATATTGCCTTGTTGCTGGAATTCCGTACATTGCACTCGCCCACGGATTTCCGGTCTCACCACGTCAAACAACGTACCGCTTTTCTCTGTATCATCTCTATGGATCACTGTATTGTCTTGGCGACCGTCATTTCACCAGTCAGGAGGAACGAACAGCACCGAAACCGGACCAGTCATGCTGGCCCGCCACTATGTACCTGATCTACTTTCTCGAAGCACGCAGGGTGGTGGAAAGTCTCGGCGTCTCGTGGATACTGCAAGTTTGCGTCGCATGACGACTACGCACTCTGTATGATATTGCAGTTTAATCGTTGGGCTCGACGACAAGTGCATAGCTTGTTTCCACGCTGCATGACGCAAAAACCATGGGTGGGCGCGACACAACACGCGACATGTTTTGCGACAAACGGCTATTGACGTACACTGCGGTGCTTTGCGGTCACGGGATTGCCAGCACCGCTTGTTGTTCGCAAACAACAGTGGCAATTCGGAAATGCTCGCAAACAACATTTTCGTACTGTCACCGCTTGCCCGTGACAAACATCATACACATCAAAGAATGCTCGGATATTGCGGGTACAATTTGGGTCATAAATAAGAGCGGCTTCAACCAGCCTGAACAGTGGTTACCGCATCTAAACCCGCCGGAGCCTAGACGATGTTTTGCGCTTCACAGCTCTTTTGTCTGCCGCGGGGGCCAAACATGACACTGTACAGAGCACTGTAACTGCCCCGCACAAGCCAATGGTAGACTGCAGCGGGACGAAGACCAACAAAATCGTTCACGAGCGAAACATTTGGGAACGATGCACGTGCCGTTCCGTCAGACCGTTTAGGAACAGGACCGGAACAAAGTTTTTACGACAGACACGCAAACAACATCCCAACCATCCACAACACGAGGATGCTTGTCGCTTTCCACATCTGTGCCGGTAATGCTATCAGCAATGCCTTGAGGCTGCAGTGGAGAGCAATAAATACACCACGCACACTGCCTGATAAACTTCCCAGCCCATATAGAATAAGGGACGCAACCCCTCCCTTCCCCGCCTTCCATGTACGGGCTGGAGTTAAGATGCATTATTTCTATTTTATGACCAGCAATTCATTGCATTTAACCATGGTCCCGGCAGAGGGGCTGAATCCGGCCCCCTCGGATTTTTTGCTTGCAAATTACAGGGTTTTGACGCAGTTCCACAAAACTTGGTGACTTTTTAGAGTAATCTTAGTTACGTACCTTGACAAAATGTCGTAATTCTATTTTGCTCGGGGACGGAGCCAGACAACGTTTTTGAGAGGCATCTCAGGCCAATTGTGACCCTGCTGAGGGTCACAGAAGGAAAATGACTCCCAGTTTAGCGTTTTTAAGACAGATCTTACAACTTTATATGGATGTATAGGGAAATAGTTGGCCAAACATGCAAATATAATTTTGCTAGCCTGAGGTCGCTTCACTAGGCCAGGTCAAGTTCAAAATTAAAATTTCGTTTCATGATAGTTATTTCGGCTCTGTTTTTCCAAATGCCAAATCCGGAATACATATCACTTAGAATGATGCCCTCTACTTGTGTACCAAGTTTCAGCTTGACATCAAGTGGGGTCACGGAGCTATGACCTAAAACGTCCGTGCGCGTAAGTATCCTCTATAACAACGGCCGTAGAGTGGAATTTTAGAAACAGAGTTAATTCAGATGATTTGCAATGTGTTCAAAAAAAATATGAAATGCACGCAAGATCATTCCAAGTGACGCTTAGGTCATTTGAGGTCATTTAAGGCCAGTGGTCGTAAGCTGACCTGAATAATATGTGAACATGACAGTTCCCCCTTTTTCATGTCCCTGGCACCGCCTATGCTAACACTAAACAATCACTGTGATACGATTTGTACTTCTTCAGCATATCATGGCTAGTAGAAGCTAAAAAGGCGTTGTTAAGTTTTTTTTTTAATTCAGTTTTTGAAAAAAAAACTAATTCTCCTATTTTCGAAGCCCTGTGAACGCCTCCAAATTTTCACAAAATTTGGAATGTTTTGACCAACGGTAAAATTCCCACTCATGCTCTCTAGATTTACTCCAATTTAATCCAAATCGGTCCATAAATAACGGAGCTATAACAAGTCCAAAAAAGCCCCATTTTGATTTTTGTTCCTTCCGATACCCACCTCTTTCCAAATTTCGAGGCCTTCTTTTTTTAAAGATGTAGTTGACGTCATGGCAGATCGATTGCCGATTGTTTCAGTGAAATCGGATGTGTAGTTCTCGAGACCTCGGCGGGGGCAAACCCCCCCGCGCCGGGAATCGGCCATACCGTCCAGCCCTCCGGCAATAGGGTAAAGCTGAGTCCGTGATTATATGAAATGTTTTTGTCTCGAGAAAGGCCGTTTCTACACTCTGCAAGCAAAATGTGCCCAAACTGTTTGCTGTAGCTTCCCACACCAATATCCTGACGGGTTTGGCCACAGCTACATGCCTGAGGAGTCAGCCTGCGATCAATGTCTTCCCTCGGTGCCGTGCGTCTGTGGCTGGCTCTTCGCACAGTCCGCGAGCCGTGCTCTGTGCCAGAAGTCTCCAGGTCATTCATCTGCATGGTAGTCATGACGTTTAATGCAGAGGGCACGGAAAGTTCTAAATCGACTAAGGCATGCCATCTGCGTCTTTAGCGAGACCGCTAAAGACGTGCAGCAGTGCATTTTCTATTTTCCCCCTTTTTACTAGACATTTACCAATAAGGTGCAATGGTTTTTATGTTATACTTTCCATATGGTTTTGTTTATAACGTAATGTTCTTTTACAATGCCTACCAAAAGAAGACAAACTGATTAGGGATGGGATGGTATTTCCAGAAGATCAAACAGTACTTCGTGCCCTAGGGTGGAAATTGTTATGGATGGAGAAATTTTTGCTAAGGGCCGGGTAACTTACTGACCGAAACGGTTTGGAAGTAAAAAACACACAAGACGAGGACGAAAATCCGTAAAATCCCTTCATCCGTGATACAAACACATCGTCTTAATCACTCCACAATACTCTGCATAATTATGACTGGAAACAAAACAGTCCTTTCATCACTTTGTTTCTGCGTCCGATTTCGATACCAGAAGTGTGCCACTGAAGTATTCAGGAGAAAATCGTTCTAGAAGCATTACGTAGTGCAACACTGAACGAACGGATGCCCAGGCAGTAGCTGGCGTCATTTTAACCGGTCATTGGTGCCCTCATATATCTGGGGTTGTCATTTCAACCCCCAAAAAGTTCACTTTCAGCGCACCAGTCGGACACTCTAGCAACAAAAACGTGCTTTTGCAGTCAAAAAGGGCGCCCTCAGGGTACCACGGGGCATCATGACAGCAAGAGGTCACCGTTAAAATACAAAAGGGCGGTTTCGAAGCACACGATAGGCATCCTGAAGGTACCATTAGACCTTACGCTATTACCGTAGGATTCCCTGAAGGTACCAGAGGCGTGCGCTGGGCTGACAGAAAAAGTACACCTATCGGTATCGAACGGGCACTGTCGGAGCGCCAGGACGACACCAAAGCAGCAGCAGCAAAGGAACGCCATGGCAGAACCAGAGGGACGAAATCACAGCACCACAACGATGCCCTGATGGTAAAAGGACTGTCTACCGCGACTTGGTTCATGAGGGTTTCTGTTATTCTCGGCCATGGCGGATGACTTCTGGGCCCGTGCAGGGGATTTCTGAACTACAGGCCCAACAGTAATCGTGTATAAAGTGCGCTGCGGCTCAGTGGTGTTACCTTTCATTTGGTTGGCGCTGATGATGCCATCTACCACACTCTCCAGGACTTGGACACAGTCCAGGACAATACATCTGAAATATTTTCAGCTTTTCTTGTCACCTTGATCCATATCTGACAGGAAACAACATACAGTATTGCAGATTATATCAAATCAAAGACGGCATATGCCACAATTCTTCACAGGAGGGACTCTGTTGTCTGCACGTCGGATAGTATTGACCTGGGCCTCTCCAAGGCTGATTTTGACCCAATATTTCCTGCCAATTTCGGTACGGAAAACGGGAAAATTTTGAAAAAGACAACGATGATTACAATTGAGGCCAAGAGCCGAATGAGTCTAGCGTCAATTAAAAGGGAACAAAATGGAACTGAGCAGCCCGGCCCGGCCGTGATGGTTTCTGGAGGCCAATAATGTTGTAGCTAATGATGACAAAATCGGGAAAATTCTGCCAGAAGACAGCTCAGTCCGTTGAATTTGATGTGGGCGAGTTTGCAGTAGGCTGGTTCCAAGGTCTTTTTTCCATATAGTTTTTCAGGGAGTAATGTCCTCATTCTTTGACCAATTTTTCCCTGCCCTTTTCCGAACCTTTCAGTAACGGCAGCGATCCAAATCAAGGACGTATGTAATGTTTAAGCCGGCAATGGTTAAGATGCAAGGTACTGAAACAGATGAATAGATATCCGTTTGTATTGCGGGCTGTATAAAGGGAAAGTAATGATGCGAGCAACAACGAAGTAGGCCCCACTCGCCATGCGACCCACAAGGCTCCACAGTGGAAGCTCTCACAAACCATTATTTACATGGCTGTGCCTGATCAAAGCCAGTGGTGGGTTTTCCGATCTCTTTATGAGTGTCAACATCCAATACACCAAGAGTGTCAAATGGTTGAGTGGGCACCTATCGGTAGTGTCGTTTTGTGTATCTTTCGGAGAGGTCTGAACTTTCCCAACACTCATTTGGTCTCCTTCGATGGTTATCTGAGCCTTCCCAATGTTTTTTTTTTCGCAACCTAGAAGTAAATTTTCATAGACGTAAATCCGTTAGTATTGTTTACTCGAAATTTTAAGGGTCAACGCGGTCAACGGTATCTGATGACTTTCTCCAGCAAAGACCAATGTCAAAACCTCAAAACAGTGCTGGAGTCTGCGCCCCCCAAAAAAGGCTGCTAAACGACAGTGCGGTTATCCTTCTCCTAAATTGTTTCCCGTCAAGTTTTGACCGTACTCAGGTGTTCATGTCCCAACATTGATCGTTATCCTGCAGGTGCTGTTCCAGTGTTGATCGCACTGGTGCTGCTGGTACTTTGGGACATCAGAAGACGCGGGTACTCAACAGAGATCGGTTGGCGAGACCTTTTCAAACTCTACGCTATACGGCAATTAGCGTCCATCAGAACTCGCATCGTTACTCGCAAATTCGAAAAGGATGTTCGGCGCTTCCAAGAGGTGGGTTTGCTTTCAAAATAGCTGGAAAAAAACCCATGTTTCTATAAAGTATTTCGTATATTCTTCCCAGGCTATTGAGTTATCTATTTTTCAAAAACTGTTTATTCCGTTGTTACAAAAGCTGCAATAGCCAAACATCTGATGGGTTATTCATCTAAGAGATGAAAGAAATTCATCACGCTCATTTCATGTATCGAGGTAAATTGGACAGCAAGAGGGAAAATAAGCAGAATGTTGACAACGGTATGTTATATTAAACGTTGCAATGGGGGATGTGAAATTCACGATAAAAGCAAATCTACTCTGCTACTCTTACGATACGTGAATACGTAACACGAAATGTTGACAGTAATCTGATAATCTTAAAAAAAAAAACACGAAACACCAGTGCGTGAGAAGGCTGTGTGTTGTTTTGGGGGATAGCGTGATCGTGTGACACGGCCAAAAAACAGACCTCCCGGAAAGAGCGAGGATTCAGGCGTTGTCTGCCGGTGTGGCGGCACCACGGAGCCAATGGATTAGCACGATTCCGTGTGGCGTCCAGGACCTTCCATCTTTTTTCAAGTTTTAGAAAACAGACATTGGGAAACGTTTCTGGTACTTCTAATCAATGCTGCTTCCTTTTCATTCCTACCAAGCCGAAACGTCGGTTTGTTAGGCATTTTGCTTCTCTTTTGTTTCATGTGCTGTTGACACCTTCCTATTAACCATTCAACTCACTCCTGCATTTATAGTACGGTGTATGGTAGTTTCATTCAATGATCTGAACAAAGTGCATGTGAAATAAAGACAACATAATTTTGTTTGACATTCGAGAAACGGGGGCCTTTCGTGCGCTCATAGTACGGTGAGTTACTACTATTAGTTATTATTAGCTCGTTTTTCTGATTTAGATTTAAAATGACACAGCAGATCTACA
This sequence comes from Capitulum mitella, assembly GCA_030062745.1. NCBI lineage: Eukaryota > Metazoa > Arthropoda > Thecostraca > Pollicipedomorpha > Pollicipedidae > Capitulum > Capitulum mitella. The sequence continues at coordinate 23,604,299 of CP099843.1, forward strand.
GGATCATCCTGGGTTATTGGGTATCGACGCTTCCGCCAAGGGCATACGTAGCATCTCATCTCGGTTGTCATGGGTGGGGGCGGGGGGAGGGGGGCGGAAATTCGCCATGACCCAAACTCGTACCCGGAATTTTTTGGTCACAGGAAGACCATAATTTACTGCACTACACCGCCCCGATCTTGGTGTCAAGCAGGGCAAAATTAAAATGAATCCTTAGACAAAATATAATCATGGTCTTCACAGTCGTTCCCTTCGTTTTTCTTCGTTTCCAAATTTGGATAGTTGACTAACTGCATGGTGGTAAATAGACATTCAGGCATTTGGCATAATTATTAGGGTATCTCACTTTTTGCAAAAGTTTTCAAAGGCTGGTCATTACCCGTACACCCTGTTCCTCATTTCAATGGATCAATCTGGGCCAATTTTCAGAGTTTTCCCGCGGTAAACTCTTTTTCCGTTCTGCTTTAAAAGTTCCGGCGACAATTTGGTGCTGCACGTATTGTCGCACTGCAGTCTGCGCCATCGCGAGTCGTCAAGAAGCTTCGAGGTGTCGCGTGGAACCGCAGCGGGCGAGGACAGACCGCGACGGAGCGCGCTTATTGGCTTATCGGCGCACTCCGGCCGCGCCGGAATCTTTAATGAGCGCTCCTGGTTCTTGTTTATGGTGAATTATTTGAGGACCGCGCCATGAGCGCAGGAGAGATCTTGGCCCGGACTGAGGAACGTAATTGTTATTGTGTTCCTGTATCAGCATCAACCTTGTTCGTGTCCCAGAGGCATTTAGCTATTTCATGGTCCCGAGTAAGCTTTAAACTCTGGGAAAAGCCGCAATAGGGCGGAAACAGATGGAAAAAGCCACAAAAGGGCGGCGTGAGGAGGTCGTATGGCTCATGAGCCATTAAACATTCATCAGACATTCAAACAAGAACAGCTGAGGTCACCAATGGTCGACCGACTGCATCCGCCACTACCGAGACAAAGGAATCTGCCCAGAGTAAGAATGTCAAGTCAAAGACCGCAGGAACGCTTCGCCGCAAACAAGGAGATGGCGGGGCGGCGAAATGTCGCCATGACTCCAACGCAGACCTGGAGATTCTTGGGCACAAGAGGGAGCACCATGAGTACGGCACTACACCGCCCCGATCTAAGTGCAAACAAGGCAAGAATAAAAAGAAATCGAAAGTCATTGATCAATGCCGTCACAATTGTTTCTTTTGTCTTTCTTTCTGACACTTAACTATCTGAGCAATTGCATAGCAGTAAGCTTATCCAAACGTGTTGTTTGCATAGGGAGCAGAACAAGTCGATGCGAAGGAGATGATAGCCCACAAGACCAAAGGACCTACTTCGGAGGGCCCAGCGGCCTTTCACTTGTATCATGCAGGTCCTATAAGTGCTTCAAGGTCCTAAAAATGCTTCAGGCGTACACAAAGTACCGGAACATGAAGGCAGTGGCAAGGGGAGCAGAGAAGACGCCGGGATTCTAGAGCCTCCCTTTTAGCTTTGTGACCTGATCCCAGGTAATTCTTTGAAAATGATGAAACAGCGCAGCTGCGTCCAGTTAAAGTGGCAGGAAGACCAAGAAGAAGATCAAGTGGCAGAGAGTGGTACCAGCGGATGCGCTCAGAACAACAATCAGGATTCCTGGCTGGAAGAGACAAAGTAATGGAGCAAACGTTCAAAGCGTTAAAAAAATGAAGGCGGCTAAGTAACGATGGAATCGGTTTCAAGTTCAGAGAATGGCGACGGAGAAGAAGAAAAGGAATGGAGGGCAGAAACAAGCACTGCTTCCCGTAGAAGAAGAAAACTCTGTCTGCCAACAGAGTTGTCAGACACGTTCGACAGACTGCAGTTTAGTTAGAGGCAGTGGACCATGGCTCCAGCTCACACGATTACCGCAGCACGCGACGACATTTCCAACATGACTGTCGGAAATCGCGCTACACCGGGAAGCCAAGAGAGCGCGGATGAACAATGCAGATGCTATAAAACACGATTTCAGTATTCCTTCTCACCCACTAGTTAACTTTGATACGAAGTTAGTCATGCCCAAGGGGGAAAATTCAAAGAAAGAGGATCTGTTCTGACCAGTGTCGGTGACCAACTTCCCCAGCCTTGGGATCCCCAGGTTTGAAGAGTATGGGGTTGATCTGGCTAAAGTGACCGGCATCATTTGTGACACGTCTGCGTCAAACTCCGGCTGGAAATCGGGCGCTACCTGGAGACTGGAAAAGGACATTAGTCACGGCGAGCTTGCGTTGGAATGCCACAAGCACATCCACGAACTTCATGCATCACATGCAGCGAAGTCCATTTTGGGGTAAGCGAAAGGACTAGCCGGGTCCTTGTATACGGGTTTCTAGTTCAGAAGACAGTAAGCGTGTTGGCTTGGGCGCAAGAGCATCTCATTTCAGCTACCCATCCTAGAGATGACTACAGACAGTTGTGTTTTTTGCCACGTATCTGACTGAGCAACTGTCCGAGAAGTACCAAAGGCGTCGACCTGGTGCAGGGAGCGAAGCGCGCTTCATGGCAAACACGTTGTACATCTTTAAAATGGACTTACTTAAATCACAGCTGGAGCCCTCGAAGGAAGCATCAAAGAAGACAAAAATCGCCTTTTTCATCGCTCTGCGCCATGTGCAGTACATGGTCAGAGCTGGATTGCCTGCTGCTGTCGCCACGGACGACCTTACATATTTCCGAGAGAGGCTTGAGCCATCGAGCCTGCCTGAGTTCCGAACGATCGCTGCCGTAGTCATAAAATCACTGCAGCGACACGCAGCTTACGCAGGAATCATCCGCAGTGATCTCCCTTCTCAAAAGGACACAGGCTGTGACCCAGTCTATGTAGGCTGCCTGGCTGCCATATCCTGGCAGGAAACGGGCCAGGCGACTACGAACATCTGCAACCATCTTCATCCGTGGTGAATACAGTACTCAACTGATGAAATTCTATGGCATCCATTCACTCTTTAATGCTCCAAAAACGCAATTTTACGCACTAAAAGACGAAAACTGGACAATATTCTTTGCACTTTTCTCAGCAATGGCAAATTTATTTGCCGCTTTTCCCAAATGGCCAAATCACTAATTGTTCCTGTTACGTACAAGACAGCACCCATCTGGCGAAACGCATTTGCTATGTAAACGCGTTTAACGATTACAAGTCACAGCCCTCTACGGGTAAGAATTTTTCACCACCCTCTCTCATCCATTCAGCTAAATGTTCCCTCACTCCCTGTTACCCACGAAATTCAGTTTTTAACCATACCCTCCCTTTATACCATAACCGTAACCTTACCTTTTATACTCAAAATAAAAAAGTAGCCATGTTTCACTCACAGCCTACTAACCTTGTTCTCAAAATTATCTGGCGCAATCAAAATTTAGAGCTACAAGACAACGTTTGTTTACGTGGAATCTGGACGCTGACTGGCCATCGTTCGGACCAAAAATGATAAATAAGCGTAAAGTACAACGAGACCTATATAAATAAAAATAAAATAAAAAATATCGATATTCATAGAAATTTGGTATCAGCAAAATATAAACTAGTGGAATAAGTATAAATTTAATCACAAATTTAAAATAAAATTGCAATTGATAACTTAATAGTTAGAAATATGTCATTTATCCTATTAAAAATTCAGTGACATATAATAGCAGCATAACACTGCATGCTAATAATATAGCATTAAAACAAATGCATATAAAATAAGATGAAATTTATAACCATATATATGAAGCCTTTACCCTTTTTAATATCTAATCAGTATCTTCAGAAATATCCGGCGTTAACAGGATTAACCTTGGAGGCGCTACACCCTTTTTTGCTGTAGAATATTGTTGTTTTCCGTCGGCCGTACAGCACGGTAGCAGTGCATGGTATGACGTCATGATTTTATTGTTATTATTTAAGAAATGGAGGTATTTTAGATAATATAAGAAAGAGTGCAATATTTTTCACGATGGTGGTAGTTATATCAAGGCATGTTCCAAATTCATGGTTCACAAACCTTTATTTTAGCCATGTTCTTGTTATTACAACCAGTTTGTTTTAAATATTTACAAAATTTACGTGCAAGGGAACGAATCTCAGACAGTCTAGTTACCTTTAAAGTATCTTGCAGTCTGGCCCACGCCCCTGTGGAACAAGTGCCAGCACGGAATCAACCGCCAACTGCCGTTTAACTGCCGATGCACGTAGTTTGAAAAGTGGTTTGAAGAGTTCGACTACGCGGCAGTCGTGTGAACGCGTGCGCGCACACGGGCTTGACGTCATGAAGTGACTCGCCTTATTCGGCACCAGGTGGTAGCGCGACCGACGCGCACTGTGAACCAAGAATGGGAGAAATATAGCTCCATCTGCACCTGATGACCCGTATCATATAAATATGATAATAAAATATAAAAGAAAAATAAATGAGCTAAGACCATATAAAACCAGCGCAATATGACTCCCACTCACTGTATGACCCGTCTTTATCGAATCTAAAAAATTTAAGGGATTCAAAGTTTTATCGGTGTACGAAATACTGCATGGCTCCAGGAGCCCATCAAAAAGTGCGCGAACCTTGGTGACTACTGCAGGATGTGGGAACTCGTCCTCAACCTAGCCGTAAAAAGTAATGGAGAAGAGCGTCGTGTGAGCCTCCTCCAGGAGCTAATTGACAAAACTCACGATGAAGAACAATCGCAGGCACTAATTCCGATCGTCAGCTGGCGAAGGCAGATTTACAAGCACACAAAGGAGGACGCAAAGTGTCTGTAGGCAGAGTCGCAACAAAGTTGACTCTATGATTTGTACAACGTATGTTTTGGTCGAGAGCATAGAACAGATCGCTTACGCTCTTAGCGTTGCAACAGAATAAAGCTGCAACATCATTGTTTTTCTTTTTAGCTATGTCGACTATGATTAAGCACGTGGCGTTACCTGCACATGGAGGTCTCCATTTCTTGCCAGCACTGAGCTAACCAGTTGTTCATGACGGGAAGAGAATGGAGACTTCTTATATCCTAAACATGAAGTACGATTTGCAGTGCCTCCAAGGCGACTGCTTTTACATCTCTGAGTACAATACGTACCTACACATTTTCTCCTCCCCCCGCTGGACCCACCACTGCATTTTGCAAGACATAAGATACTCGGGAGGCGTTCCCAGATTACCATCACCAATCGGAAAGCCCATATCCTTCAATACTATATGGATTTGTCAGACAGAGAGGTTTTAAAAGGTGGAGTCTGCAGTGTGGCAAAATGCAAGTTTTCACGAACTTCTGAGGGACAGCACGAGGGGAGTTTACCGCGAGAAAACTCTGAAAATTGGTTCCGATGGTTCCAATGAAGTGTGAAACGGCGTGAAGGGTTGGCGAGGTGTCTCTGAAAGCTTTCGTAAAAAGTGGAACACCCTACTTCTCATGTATACTATTCCAAGCTTAACTCTTTTATCCGAAGCGCTTTGCAGTCAAGCCAGAGCAAGTTTAAACCTGTTATCCCCCAAACCGTCGGGGAAGAACGGTGCCAGTCTACATCCTACAGTGGTGACGAGTCAATAATGCCAACATGCTCAGTGCAAATTTCTCATGTTTTTGGAAGTATCACGGCCTCGCTATGAGAAAATTCACACTGGCAACTGTTTCGACCTTCTTTCCGGACGGCGATATTTTTTGACCCGTATTCTGAACTGATGCCATTGTGATTGTCAGCACGGTAACCAGTGTAATAAATTCTCCGGATACGTTTTTATTTGATGCCAATGGCTCCTTCGGGAATACGAAACATCTGCGGACGTGCTAAGCACACATTCTTGCATGGATTCCTATTGTTGCACGTGATTGAGCAAATCCACATCACGACTGACTTAGTGGGAAAAACCTATCGTGCCGCCATAGGTGCCACACGACCGTGTGCCTATACCGGCCAGTTGCCAGCTGATATGCGAGCTAATCATCGAGCGCCGAGGGGCCTCGAACCGGTCATAAGAGGACGGGGAGACGGAGACTCTCTGCCAACTGAGCTATCAATCACTTCGACTGTGTTGAACTCTTAGACCCACCTGCCGACTTCGCCCTCCGGCCATTGCAGGTGCAGGCCGAGGTCCTGATGTCCCGAATTCGCCGATGCGAGAACACGGCGTACGGGAGAGACCACGGCTTCTCCTCGATCCGCAGCGTCGACGACTTCCGCCGCAGCCAGCCAATCACCGACTACGCGGCCGTGCAGGACAACGTCAAGCGGGTGGCCGAGGGCGAGAAATCGGCGCTGCTCGGCGAGGAGGACACGATCGCCATGTTCCTCTCCTCGTCGGGAACGACCGGCAAAAACAAGCTGATTCCGGTGTCGGCCGAGGCGACCAAGGACATGCGGACGCAGCTGCTGTACGGCCCTTTCCAACAGGCGCTACGGAGAGACCTAGAACCTTGGAGCCTGAGGAGGTATCTGACCGTCAACAACGACTTCGCCGTGACGTACACCAAGGCGGGACACGTCATCAGCGCGGTGTCCAGCGTGCTCACCAGAAGCAACAACGCGACGATTAGGAAGCTGTACACCACGCCGCCGGCTGGCCTCCAGGTCAAGGCTCTGTCCGAGTCCTACTACATTTACGCGCTGTTCGCCCTCCGGGAGAAGCACATCAACACGATCGTCGGCGTATTTCTCCACAACCTGCTGTGCTTCATGCGCAGGATGGAGGTCTGTCAGAAGGACCTGGTGAACGACGTGCGTAGAGGCAGGATCAAGGAAGACCTGGACATCCCGGATGACGTGCGCAATGAACTGAACGCCGCCCTCAAGCCCATGCCGGAAAGAGCCGGGGAAATAGAGGAGGAGTTTGCGAAGGGATTTAAGAGCATCGTCGCCAGGTTGTGGCCGGATATAAAGGCCGTCAGAGGACTCTGGTCCGGAAGCACAAACGAGATATACTACAAAGAAGCCAAGGAATACGTTGGCCCGGACATCGTCATCGTCAGCTTCACGTACAGCGCATCCGAGGGCTTCATGGGTTCCAACCGGGACTGTACTCGGCCCGGAGCGCCGAGGTACACCCTCTTGCCGGACTGCGCGTTCTTCGAGTTCCTCCCGATTGTCAACGACCACATTCCCGATCTCGAGGACATCAATCCGAAGGACCTGCTGCTGAGTACCGAACTGCAGCTCAACACCGACTACGAGGTCATCCTGACCAACAAGTCCGGCTTCTACCGCTACCGGGTGGGCGACGTCATCCGGGTGGTGGGATTCTACCAGCAGGCACCGCAGGTGGAGTTCCTCTACAGGCGAGTAGCCCTCTGGCAGTAACGGCTGCTACACTTTGTATAAGGTAACCACAGATCCGTTAGAAATTCAATGGGGTCGGGAGCTTTTTTTGTACTCTAATATATCCAAACTTTTATTTGTTCTCTGTGGTAATTTATGCATCTGAAATATTTTCTGTGACGTTAAACTGGCATCGGCATGTTCCCGGTTATACGTAAAAGTCATCGGATGACCTTGCATCTTTGATGATCCCCAAACGTCCCATATGTTTACTGGCAGGTCAAATGTTCTTTGCCGTTTCCACCCATCCTCTTTCCACCCCACTTCATGTGCTTCTAATAGTGTTAAGGTCAACCAGACGCCCATTGTGGTGCTGTCAGGTCCGGCCAGGCCTTGAATGCCGGCGCAGAGAAGCTGTCGGAGGAGGTGTTCTTTCGTGCCCTGCGCGAGGCAGCCGATAGCTGGCCGTCGACTCTGAAGGACCACACTGTGGTCGACAGCGAACTGGTGCCCGACAAGAAGACGCACGTGGAGCCCCACTACGTTCTCTTCGTTGAAGTCGACGGCGAACCGTTGACAGAGGAGCACACGGGAATGGTGAGTGGCTCGAGGTCGGTGAATCCAGGATAAATTTAAATGCACATTTAAACTGACCGTCACAAGTAGCATACATAAAACCAGGTGATGGGTGATATGGAGAAATGAGTTATTGTGTTGTGCATCATATTCCGCAGGTTGATGAGATGCTGCAGCAAAAGAGTGAGCAGTACTCGACGTACCGGAAGCTGAAGAGGATGAGCAAGCTCCGGGTGCACCAGGTGCCACGTGGAACCTTTTCAGAGTTCCGCGAGCACCTCCTGGAGACAACTGCTGTCGCTGCTAGCCAGTTCAAGATGCCGAGAGTGCTGAAAAGTAGCGACAAGGTGGAGTGGTTCATGAAACGCGTTCGCAACTAAGACCAGCTGCTCTTCTGCCGGTTGGATCGTGCGAAGCCATTGCTGTCTTCGCGTTACATACCATGTTTGAATGAAAAGTTGTGAATGGGAATCCCCTTTCTGTGCGTTTTTCTGAGATATTGGCATTGCTGTTCTTTGGAACGAACAGGAAATGAAACTAGTCTAAGGTGCTCTGTGGGTGTCGAAAACAAACGACCCAGGGACATGGATTTTTTCGGGTTCTGCAACGCACTGCATTGGGCGAGGACTGCCTCCGCTCATGGAGAGGAAGTGCACCCGGTCACCAACTGCGAAGAACTCGCTTCTGCGAACTGATTTTGCAGCTTTCCTTATCTATGTGGAAAAATGGCAGAAGATCGCGAAACCCATCACATACGTGGAGCCTGCTGCCAGGAGTACAGGAACACTCGAAGCGTTAGCTACTCTCCCGCACCGTTTATTGAGGTGGCAAGGAACCATGTGGTCATAGGCACTCAGGCTGCACGGAACCCTCGACTCTGACCACTAGGCGGCGAGTCCGATCACACTAGGTCAGGGTAGTTATTTAATGCGACATGCTGAGCCGATGACACCCATTTTAACTCGGATTAGATATCTACTCACACAAACAATATCTCGTCGTCTTAACTTGTTTTGCAACACACGAGGTGTTGTTAACAGTCTTTTAACAAGCAGGGAAATACGAGGCACGCAACTATATGCCTTGCACAATGCGTACCCGCAGCCAGCAATTCTGATCGGGGCCTGAGGGGGCTAAGCTAGGGCTTTGCCCACGTTGGTTTGTGGGCAAAGCCCAAGGAGAACTTGGGTTTTGAGTGGTGTTTGAAACAGGAACGCCAACCAACACTCGATCAAAGCCCGACCGGCTCCCTCCCGGGCAAATCCACCCAAAACCCGAGCATGCCCAAGCTAACTTGGGCTAAGCCCACGCTGCGTAGTGCAGTACCGCTCGGGCTCTGCTTGGGTTCCGCCCGAGTTGCGCAACTGGGCAGCCCTAGTGGACTCGGGCACGGCCCATTGTGTTCTGCTAAGGCGGAGTCCAAACTGCTAAATGGGCCTGCCCCAGCCCGACCGTATCATTAACCGACCGGGGCCCGATCGAGCTCTGTACCGCCGCCCACGCTGCTACCTGGTCTGGCCCAACCTGGAGCATGGGTTGGCCCAATCTGGAGCCCGAGTTGGCCCAGTCTGGAGCCCGGGTTGGCCCAATCTGGAGCCCGGGCTATCCTGGCATGAATCCTGGGCTAACCCATCCCTCTCCAGGGCTGGCCAAACTTAAAGCGCAGGCTGGCATGTCATTGCTAAAGTATTTTCTTCGGTAGCATTCTCAAGCATCAGGAATGAACGCTTTAAACGCACGAAGAACGAACGACAAAAACAGACGAACAGAACGACAGACAGACAAAGAATATGCCGGCGAATACATGCCAAACGTTTTTTTTTGAGGCAAACACTACAACTCGGCTAAGTTGGCAGTTTGAAATGAACTGACTGCTGTAGCAGTCAGCGTTGGCATCAGTCCGAACAGTCGCTATGTTACAATTCCTCAGGCCAAAACAGCACTCACAATCAATACAGTGTCACTTGCTGAACTGAATGACCAAGTCAGCACGTCGTTCGGTTAAAGTTCGCCAAAGGGCACCTCGACCTCTTCTTAGTTCACTGAGGCAAACCCCTACTGCTGCACTGGGGCCACCTCGTCCTGGTGTACTGAGGCCGCCCAAATATGTTGCGCTGAGGCAGCATATTGAGCCTCTAACTAACGAACGGTTCGTCGCACGACAAAAATAAGCACACCGTTGGAAAGCTTGTGACGAGTAGAGCTCGAAACTTGTCTCATATTTAGCTTTATATAGCATGCAAGCAATTTACGCCCTAAATATGTTTTCTCATAGATGCCTGCATGAGACCGAGAAACGGCCTGGATCTCAAGGACTGTGACTAATAAAGTTTAGATAAAGAAACCAATGGACAGGCAAAGGTCCGCAGATGCCGATACACGCCTGATATCTGATTTGTTCAATATATACGCCGAAACGTCGAGTTAAAGACATGGTGATTTTCGCAACGCTGCACGGGGGGCGCCGCTGACGAAGGCGGTATGACATTATCGGGAACTAATTTTAGTGTTCTTTTGTTTTCGCAAAATATCCTATTCCAAGGATTGTTTCTTGATGTTGGTGGTTTTTGGAATGATTTCTTATGCTTGAGTTTTAGAAATACTCAGTAGTTATCAATCTGCACAACTGCGGAACTTTGTTCTCGAAAGTCTGTTTATTTCCAAAATGTGCAATTTTTCGAAACTTTTTGAGCTTCTTTGTATTAGTCACAACTGTGCAAACCAGTTCTGTCATTTTAAACCCAATCTGAGTCATTCATCGCCGATTTTGATAGCAGTGCATTTTGACTCATAACAGTTACTCGCGGCCTGACCTCAGGTCAGTGGCCGGAGGTCACTGAAATTTTCACCGTTGACGGAAACTGGGTGTCTGGATCTCCTCACACTCAAATTGTTTTAAAAAAAATTCCGTAAATTTTTGAAAAACGACGACTTCTGTTGAAAATGGGCTTGCCGTTAGGTGAATGACCTCGACATTTACGAAAAATTCGACAAGGTAAATTCGTTGCATTTATGGAAATCTCTTATTCTTGAAAGTTTTATTGTGATATTACGCACTGCGAAAAAGTTGCAGGGCGCTAAACTTTTTTGGACATAGGTCCACTTGACCTGATCCAGGTCAAATACCTTACATGATCTAACGTCAAAAATTGGATACAAGGCGTAAAAAATAATCAAGCAAAAGGTACACAGAGTTTCGTGGCGATGCGTTTGTTCGTTCTCTCGCAATCTCGGAAAATTTCAGAGGGGCGGCCAACCGCGGCGCCCGTCGGGGGCAGGTTTACAACCGTTTTCAGCGAATATTTTTCCGTCACGGACGTGGTCGCCAGGCCGTGGATTATATGAGGATGTGCCACGAAAGTAGGATGCTTCTTGCACCCACGTCCATAATCTGACGACCCAAAACCAGCCCAGATTACGCCACGCTCACCCGCCCAGCTCATACCGTCCGGGACGGGAAGGCAAATCCCTCCGTCGAGGTGCCAGGCCGGCGCGCGCCGCCGTCCAGACCGTCGTTCGTCGGTCCGAGGGACGAGGCCGACAGTCCTCGGCTGACCCGGGCCGACCAAACAGCCCCGCAGTGGCGCCCATGTCCGCGTGTCCGTGGATCTCGCCTGCGCTGGGAGTGGGCACAAAGAGGATCTGATCAGAACACGAAGCCGGAATTCTTTGGGTCCGACCTACGCTTGGAGCCCCCGGAATACTGCGTTTCAGCTGCGCTTGGAGCCGATAGAGGTGAGTCTGGGTCATGGGGAAGCCGCCGCATCCCAGAGTTGTGTCATCTCTCTGGCGTGGGGTATGACACGTCCAGCACGATGGGACTACGCCCTTGTGCCCTCATTATGCCCTCATTATGCACGCTGGAAGCAGGGCCACAGAAACTACAGAATAATTCACAGAAAGGATATTTGTTATGGCAACACCGAATATTATCAAAGAACCTTGTCGAACTTCATTACGACATGACAATTCCGATGGATCGTGATGAAATATCTAGCGTTGTCACAACGGAAGAGCTGGACTGCTGTAGCCACACCTGTCGTGCGACATGTCTGTCATAATGTCGACATTGGGAAGAGACGTCACCTTCGGCAGCTTCCGGACACCAGGCTCGGAATGCATGGTCCGTCACCGGAAGGTCGAGCGCCGCCTGGCGACAGCTGTTCCGCAGGGCCCCGATCCAAACCAGACGCGACTTGAGCTCAGCCGAACTGTCCCTGTGCTTCAGGCCGCTCAGAACCTTGGCGAAATACATCACCGATTACCTACCGCGGATATGCTGAATAAACTACAGGAATGCCAAGGACTAACAGCCATGCAGCGTTGCTATTTGTGGACCAGGGCAGTTGTGTGCGCATTTGGAAATGGTCGGACATGAAACGTAGACATCATTTATGCACGATCAATGTCGGAAGGACAACCTGGAGACCGCCGACAGGCTACGAGGTTAGTGCGCATTAAAAGCAATAACTGTGCGCCTTGAATGTGGGTTAGGGAGTCCCCGTGGTGTCGGGACTTCATAACAATCTTATGAGTAACGGGCGAGTAGCTGATTTTTGTACCAAATTCAGATGCCAATATTTTTATGACTTCGATAGCTATGCAGTCAGGCAAGTAGCCAAGGAGACGGGGCATGGGGGCCATGCCCCCCCCCCCTGAGCCAAGCAGTCCAAACTTTATTAAACAATTTCGCAGGAATACGGGGCATATTGAGCCATATATATGCCACAAAAGAAAACATATGTTTTCCTTTTGCGCGAAATATGAGGCTAATTACGTAAAACTGTTGTTTTTCCTATGCATCTCGTCATATGCCAGTGGCATGTGACGAAATATGACATCCGTCCGCCCCCCTGAGGAAAATCTTGGCCACGTGCCTGTATGCAGTGATACGTCGCATATACTTACAATGCACCACCACTCGCCGAGCATGATATGCTTTCGTTGCGCGACGGTGATCACATCGCATTGGGTTGCATCTTGTACGTGCTGGCCGGCCTTCTCTATGACAGTGTGCGCACTTCGCCAGAATATGTAACGGTACGCTCCGGATGTCACGCTTGGGCTGGAATTTAGATGAGACCTTTTACCCACTCTCGTACATGTTCTGTTTGAATATGCCTAGAAATCTCGGTGGAACGCAACAGAATGGTGTCGTATGGATTCTCCTCTCGCAAGACGTATGGGAAGCAGCCTCGGGGCCTCGCAGGCGTTTTCTTTTCACGGCGGCTTCCGCTAATCAAGCGCGAACGGACGTATCCTACAGACACTGTTCTGCCTGCAGATGTGAGTTAATTTCCATTGCCCACAAATCCATGGTAAACAGTTACGGCCTCTCAAGCAGCCTTAAGGGCTCGATGCGTTATATTTTCATCGCGTCTTCCGCTAATCAGGCGGGAGCGGACCTTCCGTATAGAAATTATACTATCCGTGCATCTGAGTTGATATTTATTATCCACGGATTCAAAGAGTACCCTGCATGCTTTGGAAGCTTACTCACGCGACTTTCGATGGTGAACGTTCGGGACCTTGTCAGCTTTGGAACTTATGTCTGCTGTTTTGCTTAATATCGTCCCTTGCAGCGTGAGTTTTGAATGCTTCATCATTTGCGTGGAGCTGGTGATTCCATGTTAGGTAGTGCACTACATTTCTGTTCTTGGAATGCGTATGTCGCCTCATCCTTTCGCACATGGTGTTCACGCTACTTTCACAAATTAGCCTTGGTTCCTTTCCAGCCATTCAGTTCAGATTGGCATGGCGGCGGCTGAATAAAGCTATCGAGTTTGTTTTCCACGCAAAGGTAGGTAATATATTTGTTCCTCTTCAAACAATTAGTAACTTTAAGTTATGGGTATCTTATATGGTTGCGTGACATTCCGCCCGTTCGTATCTTTTGTGTTTCATCGCAGAAACTAAACTTTTTTATTGTGCGTCCCATTCCGCCCTCACGCAAAAATACGCAGGGCGCATCCCATGAAACGCACAAATGGATAGTCTAAACTGTTGTTGTTTATTGGTGTTTTCGGGCACGCCTACTACTGAGGTCATTTTACGCCCAGCACAGTCTGGACTAGACATGTCTAGTATGCAATGTCTGACAGACAAAATCGGACAGGCCTGCCAGAATTTCGCAGTTGTTTTTGTTATCCCAAGATGGCAAAAACGCAATAGCGCGATCGTGCACAATTTTAAAACGTCGCTATTGATACCAAAATGATGTTTCAGGCGCAGGCCGGTCTGAGTTGGGATGCAGGCAAGACGCAGCCCGCGGCTGTTGAGGGTTTAGAGCTATTCAGACGTCGGTTGAATGGTTTAGAGGCAGCGTCACACCAACATAATGTTTTTATCGTGTCTTCGTGGCTTGTGCATTTACGATATCAATTGTTCTGGAGAAGTTCAAACTATTTTACCTGAAACATGGAAAGGATCAGGGACAGATGGAAATGGAAGAACATTGCTTCTTCAAAGATGAAGAAGCCTTAGAGAACGATTTATTATTTAAAGGATAAAAACTGATATTCCTGCGCGCTAGAAGCTCACATGAAATGTTTAAACGGAAGGCGGACAACGTTCGGGACATTGGAGTTTCTAGTTACAAATAGCGCCTCTAACGGTCAGACTTGGAAACATGTTTCCCAACAAAATATGTAAGACTCGTGGCGGCGGTGGCGGCCATTGTTCAAAAAAGATGGTGTCCTGGGAATGGCGTCAGCGACCAAATGTTTGCTAAATTGGCGACCACAAGCAGAAATTAGTGCCCTTTAAAATTCGCCCTTCCCGTTCAACTATCTGTGCCTAGAAAATACCATTCCTGAGTAAGTTTGAATTAAGCTACGGCGATTTAGTTACTTCAAAAATATGCTAGGACTGTTCCGAAAGTATTACCAGCTCTGTTGCCATTTGTACCTACCACTTCTTCTACCAGACCCTTCGTCCCACACCGGACACCACTCTTCTGGCGACCACATGCGTTAGACCAATGGCATTCCATGGTCGCCAAAAGCGGTGACGAGAGGCCAACCGGTTTCCGTCATGGTCGGCGCCCAAAAAGCTAGTTGTAAGCCTTCGGCGCCTTGGTAGAATACGCGGATCGTCCATGGTGCAGATTTCAAATTCCAATATCTGTGTCGGCATTCGAACTACCTCGGATTTGCACCGCTTGTCGTAAGCAAGGTGGTGTGAGGATGAACACCAAGAAAAGACAAAACAGAGAGGAGAAAAACGTGGGCGATGTGGGCGATGCGAGGATAAATGGCAAGAAGAGGGTGAGAAGAAAGTGTGTATTTGGCCACGAAGGATGTTCATGGTCAGGTGCCGAGCAAAGCATATATAAATATACAAAGAACAAGCATGAGGGACATGAGCTAATGAAAATATTTCCGGAAAGCCAGTTTGCTCGCGGAGGACGCTAGTCAAGCTGGATAAGACATGGAGGTATGTACCCAGTAGCTATTCAGTTTATGAAATTTGATTTTTCTGTTTTTTTTTTGCCTTTTTTGCTGAGGACACTGCCTTTCAGTTAGTGGGATTAGATTAAAATAATGACTATTATGCACATTTTGGATCACTCCTGTTTGTGCATACGAGATAAATAATAATATTGTCACATGATGCTCACTTTCCTGACAAAACTTTGACTTGTGTGTATGTACTACCTAAGCTTGAGTCCTAAATTATTAAAACATAGCAATGTTCTTGGAGCATATATTTCAATTCATTCCTGTTTTGTTTTGTGCAGCTGCAATATTGTGTTTTCATAACTACTATGAGAGGACCATTTTTCCAACCCTGCTAGAGCCATGGAAAGTGAATGTTGATTGACTAAATCTGATTTCCCAACACAGATACTTCATATGCCAGTGCTTCCTTTTCTGTAGAAAACGTTTGCAGATATCTCATCCACGGAACATGAAACAGAGCTGGCAGCAGATTAATCTGAAGATTTCTGTCAGTCACAGTCATCGGCGCAGTCATACATCTCTGTTTAAACTTCTTGTTTTTTGTGGCGCCCCAAGAAAAAACACCTTCAGCAACTAGATATGTGTATAAGATTACTCAAAATCTGAAGGGTTTTTGTTTCCTTGGGTGCTACATTCGGCACAGTCATGCCCACTTAAAGGTAACAAGAATCCCTCTCTTCCCTCCCATTGGCGACCAATTTACAAAACCTGTATTCGGCCGGCGTCCATTGATAACTTTTTTTGGGCCCTGGTGGCGGCGGTGGCGACCGTTGCAGTCACCGCGGCCAAAAATAAAGACTGTTTCCAACATACCATGCAACGGTGACAAATATCTCCAGGCTATTATGCCATTATTTTGGTTTCATTTATTGTTTGAGGAATCCGAAGCAAACAACGTTTGCCATCCCTGCGTTGTCATCATTCATTACCGATGAATTCTACCACGTGAATAATTGTGGCTGGGGTTTACCATTCAACAGAGAGATTAATTCGGAGCATAGGCGTAGGAACGGCGAGGGAGTCCGTGAGTGTCATGGCACCCCCACTGCCCGAGAATGCTGAACATGGCGATGTTCTATGGTGATGCGTGGAAAGAATCGATTTCAAAATTTGCTTTGGCATCTCCACTTTCTGAGACGTTCCTACATTTACGATTAAGAGGATGCTATAGCTTTCCATTGGAATGCTGGGCATCCTACCAATGCATCGTTATAACCCACGACAGTAATGGGAAACAATGAACCATGAAAGGAAGTTGCAAGCTGAAAACAGAAAACTCAGAATTCCTTGCAACAAGCATTAGCGGAACTTTTTCGAAATCATTGGTGATGCCACACAGGATTTCACCCATAGGCACAAGGTTTACTACATTTCACACTAAATTTTGGTGAGAAGAATGATGTGTGGATCGGATTAACTTGAAGTGAATTTGTCA
The DNA here is from genome assembly GCA_030062745.1 of Capitulum mitella. Classification (NCBI taxonomy): domain Eukaryota; kingdom Metazoa; phylum Arthropoda; class Thecostraca; order Pollicipedomorpha; family Pollicipedidae; genus Capitulum; species Capitulum mitella. Next base: position 23,621,031 of record CP099843.1, read on the forward strand.
TTATGATCTGTGAACTTTTCGACAGACCAATTTACGGCTGATTCCTCGGACAAATTTACAATTTAATTCTGATTCTGACTCTCTGCAGGTTTAACTGAATGGGTTTAGATTCTAATTTACGACAATATTGCTAAATTCCGGAGTTAATTCAGTTTTGATTCAATCTGATTCAAAATGTGGCGCAAGCGTAGTGTGGACAATGCGCTACATATGAATTATTATAGCGATCTTTATAAACTTTTATCAAACTAAATTCACCTTCATAGCCAGAAATGGAAAGAGAGACACGATGGAGATGATATGCATGCCATTAATGGTTCCCATTACAAACGTCCCTTCCATGCTTTGGTTTGAAACTAAAATATGAAAAAGGGATTTGTGTTGGCTCATTCAAAAGTTTGTCACAGGTTAACAGTTCATTTCAGTAACTGTTTCATACGTCCATAATATAAACAATCTGACCCGTTCAAGAACATCAGAGTTGCAATGCAGAGTTTGCAGAGTTGGGACTGCTTAGCCTTGCATATGTGCAGTTCAAAAATAACATCTCGTCGGATGCTGGCCAATACCTCACGAAATCGCACATCCTCAACTTCACACTACATGCAATGGCGTGCCCTCCCTTCCAGACCGCTTCACCCTCTTGACAACATCGCTTACGGTCACCTACGCACTGAGCGATGTCCAAAATGTTACACAAAATTCCCCCCCTGCCGCTCGGAGCGTCTCCTCCCATTGCAAACATCGCCGTGACAGGGTCCTGAGTATGCCGAACCAGATGCTGATCACTGACCAGCGTTAACTTGACGAACTGGCGCGTTCAGCCAGTCTTCTATTTTTTTTTTTGAGCGGGCTCCTCGATGAAGCTGCCACCTACTGAGCATTTTAACCAGTCTCCGACTGGGGGGACAGTTGACTGCCCCCTTGAGGTTTTTCTGGGATTGCGAGAGAACAAACAAACACAGAGTCACGAAATTTTGTGTACCTTTTGCTTCATAATTTTAAATCTCGTGTCAAAATTTTAGTCTCAGGTCTGGCCAGGTGCCTGACCTAGGTCAGGTCAAACGGACCTATGTCCAAAAAAGTTTAGCGCCCTCTAACTTTTTCGCAAAACAAGATATCTCAATAATACTTTCAGGGATTAATAATCGTGATAGATGCAACAAATCTGCTATCTCAGATTTTTCGGAATTTTCCGGGTCATTGACCTAAGGTCAAGCCTATTTTTAAGACATGTCGTCGTTTTTTTTCGGAAATTGACGGAATATTTCATAAAATTTTTAGTGTGGAGTGAAGCAAACATCTAGTTACCGTCATTGGGCAAAACATCAATGACTTCCAGCCTTTGACCTGGGGTCAGGTCACGAATAACTGTAGTCAGCCAAAATGTACCACCGTCAAAATCGGCGATGAGTTACTCAGAATGGGAAGAAAATGGCAGAACTAGCTTGCACAGACGTAAGTAATACCAGCAACCTCAAAAAGTTTGAAAAAATTGCATATTTTGGAAATGAACAGGCTCTCGCGAATAAAGCTCCGCCAATTCTGTAGATTGGGAACTAATTAATTCTTTTTGAAATTTAAGCATGAGAAACCATCACAAAAACCTCTAAGATCAATAAAATATACATAGATCGCCTTTTTTCGCGAAAATAAGGGAACTCTAAAATTAGTTCCCGTCAATTTGTGACCACATACGGCAGCAGCGTACGCCTAGCAGCTGCCGCGAGAAATGACGTGTCTTTAACTCAACGTTTCGGCGTATCTGTTGAACAAATCTGGGGAAATTAGACGTGTATCGGCATTCGCGGACCTTTACTTGTCCGCTGGTGCCTTTACCTAAGCGTTTTTAGGCAGAGTCCTTGAGATTCAGGCCATTTCTCGGTCTCATGCAGTCGGCTATGAGAAAACATATATATGGGACGTAAATTGCTTACATATTATCTAAAACTAAAAATGAGACCAGTTTCGAGCTCTACTCGTCACAAGCTTTCCAACGGTATGCTTATTTGTATCGTGCGACCAACCGTTCGTGAGTTAGAGGGGGGCGGTCAACTGCCCCCCTCCCAGTCGCCCATGTTCGAAACGGACCGACGGTCGTGCGCGGGTTAAATGACAGCGGTCCGTTGCCATATATTCTTATTGTCATACATATGCATACTGCATGTTTCGATGTTCTCGTTAGCTTATAAACCCATTGCCAGCACTGTGTAAGGTGTTTTGGGCTCGCAGAAAAGGCGTGGAATCCGTCTCTTTACTTCCATTCACGAAATAGTTCGGAAGGAAAAGTGTCACCGTCGGATCTCGCAGCCATTAAAAATAAAATCCGGGTCAATGGGGTCACTGAAGGTATGTTCCCCGGTCCTGGAATTCGATGGGATATTTAGTGTTGCCAGTTTCATCTCTGTGGCTCCTTTCGCTCACCAGAACGAACGGCGGAGCTTGAGAGCTCACGGAACGTCGAAGTGAATGTATACGTAGTACCAAGGTTGTTGCGACGGACCTCCTTTCTCCAAGTAGTACAAAATGATCCGAGAATTTCATCCGACTTGTGTGGTGCCTAAAATTAATCCGTATTCTAAAAAAATGTCCCTATTTGGCCATCGTATTCCGTGGCAGCAGATACCTGATGGGTATTGGGGGATCTGACTATGATTTCAGGTCGATTCTTTCCAGTCTTCGCTGTATGTCAAATATAGTCATAATGTTAGAATTTCCGAAAATTATGGAAGTTCATACACTTCCAACCCCCTCAAGGTCTCCAGCCAAGTCTTATTCGGATAATGGCCCAACACACTAGCTCTGAAATCCCATCCTTGACAACGTTTACGCATGCAAAGGAAAAATGTTGGCTGGTAATCTCAAGTTTTGATAGAGGTTCATAAGCTCCCATGAGATCAGTCTGGGCTCAGAGATGCCATGCATAGTGGGTAGGTTGCTGTGCTTTCTGCGCATGCGTTGGATTTTGCATTCGCTGCATGCTGTAGTCCAGCAGAACATTTGGTTTGGCTGAGGGATCGGGAAGACTGACCCGAGCAAGCATGGAAAGTGAGTATTGAGCGCAGCACACTCCTGGCTATTTAGTAAAGCTCTTTAAAGCTTATATCATTGACTTTGCTCGTAAGAGGAGAATGCTCTGTTGACGATGAAGAACATAAATAAATAAGTAAATTATCATTATTCCTGTTTGTAATTAAACGCAATCCAATGACATCCATTACCTTACTTCAGATTATTTAGCAGTAGAATGTTCTACGAGCAAAACGCGGGGGCCAAACCGGAAAAGGCATCTCTTTCATCGTAGCACGCCATCTATGAATGCTGCATGTAAGTATTGCAGGCATCTGTTGTCGTCGTTTGCAAAGACTGCCTGCATTCCTGATCAAAAGAATACAAAATACGGCCTGTGGGTCACTGATCACATTTGACTGGAATGCACACTGCAGCGTTACCGGCTTGGTGGAGCAACTGCTGCTTGTTTCCTTGCAACACTTAATATCCGCAAAATAAGGGGTACATTGTGCTTACCTGTCGCGTGATAACGCATACTTAATAATCTCCCATCAGCAAAATTTGGCCGCTTTCGGTATGTATAATTGATATGATGTTCTCGCCTCAGTAAACTTCAGCGGACCGATGTCTGGTGCAAAACTCATGATGGATCGACCAGGGGCAAACTCGACCCCACTATCAAGGTACACAACGATGATGACAGGCGCTGTTAGGCTAAGGCGATGAACATGACACCGGACACTACGCAAACAGTGGTCTGACGTCGCACCCATTTCAGGCGACGTCCGAACTCAGGTCTGTGAGCCACTTGATCAGTTCAGGGCTCCAAAATTGTGTAGCTGGGGCAGTATGCAGCACCAGCTGCATGCCCGTTTCGTGATTCTTGCAGGGAAGGTCCACGCAAGGTTCATGACTCTCAATGCGTACGGCAAGTACCAAAAGGTCTCTTTTCCAGTATACGACAGTCAGCACCGTTCATGACCATCGAAAGGGAGGGGCCAGTTGGACACTAGACCGCGCCGGCGCATTGACATAATAAATCACACACGTGACGCTTTTCCGCCATCCAACGCCATTAGAACCTCGCAGCAGAATGGCATCTTAGAGGTAATAATAAACATCGGGAGTCAGTCTTCAAGAAAGGATGAGGCGAGCAAAGTATGAAATTCCGAAATGACGCAGGTATGCTGTTGTGGGAAAAGAGATGTCGTGAAGCGTGGCCGTGAGAAAAAGAAGAGTTCGTTCACCGCTGATAACGTCATGGAGGAGGACGTAATAACACAAGTTGCATGTAACAATCTGTTGTCTGTAATTTTAAAGCAGCAATGCACGGAACATGAACAGGAACTGCCAAGCACCGCACATTCTTCATTCAATGCCATCATTAATGACGTAATTGGAGGGTCCGTTTGCGCGACGCGCAGTTAGGACGAGACTGTAATTCTTTTGCAAATTTGTTTTGCGCGGATAATCTCGAAACAGGTGTGACTCAGCCATCCGCGTTCTGGCCCTATCGCGCGATGTACAGTTTTGATGTGATGTTGGATGTCCGTCGTTGTTGCTGTCCTGGTCCCTTACCCGTCCCAGATCGGGTTTGTTTTAGGCTCTGTATCTCTTCTTTCCTGTCCTAGTTCCAGATTAGAAATAAGACGCCTGTGGGTGCGTGCGTGCGTTACTGTCCGCCACCTTTTGACGACGCGCCGCGCCGCGACAGTTCATTGCACGAGCACGAAGTTTGGTCACGTGAACGGTTCTGCATGTGACCAAAACGTACGCTGTTAGTTGGCCACTTTGTGCCGTTAAATTTGCGGATGGTGACGGTTGCCCATTTCTGTTGCTATCTCTGGCTCCTTCCTCGTTTCTGATTCGTTTCCATCCCCCGGTTTAGTCCCTGGCTGGTTTCTTTCCTGTCCCGGTTTTTGTGCCGGTCCCCGGTCGCGGTCCATCGCTCCGATACCCTGTCCATTGTCCTCCACCTTTTTCCCGACCCTTGATCGTTTTTTCGGCCTCAGTTTTCTGTTACCTTCCCCATGCCAACTGCCTTTTCCCAGTTCCCTGTTGCACTCCCCAGTCCCTGTTCCTTATCAAGGACCCTGTCCCTTACCTCGTTCCCTAACTTTCCTGGACTTGTCCCCTATTCTGTTCCCTACTCTGCTCCAGAATCTGTCTGTTGGTCTCTGCCTAATTTTGTCTATCTCTGCCGATCTCTTGACAACATGTCTTTAGTTGTAGGTCTAGAGGCCGATCATTTTTATGCCGTTTTTGAAATCCTGAAACCGGAGGGCCAGACGCAGCACCGTCGAATTATGACGTTTTCGGATATGAGTAAAAGGGGCTGGTTTGGATCGCGATCGACAAAAAATACGCAAACCGCAAAATGCAGACCTTTTTTTGTATTTGTTCATTTGAGTCAACCATAACGAAACATAACCAATAGTCTCAAGAGTCGTGTATAGGATGTAGATAGATAGTTCAAGGAACTTGGCAGTAGTATTTTTGTATGTTTTATAGATATATTTGTTTACATATACCGTATGCTCCCGATGACGTTGCTACAATCTTCAGCTGGACACCAATAACGCGAATTGTGTCGATTTCATGCAAAATCACGACTTGCACTGGCTTACATAATGCGTCATAGCAGGGAAAGTTCAGTGAATTATGATTATTGTATTGCAGCATCTGAACGATGAAAAAGAGCTTTCCATCAATAGTTTTTGCACGTGCACTACCGCGGTTTCCCTGCCAAAGCTTCGTGTGCGGTCGCAGTCACCGTATAAACACAAATAACACAAATCGGATGTCTCTTTTTCGAGCGCTTGCCAAGCCCACGCCGTTCGACGGACCGCGTCTGTCCCTGGAATGTTTTGCACACGGTACATCATGACGTCAGGCCATGGACTTCCCAAGTCGTTATCATAAACGATTTAATTTATTCGTACCCTATTTTGTAAGCCTTGCAAAAAGGTATTTTCCGTGTTACCGTGGCCAATACGCGGCGGTTTTCGGGCAGAAGCTCATCGGACTAAAGTTCGTAGGACAAAAGTTTGTCGGGCAATAGTTGGTAAGGACGAAAGTTGGTCGGACAAAAGCTTGTGTAGGGCAAAAGTTCATCTCGCGAAAGTTGGTATGGACAAAGTTTGTCCAGGACAAAAGTTCGTCTAGGGCAAAAGTTCGTTTCGCTAAAGTTCGTATAGCACAAAAGTTCGTCTAGTACATAAGTTCACTCAGCAAAAGTTCGTTTAGGAGAAGAATTCGTCCAAGACAGAAGTTCGCCTGGCAGAAATTCGTTTAGGACAAAAGTTCGTCTGGGCCAAAAGTTCGTCTAGGGCAAAAGTTCGTCCAGGAAAAACGACTGTCCGTGTCACGTGGTTCTCACACGAAAGCGCTTCAGGGCAGTACATGTCTAGCCAAGAAAAACTGCCAGCTGTCAGACGACAGCTCATGCAATCACGCTGGTGAATGTGGCTCTACCCATGGCCGGATCCGGAACTGATCCCATTGAAACTCGTGCACATGCAGCCTTAGCCACTGTGCACCGTATTAAGCTGCCCGAGTCACAGGCAAGTAGGTAATCGGACCAAGGTTTGTAAGTCAAGGGTTCATATGGGAAAACGTTCGTAGCCAAAGGTTCGTATGCACGAGGTTCGTATGGTAAAAGGCTCGTGTGGTAAAAGGCTGTTATCGGATAAGGTTCGTAACGCAAAAGGTTTGAACTGCAATAGGCTGGTATGGAAAAGGTTCGTGGGAATAAGGTAAGTAAAGGAAAAGGTTCGTAAGGAAAAATGTTCATAGCCAAGGATTCGCAAGCAAAGGTCTGCATCGGAAAGGAGTCTCTCCGGGTTTGCGCAGAAGGTGCGGTGTAGGACACTAGAGGCCGCAGGCTGATAAAGGGTGCGATCGGACTTGGTTCGGTCCAATAGAGAGGATAGGTTAGGTTAGGTTAGGTTAAATTACTATGTTTGGTTCGCTTCTTTTGTGATACGAATATTAAGTTAACTAACCTTTGGCTTCGAACCTTCTTCCTTACTAATTTTTGCCTTACGATCCTTTTCTTATCCATCTCTCCCAAACGAACTTTTTGCAGTATGCGAGACGAACTTGTCCTAAACGAACTTTTGCCTTTGTCAGACTTGTTCTGCACAAACTTCTGTGATGATGGTGGTGATATGAAAGGGCGGACTTCTGTGCTAGACAAACCTTTGCCCCATGCAAATTTTTGCCTTATACGAATTTTTGTCCTAGACGAACTTCTGCGAGAAGAGCTTTTGTCTCAGACGAACCTTTGTATTAGACGAACTTTTGCCCTAGAAGCACTTCTGCATGACGAACTTTTGTCCACGAGAAATTTTTGTCCTCGACGAACTTTTACCTTCGACGAACTTTTACCCTCGACAAACTTTTGCCCTAGATGAACTTTTTGACGACGAACTTTTGCCCTAGACGAACTTTTACACGACGAACGTCTGCACGACGAACTTTTGTCCGACGAACTTTTGCGATGAAAACTTTTGCCCTAAAACCACGCGCGGCACATGCTGGTCCCTATGCGCCGCCATTTTTCTCAAGATGAGGTTCTACAATTCAACCTCCGTCGACCGCGTCCAGTTTGGCCTCAGTGTGACCCGTGGTTTGCCGGATTAGGGGTCCGGAAACGGACCCTGTCAGCTGTTGGCAAACGTCCCGAGCTCGCCTAAAAATGGTCGAAATCACTATGTGCACCGATGCTCGTGTGTCGCGTCTTGTTCCGGCTACACTCGTAGCCGGAGCAGCTGCGGCACATGTTATTAATGTTTGCCACCATCGGAACGGGGAGTAGCGTTTGCCAACGGCGGAACGGGGAAATAATGAGCTTGCCATCGGTACCAGTTTTATCTCAGACATACAGTTCTTTATCTTTGAAATGGCACAGCAAAACGGAAAAGTTCTGAAATTCGTAAATATTTTCGCGTTGAGCATGTGCAGTGTCAACGCCCTGAGGGGCTAGGTCGGTCTCACGGCACGATTTGCATTCGTTATCTTGGTCGATTACGTCATAGACTCTCTCCAGTTTGGACTAGAAACGGGATGCAACCGTCTTTGAGTTTTTTTTTTAAAGTTTCCCTAAAACAAGTCCACCATTCTGATTTCTAAGGCGAGTTTTTAAATGTTTTCACGTTCTTTTTGACCTTTGGGATCAATATCTCAACAGGTCACAGAGCCATGGGGTGTCTCGAGGACATGCCATGATAGTTCCGGATAAGGCTACATTCCGTCACTTTACGCAGTAAGCATTTTAAGCGTTTTCCGGTATATAGTCGTCCGAAGTTTCAGATATGCGTGGAGCGCATGGTTTTATGAAATGCTACATGAGGCCAGGTTAAATAATTCCTTAAAAATCGAGGTGACTTGGTTTTTTGACCAAACGCGATAGCCGGAGGTCAAAATTTAAGACAACACAACGGTTTTAAAAGAATTATTGCCGGCCGAATCTTTACGATATACGTTGGGCCGAATATGGTACCACGTGACGTTACAACTGTGATTCTGAAAACATGTTCGCGTATAGGGTGGCATGAGGAGTCCAGTTTGCTGGGACCACCCAACAAGCAATCTCGTCGTCACCAGTCGTCACCCCACTAACGAGTCGTCGTGCTTAACATCAGCGGCTGCCAATATGCCATCATTTTAATGACTTCTAGTGCTGGTCATTACCCGTCATCTGTTCTTTGTTGTCTGACGACGTAAAATTGACGTTCGTCCAATGCGTTGCATTCCTTCTGTTAGATATGTTTTTCCCTTCTTCCTTCCAAAAATGCAGCGAAAATGCATTAAGCTGTACTTCAGAACTTCGTCTAAGCCATTCTCCAAATATGCGCACCAGACTTGACATGAAGTAATCGGCGCCAAAATCATTATCCATAACAAATGAAGGTCATTGAACTCTCTGGGGATGTGGCTCAATCAGAATTTCTATATTAAGGTTCAGACCGCGCGCTTTTGTCTTAACCCAGTGGATAAAGTACTGCGGCAAAAATTGTAACTTAGGTCTGACGTATGGTATGTATGGTCTGAAGTATGTGCTTGAACCCTTTTTGATATTTTTGGCATGTGGTAACGATAATGGTAACGATAACGTCCGTACTTGAGTTCTTAACTGAGTTAATCATTAACGAAGGTAAACGACTTCTTCCGACTTCTTTATTGGCCTCTGAAGAATTATGAAGGAGCGCTGAATGCCATGGCAAAAATGCTTAGAGTCTGTCATCACCGTTATAAGTCGTTCTGGGTCTATTTTCCGCACAGATACCTCCCCTTTGCCCGGTGAAAGTATCTGTATCCTTCCCCGCGAGAAGAAGTGTCACGGGTCTCTCTTTTTATCCTGGGAACGCAGTGCTGTAACCGGCAAATGAAATACGACCATTCTATGATTTAGCTGTCATCTTGCTGATCAACATGCGTTACGCCATTCAGCATTCGCATTTGGCGCTTGACTCGGTTAACCCGCGCCCGACTGTCGGTTGGCGCTATGCACGCCCGACTCGCGGGGGGGGGTCGGTTGACCGCCCCCTCTTACTCACGCACGATAAGAATAATTATTCCGTTGAAAAGCTCGTGACGAGCAGAGCTCAAAACTGGCCCCAGTTTTAGTTTTGGATAACATGTAGGCCATTTACGTCCTATATATTTTTTCTCATGGCCGCCTGTCTGAGACCGATAAACGGCCTTGATCTCAAGGGCTGTGCTAATGACTAGATAAAAGCACCAGCGGACAGGTAGAAGTCCGCGGTTGCCGACACACGTCTAATTTCTCTGATTCGTTTATTATGTAAGCGGAAATTTCGAGTTAAGTACACGGCGATTTTCGCACCGCTGTACGGTGGGCGCCACAGACCAACGCGGCATGTAATCAACGGGAACTAATTTTAGCGCTCTACTTATTTCGCGCAATATGTCTTTCCAAGTGTTGTTTCTTGATCCTAGTGGTTCTTGTGATGGTTTCTCGTGTTTAACCCTATTCCCGGAGGGCTAGACGGCATGGTCGATTCCCGGCAGGGGGGGGGCGGATTCGGTCTTCCCCTGAGCTCTCGAGAACTACAGATCCGATTTCATCGCAACAAACGGCAATCGATTTGCCGTGACGTGAACTACATTTTTAGAGAAAGAAACTCAAAATTTTAAAATGTGTGGACACAGGGGGGCAAAAATGTTAAAATGGGGGCACTTTTGGACTTCTTATAACTCCGTTGTTTATTGACTGATTTCAGTGAAACTGGCATGAATCGAGAGATTATGGATAGGGCTTTTACCATGGGTACAAAAATCTGAAATTTTGGGAAAATTCATGGGCGTTCACGGGGTTTCAAAATGGGAGGATTAGTTTTCAAACAACTGAATGAACCAAAGAGGCAAACACCCTTTTTTGGCTTTTGCTAGTCATGTTATACTAAAAAAGTACAAATCGCATTACAATGTTTGCATAATGTTAGCATAGGCGGTGCCAGGGACATGAAAAAGGGGGAATTGTCATGGTCACATGTTTCTCAGATCAACTTGTGACCTTTCACCTTAAATGACCTCCAGTGTTCTTGGGTCACTTGGAATGATCTCGTGTGCATTCAGTATTATCTGTAAACGCTTTCAATCATTTGAATTTACTCTATTTCAAAAATTTCATTTTATGGCTATTGCGATATAGGGTACGCGCACTGACATTTTAGGTCATGGCTCCGTGACCCGACCTGATATCAAGTTGAAACTTGGTACATAAGTAGCGGACACCGTTCTACGTCATATATATTTCGAGTTTGACATTTAAAAAAACGGCGCCGAAATTATTGCGAAAAACAAATTTTGACTTTTGACCTTGACCTGACCTTGTAAAATGATCCCAGATAAACAAAATTACATCTGCACATTGCACAACTATTTAGCTATACATCCATATAAAGTTTTAACTTCTACCTTTAAAACTCTGTTTTTGGGAGACATTTTCCTTTTACCCTCAACATGGCCAAAAATGGCATGAGGTGCCTCCCAAAAACGTTGGCTGGCTCCGCCCCTGAAAAAAATAGAATTTTGAAATTTTGTCACAGCACATAGAAGGAACAGCTAGGAAAAGTGACCTAGTTTCGTGAAGCTGCGTTAAAAAGCCTGGAATTGGCAAGCAAAAAACCCGAGGGGGGCCGATTCAGCCCCGCCCTGCCGGGAATAGGGTTAAATGTTGACAAAATTCAGTAGTTATCAATCTAGACAACTGGCGGAGCTTTATTCACGACAGCATGTTTTTGACTTCTTGGTATTATTTACAACTGGACGAGCCAGTTCTGCCATTTTTTATCCGTTCTGAGTAATTCGTCGCCGATTTCGACGACGGTGCGTTTTGGCTCATAACAGTTATTCGTGACCTGACCTCAGGTCAGTGGTCAAATGTCATTGGAACTTTGCCCATTGACGGAAACTGACTGTCTGGATCTCTTCACACTCATATTTTTATAAAAATTCCGTTAATTTTCCAAAAAAACGACGACTTATGTTGAAACGGACTTGACTTTAGGTCAATGATCTGGATATTTCTGAAAATCTGTGATAGCAGATTTGTTGCAGTGATCAAAATCTCTGACCGTTCAAAGTTGTATTGTGATGACGTGTTTTGCAAGAAAATTGCAGGGCGCCTAACGTTTTTGGACATAAATCAACTTGGCCTGACCTAAGTTAGACACCTTACTTGACTTGAGATCTAAAATTTTATACAAGGTGTAAAAAAAATCAAGCAAAAGATACACAAAGTTTCGAGACGGCGTTTGTTCGTTCTCTCGCTATCTCGGGAAAACCTCAGGGGGCGGTCAACCGCTCCTCTCCCCCCCAGTCGGGGGCGGGTTAATCGCTGGCTTCATGCTCGAGTGCCGAGGATCAGTGAAGGTTGTGGGAGCCCGGTGATCCGTACCATTAAAGGGTGCTGGCGACCAGTGAAGGCTGTGGGAGGCCGGTGGACTGTATCAGTGATGGAATGTTGAGGACCAGTATAGATCGTAGGAGCCTGGTGGACCATGCCAGTGATGGGGTGTCGGAAATCAATGAAAGTCTATGTGTGCGATGGACCGTATTAGTGATATGGTGTTGGGGATCAGTGAAGGTTTTAAGAACTGGTGGACTTTGGCAATAGTGGGGTGGCGGAGGTCAGAAAAGGTTGTGGGAACTAGTTGGACCGTTTCGGTACTGGGGCCCCAGTAGTGCACTATCGCCTCTAAGGATTTATCAATGCAAAGATATCATCACCGCAGGTGTTGGATGCCACCTGACATAGTTATCACACCATTATGGCACTACATTCCAATGTCAAAAAGGCGATTTCGAGCACAGAGTTAGGCTTGATGACAGAACGAAACACAAAACGTAGGCAGAAAAAATCCGCGCGCCAGGCAATAAGGTGGCGTCAGTTTGCCATTGCAAAGCTGAAATGGTCGGCGCACAGGTACGTCACAAGCATGCAATACATTTCACCCGAGCCAAAATCACCTTTCTTGATCTTATGGTATTAAGCCCTCAGATATAAGCCAGTGAGTGTTGTGCCACCATGGGCTGTCACTGGGGAAGGATTTGGGATTCCACGTCAAGCTCATCGGATTAATCTGCAACCACTGACCTGGAGGTGATGGACCAATACCCGACCTCTTAGGTCCACAGCCCGCAACGCAAGGGGCTCATCACCTCCTCTGCAGCTAGGACAGAACGCAGGCCGCTATACAACTGGAGCAGTCGACGCATCAATTCGCAGAAACACTTCAGGACCTTTTTTCATCAAGCTGTCAAAGTGCAATTGCCTGGAATTAATGTTAAAGTAAAATTAAGTTGCTTGGCACAAAAATTATGTTACATTTAGACATAGTTCATAGTCGTCTGGTCTGCAAAGTAATGGAGTATGCCTAAAAGGGGGTTCCATTGAACGCCCTGCATGCTGGGGAATTTCCAAAGTATCATTTGTTGAGGTACTGAAAAGGAACAAACACGAGACAAACACGCTCCCAGGTGATGGCAGTTCATATGTTGAACCGTGGAGGTGTCCGCTCCGGACTGAGCCCCCACGCCGTGAAGCAGGTGGAGCTGGGAGCCGGCTCTAGTGGGACCGGGAGCCGCTCTCGTATTGAGTCCCTGCGTCGTGACGCGGGTGGAGCTGGGAGCCGGCTCTGGTGGGGCCGGGAGCCGGTTTCGTATTGAGTCCCTGCGTCGTGACGCGCGTGGAGCTGGGAGCCGGCTCTGGTGGGGCCGGGAGCCGGTTTCGTATTGAGTCCCTGCGTCGTGACGCGGACGGATCTTGGAGCCGGCTCTGGTGGGACCGGGAGCCGGTTTCGTATTGAGTCCCTGCGTCGTGACGCGGACGGATCTTGGAGCCGGCTCTGGTGGGACCGGGAGCCGTTTTCGTATTGAGTCCCTGCGTCGTGACGCGGACGGATCTTGGAGCCGGCTTTGGTGGGACCGGGAGCCGGTTTCGTATTGAGTCCCTGCGTCGTGACGCGGACGGATCTTGGAGCCGGCTCTGGTGGGACCGGGAGCCGGTTTCGTATTGAACCTCCGCGTCGTGACGCGGGTGGAGCTGGGAGCCGGCGTGGCTGGGCGGGTCCGTCGCTGGCGGAGGGCAGTTTTATCGCGTGCGTCGGACGGCCGGAGCGGCGGCGGCACGATGAAACTTTGATGGAGAAGGCGGCCGACGGTAGCGTATTAATAGCCGGGCAATGAGGCCTCGCCGAGGCCGTCAGTTGACACGGCGCAGCTGGCAGGCTCAGGAGCGTGGCAAAGGCCGGCTGCCGGCGCTCTTCGCACGACCACTCGGTGTGAAGGACAGAAGAAAACGAACTACGAGATGGCCTCTTGGCTCCTTCACGCACAACGTAGGTTGACTATATTGAGGAATATGTGTGCTTCATTGAGGGATGTAAGTCTGATCCTATTAGTGTTTAAGACACTGCGGCATTAACAAACGCTGCCACATAGCCATTAAATTAATTATGTATATGATAAGTCGTGTGTCGCATTTCTTGAATTACTTGCAAAATATTTCGGAAGCATGACTCCTGAGGCAAATGTATTTACCATAGTAGTTCAGTGTACAGGTTATGATGGAATTCGGATCTAGAGAAACTTTATTTTTTGACACTTGAGACTGAAGCTGAAAGATACGGAGATAACATTTGGTTTATGGTAATTTTACCACAGCGTGCGGTGTTTTCCCCACATAGAGCTGTAGGGCATGCATAAATTTATCGCCCCAGAGTTCATTGTGGGGTGATATTTCATTCCTTCATTCCATCGTTCAACATTTAGCTCCACTGCGACCTCGCAAGGACGTGGTTGATTCACAAACAGTGTACAGGTGGATTATTTCACAGTGAGACATCGATGCGTTCAACAGCCCGAGTTCTGTAAGCGCGGCGCGAACTGAACGGCGACTTCAAGCGCTGCCCGACTGTTCGACGGGAGCTGCAGCAGTGAACTGCCTCGTGGGGGTCGCCGGGCCAGTGCTGACGCTCGAGTGGCGCGGTCTGCTCCTTCGAATAGGGGGAAATCCGCTGCTTGACGTGGCAGTTAAAGCCGAGTTGGCCGCGGCGTAATCAGCTCTGGCGTTGTCAAAGCGCAGCGTTGTAAAATCGTGCCGTTGCACGGACCGGACGGGTACGAAGAGAAGCCGTGTTGTGCAAAACATTGATCAAGTCGTCCCTTCAGTTCGAGGCTGTCGTATCGAGGTCAAATGATGCAAGACGTACCAACGTCAGACTGAAAAATAGTCGCCGTTCACCAGCGAGCGCGCGTGCTGGTGACCCTCTGACAATCAATCTCACTGTAATGGAGCAGGGCACATTCCACCATGTGACTCATGATATTAGACCGACCGTTACGCCACTTCATGAGGAGGTGGTCCACGTGGTGTTCTTGCAATATGCGTTGCACATCAGGGAAATAAGATCAGGGTAACATCCAGCATTATCAGTCTCAACAACAAAAAACAAAACAATAAACATTTTTTGTTGCATGTTTACTGGAACATGTACAGACGGCGCTAAAAATTAGACATATAATAAGTCAGAACAGTTAATGAACAATTTAAACACAGGTATTTGCGAAAAACAGTCTTCAGACCCCTAACTTGCCGAACTTGACGTGAGGGAATTCAAGTCAGTTAAAATCGCTTCACAAGAAACCGACTATAGCTAGTTAATATTCACAGATGAACGCAAACAATTTAGCCAGTTTAACAACCAGTGCCATTAACTTCCCAATTCAGGCTAAGAACTAAAAGAGTTTTTGATAGCAAACTAAAGCATTCAGCGTCACCTGTAGCAGTTTTCTGCTTGGCGCGATAGATGTACTATTGTTGACCTCGTTTGTGCCAATATTTCTCTTTGTTCAATACTTCTCTTTCCTCAAGTTCTCTTCGCCAGTTCTTCGTCCATTCTTCAGACACACAGAGCTTCCTCTTTCACCATCTCTATTCTTGATGTCCAACATTAAACACTCACAGCTCTAGCACTTCACTACGTGTTGGCCTGAGCTGACCTGACAAAGTGGCGTGACGAGTTGAGTTGAGTTGACCTGATGAACATGTGACCATGACAGTTCCCCCTTTTTCATGATCCTGGCACCGCCAATGGTAACATTACACAAACAATGTAATACGGTTTGCAATTCTTCAGCTTAACATAACTAGTAGAAGCTGAAAAGTGTTCCTAGTCTTTTTGTTAATCTATTTTTTTGAAAAACCAATTCTCCGATTTTTGAAACCTCGTGAATGCCTGTTAATTTCCTCAAAATTTCAACTGTATGGACTATTGGTAAAAGTCCCATCCATAGTCTCTCGGTTCGTGCCAATGCCATCAAAATCGGTCCATGAACAACAGAGTTATAGCAACTCAAAAATATCCCCTATTTTGACTTGTTAGCCCCCTGTATCCATACCTATCAAAATCTTCAAAACTTCTATTTACAAGAATGTAGTTACATCACGGCAAATCAGTTGCCTTTTGTTACGATGAAATCGGATGCATAGTTCTCGCGATCTCAGGGGGGGGGGGCGAATCCGCCCCTTTCCCGCCGACAGTCGGGCACACCGTCTGACCCTCCGGGAATAGGGTTAATTTTACGGATGTGATTCACCTAGCGGCACTGCGGCACCACTGATGTACTTGAGACGTTAATGGGCTTTCAGGCGTCTTTGTCTGATTTCCTTCGGTGCCGACTCTGGGAACTTAAGTTGAATGCATCTGGTAGCCTGAGACAGTCTTCGTAAATGAAGGGCTTTTGAATGAAAATCTCTAAGATTTAGAGAAATGTAGAAAACAGTAAAATTTGAAGGTTTTCGAATACGGGAACTCTAAAGCCACGACGTGAACTTTGTTACATGGCCAAACAAATTGCATAGGCATACTGAGCTGCACTGGAAAACGTTGAACATGATTGGACTGAAAACTTCGTACAATCTGGCAAAATAATATAAAACGGCAAAAACACATCACGCATTTTGCCAACTCCTGTCTGTATTGAAACAAACTCTGGGTGAGTCAATCATCAGTGAGCTGTCTCGATTATGATCCTTGTTGTCAAGCTGCAATGACGTGAGATGGTGACAATAAGAAGGGGTATTCCTCAGTCTAATGAATATCCTCTGCACGTGCGAGTTAAGCCTCATCGTCTTAACCATCACACTGTCGTAAATCATTAAGCGCAGCCGCATGACTAGTCACGTAACGCAAGTCTCAGCCCACAAACGTTCGGGCTTCACGTGGCCAAGGCGTGGTGACAGTGATAACTGGTGTGGCTGATCCTACGAAAGTCTTGCACGGAAAGGTTTGGCGCGCTATGTATTTTGCTGGTGCTGCTCCGACAGCGAGGAGAAAATTATGTAAGGTATGATAAACAAAATCACATCTTTCTCCTGTTTTTAGCCGAAGAGCATTTAAAGGGAGCATTCCATCCTTAAACGTATTTGGAACTGAGGTAATCAAGTTGTAGCCTGTAGTCTTAGAAGCCGTTCTTTAATATACCATATGTCTCAAAAATTGTATACTCAGGGGTTTTGTATAACATTAAGGGCGTGCGCAGATAAACGAACGCTTGCGTTACTGGGTTATTCAATGCGTTAGTGCTTCCCAGCGGAGGGTAACCAGGCAAATATATTTTTAATTTATATTATTGATATAATTTTAATCTCGGGGGGGCGGTTGACCGCCCCCCCCCCGAGATTTTTCTAGGATTGCGAGAGAACGAACAAACACAGCACCATGAAACTTTGTGCACCTTTTGCATAATAATTTTTACACCTTGTATCAAAGTTTTGACCTCAGGTCAAGTCAGGTGTCTGACCTAGGTCAGGTCAAACGGACCTATGTCCAAAAAAGTTTAGCACCTTGTAACTTTTTCGCAAAACAAGATCTCACAATAATGCTTTCAGCGATTAGTGATCTTGATAAATGCAACAAATCTGCTATCACACATTTTTCGGAATTTTGTGGGTCATTAACGTAACGTCAAGCACATTTTTAAGACATGTCATTTTTTTCCGGAAATTGGCGGAATATTTCACAACAGTTTTGGTGTGGAGTGAAGCAGACTTCTAGTTACCGTCATTGGGCAAAATATCAGTGACTTCCAGCCATTGACTTAAGGTCAGGTCACGAATAACTGGTGTGGACCAAAATGTACCACCGTCAAAATCTACGATGAATTGTTCAGAATAAATAGAAAATGGCAGAAGTGGCTTGCACAGACGTTAGTAATAGCAAGAATCTCAAAAAGTTTTGAAAAAGTTGCATACAGGCTCTTGCGAATAAAGCTCCGCCAATTGTGTAGAATGATGAATAACGGATTTTTCCAAAACGTAAGCATGAGAAACCATCACAAGAACCGTTAAGATCAATAACATTTACATGGAGAGGCTAATATCGCGAAAATAAAGGGACGCTAAAATTAGTTCCCATTAATTCCTTACTGTGTACGGCTGCGGCGTTCACCGACAACCAGCGTGAAAATTGCTGCGTCTTGAACTCAACGTTCCTTCGTATATATTGAACAAAATGAGAAATTAGGCGTTTATCGGCATCTGCGAACCTTTACTTGTGCGTAGGTGCCTTTACCTATGCGTTATTAGTCACAGCCCTTGAGATTCAGGCCGTTTCTCGGTCTCATGCAGTCGACTATGAGAAAACACATATAGGACGTAAATTGCTTACATATTATCAAAAACCAAAAGTGAGGCCAGTTTCGAGCTCTACTAGTCACAAGCTTTTCAGCAGCGTGCTTATTTTTATCGTGCGATCAACCGTTCGTGAGTTACAGGGGGGCGATGAACTGCCCCCCCCCCCCCGCAGTGGAACGTGATCGTCGTCGACCGACGGTCGTGCACGCATTAAGTTATTACATTTTTTAAAGCCTCCATACTTTTTTAATGGGACCACTGCGAATGTTGTGTGTGGCATGGTTTTATGACATTGAACAAGGCTATTTATGAATAGTATATATATATATATGTATATATATATATATATATATATATATATATATATATATATATATATATATATATATATATATACTATGATGAAATGTATGGATGTCTTGATATACTTATATATACTATATTATGTTTTATTGTATATATGTGCGCGTGTATGTATGTGTAAAGTAAATCTACCTACAAAGGAACATACAAACGAACGGTAGCGAACGGAAACCAACGGAAAACCGTAGGGGGCATGTGATATTTTACCCCCATCGTTCTGCGTGTGGACTGGGTATAAATCAAACCAAACCAAACCGATAATTCTCCGAGAATTATTGGTTTCTGAGCAAGATTTCAGGACGTTTTTATCCAATCACATACATAGGACTAATGACAAGCCTTCTGAAATTTGAGAAATCTCTTGCCACCATCCTCCTTCCCCAGGATATCCAGTCAGGAATCGGGCCTGAACGAGCTTTTGTGATGTCAGATGTCCATAGTTGTCAATGTGTATCTAAGAATTGAAATTAAATTGAAGCAAAGCAGCCCTGCGCAGTATATTGCCTTCCCTGGAAATCTTGTCTTAAATTAAACATATTCCTGCGAGGGCTGGGGGTGGATCCCATCTCCTTGAGGTTTTTTGCCGACCGATTCTAAACCGTTTGAGATGAGGACGCGAAACTTAATGGCGTTTTGGGGTGAATTCCGCCACCATTTAAGATTTTTCGCTGACCGATCCTAAGCCATCTGAGATAAAGACTTGAAGCTTGGTAACGTATTATGCCGACACATTTTCATCATTTCTGACTGGTTTTATTTCATCAGGAGCATCACCAAAGGAGTTTTAACACGCACACTGGAAGGGGGCACTTTTGTACCCCGGCCTGCTTTTCTTGAAACTCTCCAGAACGGATCGGAGCTAGTCGCTGCTGCTTTGTAATAATTACGACAGTTCAGTAAGTTGTGGATTGACGCGAAAAAATCGGAAATCGGCCGGAAATTTCTGAAGTTCTGAAACATTTGAAGTCAAACAAACATCAAGAAAATATAGGTTGTCGCAGACAAATGAGAACTTTGAGAGACTCACAAGCGTTCCACGTAAGAATACCGTTTGAACATTAATAACCGATGTCTTTCGGGCAAAATGGAGAATAATGAATGTACCAAGACCAAAGCTAGGGTCAGTGAAGGTAAAGACCATCAAAGGTCAAGGCCAACCGACTTGTTACCTGATCCAGACTTGTTTTGTAACATGCCGATTTGCATGACATATGTATTGAAATAATCTGATAAAACACATATATGTATATATACATATCTATAATATGCTATATACATGGATATATATGTAATGCTCACGTTTTGTAGCAATTAAATAAAATAATTGGGCTCATTATAACGACGTAACATTAGTGAAAACAGTTGATATAAATAGAACAGTTGACGTAAAGCTTACCTTGGGTCAGAAACTTTATCCAGGGTCAATGACATCGCTTGACTGCTTGACTCTGCGGTGGTCATTGAACGCTGGAAGTGACCAAATGCACCGATGTTGGCTACCGTCATCGAGAGTACAACAAATGAGCCGTTTAGCGCCGTTATTTACACTGAAGCTACACCAGTATCCTACGTTGCTCGAAATCTGATCTGCAAAGATAACAAGTGGCGTCATAGGTCAATGGCCTGACATGACCTCGGCCCAAAATATTTGCTCAAGACGTAAAGTGAATGTAAATTGTCGTATTTCAAGCTCTAGCACTCTGCACGCGCACTTTTCCTCTTTATTTGAAAAGTTCTATGGGCCTAGATTGTAACAAGGTGACTTTTTCGACCTGATTTGACCTTGGAGATATTGACATAGGATCATAAAAATTCCACACAATGTAACTCTTAATAGCCTAACTCTGCCCTTAAAATTTGATGTCTCTAGCTCTTTCTGTTTCTGAGATCGGAGTGGAGAGGAGCACAAAAGAACTCTCGTTTCAGTACGTGCTAGCGTGAAACCCCTCCCACTGCGCATGTTAACCCGCCTCCGACTGGGGGCGGTTATTATTAAACGGCCCCCCCCCAAAGTTTCCCGAGATTGGGAGAGAACGACCAAACGCAGCGCGACGAAACTTTGTGTGCCTTTTGCTTGATCACTTTTACAGCTTGTACCAAATTTTTGACCTTTGGTCAAGTAAGGTGTCTGACCTAGGTTAGGTCAAGTGGGCCTATGTCCAAAAAATATAGTGCCTTGAAAGTTTTTCGCCAAACATGACATCGCAATGAAACTTTCAATGGTTACAGATCGCACTAAATGCAACAAATCTTTTATTTCGGATTTTTCGGAAATGCCCGGGTCATTGACCTAAAATGAAGCCCATTTTCAGCACATGTCGTCATTTTTTCGAAAACTGAAGGAGTTTTTTATAACAGTTTTATGGTCGAGAGGTCCAGACATTCATTTGCCGTCATTGGGTAAAGTTTCAATGACTTTCGACCACTGTCCTAAAGTCAGGTCACGAATAACTGTTATGAATCAAAATGCACTGTCATCAAAATCGGAAATGAATGATTCATATCGGGTAGAAATTGCAGAACTGGCTCGCACAGCTGCGAATAATACCAACAAAATCAAAAAAGCAAAAAAGAAATTGCAAATTTTGGAAATAAACAGGCTTTTGAAAATAAAGCTACACCAGTTGTGTAGATTGATAACTGCTGGTATGAAAAATATATAGGGCGTAAATGGCTTACATATTACACAGAACATATATAGGACGTAAATTGATTACATATTATCTAAAACTAAAATTGAGGTCAGTTTTGAGCTCTGCTTATCACGGGCTTTCCAACGGTGTGCTTATCTTTATCCTGCGACCAACCGTTCGTTAATAAGAGGGGGGTAGCCAACCCCTCCCCAGTCGGAGGTGCATAACGCCGACCGACACTCGGGCGCGGGTTAAGGAAGCATCTTTTCACGCTTTGGCAAAAATCTAGAAACAAAATATAACAATCCGTTTTATTTGGTGGATTAAAACGGATTAAAATAAAATATCGATATCGATATCAAGTGATAAGGATAAGGCACGAGTCGATAACGTTTATAATCGTTTTTCCTTGAGAAGAGGCGGATCTAGGACAGTCTGAATCTTATGTTAGCATGTTTACACCGGGTAAAATGAGGCATTTGAAACGTTTACGAGTGTATTCGATTTCGTGGAGCTAATGATGGCACAAAGCCTAGTTTTATGTTGCAGACACCCTTATTTTCATCTTAGAACAAAAATTGTGAAATGTCGAAAATCCTTGGCTCCAAATTTGGGGTACAAAATTTTAAATTTTAAACTTTTTGATGTTTTATGTCAATTTAGGAATGCTCAAAATCCCCAAATAATGTTTTTTTGTGACTTATGAACGGCGAGCCGACTGTAAAAATAAACATAGTGTGTTAAGAAAATTTGTCAACATGGACCCGATCGAGGCTGATCGATCCTGACTCTGCCTCTGGAAAAGGTTTGAGATTTAAAAGACATCAATGTGTGGGAAACAGACCCCGAGACATCGTCTACGACCTAAACCGAACAAATCGGATCGTAAATTTACGAGATCGTAGTTGGCGGGATTCCCTTTACAGAATCTGGTGCCAACGAGTCTCAAGAATAGGGTAAATATTATTTTCCCGAGCTTAGTGGCTCAGGATTTTTTTTGGCACAGCATGAGGAACCTGCGACTATCATTTTATTTTTACTACTGCGACAAATTTTATGAGAAGGTGGTAGACAATTAGATACTTTATCAACAGATATCAAACAGAATTAGAAAAAACGCATTTTTTTTACCTAGATCAATCTCATTGTTTTTCTGTCACCATTATGGCACATGCGAATCTCGTAAGGTCCACAATATGAACCCTTCGTGCGTCTCTACTATGCCTTAGATATGTATGCGGCAGCGGGGAACCTCTCTGAATAGCAAAAGAGAATCCATATATGGCACAGTGTGGAGTCTCTGCGTCACACTGGGTTACACCTCAATTGCGTATGGTTTGAAAAGCTTTCGGAAATGTTTAGATTATTTTCTCTGGTGAAAAACAGACAAACTGGATATTGCTCTTTCGACGAGGTCTGCTGTTTATATTACCATTCTCTCACGCCATGTTCAATATCTATCAAGATCTAATGTGATGACTTGATGAATATTAACACAGGCACGCTGCAAAAACCATGAATGGCGACCATGAATGCTCGTCATTGCTGCGTATTTTCAGAACCAGGCTTACGCCACGAAGGGCGATATGGCTTACAAGTTAGGTAATGGCAAGTTTTCAGTCCTTCCCCTATCCTCGTACAACCTTCCCCCATCATGCATCCAATGTTCCCAGTCTCGCTAGTCCGCTTCGCATTCCTTTTCCGAACCCGATTGGACATCTTTTGCGCTCGGACCCCTGCTGAAGACAGCAGAAGTAAGGCTTGTTGGAAATGGCCGCGTTGCTTGCATCTTCCGGCGCACTTCATCCCGAATTTAGCTCACGGCTTGTGTGACCAGGTAACTGCAGTTTTCTAGTTGTGATACTAAATGTGTTTACTGCATTGGCACAGGACTTTCTACAGCAAGTTGTAATATGCATTTAGGTTGTTCACATCTGAACCTACACCTGAAGTGCTTAAGAATGCACCTTTGCCATGATCCCTGGGCAAACTTCACTCATGTTTCCAACCAGAAAGACGAACTCAAATCCATTGATGGACCATTCCATGCCGAACAATTCATAGAAAATGTGAAACCATTTACGATAACGGAAGCCCGTCAGTCCGTCAGATGCCGTTTCCGTTGAGTGACGAGCTCAGGAGTGAGCCGTATGAGATGGTCCACAGAGGAACGAACCCCGCCGCAGGAAGCTCCACACAGTCCAGTTGAGTGATGTCACACCCCCGTGGTCGTTTCCTGTCTGGAAGCCTGCATGCGGATGGTGCGGCCCCGGGACAAGGACTGTACGAGACACTGACGTCCCCTTTACCGGCGATTGATTCCGGGGTCTTTGAACAGGGACTGGACGAGACATAGATATCCCATTTATAAGAGGATGATCTCTTGGTTCGTGGACCGAGTCTAGACGAGACACTGGCACCCCCTCTATTGGAGGATGATCCCGGGGTGTGGAGCGGGGACCGGACGAGACCTTGACATCTCCCGTCTCGGAGCAGACCTCTCGGCGCCTGTGCGTCCGAATGGGCAGCTAGTGGCCGATGGTCGCGCCGCCGACGGGCACCGACTGGCACCCCGGGCCTGCCGTCGGCAAGCGATGGCCGCGGGGCGCCCGCCGGCGCTGACGGGAACGACGCGCGATCGAGCGCCGATCGTCGGAGGCCGCGCAACGCCCTCCGAGCCGATGCGGAAAAACCGGACGTCTCGAGCCGTTTCAAATTAGGCTCTTGCCCTTCTCGATTTCGTTTCACTGGGAAGTTTCGTGAAGGGAAGCTGCTTTGCCAAAGGGGAAAAGGGGAAACTGCCGCTACATTATGCAAGGAAACGAAAGCGATATGGTGATGCAATCATCACTATGCTGCAAACGTTCTACAGATGGAAGGGCCAAATTAGCCGCAAATACGCCAGGTGTCAGAGTGCCTGAACTTTGACTTGACATATGTGGATGGATGAGAATATTTTGCATTTGTTGATGGGACGTATGTTGCGTATGTCGACGATTAATTTTCGTCAGGCTGCTATGTTTCAGTCTGTCATGAGCGGTATAGAACCGGTCCTCAGACATGAATGTCCGATTACGATGAATACATTGCACTCGTGTGTATTGAAATGTTTGGTTTAGTGGCAGCGATAAACATAACGTTGTCCATTTATTTCTCGATGTATGTTGGAGTTTTCTGGAGTCAGCGCATTTTTAAATTCAAAATGTTTCACGATGCAATAACTAAATGTCATTCACACCTGGACAGAATCCTTCGTATGGCATTCACCACTGGAAAGTTTTTTCACAAACTTTATTATCATCCACAACACAATGTTTGGCGCAAACACCAGCGTACACACATTAACACACAATGATGCGACCATCCCGCCCCTGACGCCGCCCCGCACAGCACCGCGGTATTAGGTGCGTACGACCGTGGGAGCGGCGCCGCTGTCAGGGTGGCGGCCCGACTCGGGGCGGACCAATGAGCGGTCGGCCGACTCCCAGGATCAAGCGGCCGCATCGGCCGTTAGTTGCGAACACATTTTTCGTGTGCGACAACTTTCACCACTGACGGGCTTTACTGCTAAGAACATAATCCTTTCACCATCACAGAATAATCGCCATTTGGCTTTGAACCGCTGCTTGTCCCCTTCGGTCCTGTAAACTATTATTCGTTCGGCTTAAAAAATTGTTTTACTTGCAACCAAAAGGTATCAATGGAAAACTGTTTTCTTTCCTATGCTGTGTGGGAATATATCTTTTAGCTAGAAATATCATAAGATTTACGACACTTGCGAAGTTGGGATCACCAAATACATCAGCGCTCGCTTCGAGCCTGATTCGGTTAGGTCCCATGTAGCGATTTCTGGTGGTTGAAATATTGCGCCAAAAGGCACGCACGTGCTCGCAGTTGAAAAAAATACTGCACTAGTGTGTCACTTTTCCCAAAGTACGTGCATGGTGGTGATTCTATAACGTTCCTTACGTGCAGAGACCGTTTGGTGGGTATACATATACCTATGAATTATCTGGAACTGAAGTGACTGGATCTGGCTGGAGGCACAACATTGGTGAGGGATTTCGAGGACCTTCGTCCATGTCTACGGGGCTAATCCCTCCGATTCCCGTCTGTAAAACGCTTTAGGTCTGCGTATCGTTAATCCCAAACATTAATAATCTTTCGTCCGAAAAGTGGCAATTGGCTTCTCCCGTGACCCTTCTTTAACCCGCACACGACCGTCGGTCGGCGACAATCACGCCCGACTGGAGGGGGGGGGGGGCGGTTGACCGCCCCCCTCTAACTCGCAAACGCCTGGTCGCGCGATACAAATAAGCACACCGTTGGAAAGCTTGTGGCGAGTAGAGCTTAACACTGGTCTCATTTTCAGTTTTAGATAATATTGAAGCAATTTACGTCCTACATATGTTTTCTCATGGCCGACTGCACCGAGAAACGGCCTGAATCTCAAGGGCTGTGACTAATAACGCATAGGTAAAGGCACCAACGCACAAGTAAAGGTCCGCAGACGCCGATACACGTCTAATTTCTCTGATTTGTTCAATATATACGCCGAAACGTTGAATTAAAAACACAGCAATTTTCACGCCGGTTGTCGGCGGGCGCTGCAGCCGTACGCAGTACGAAACTAATGGGAACTAGTTTTAGCGTTCCTCTATTTTCGCGACATACGCTTATCCATGCACATTTTATTGATCTTAGTGGTTCTTATGATGGTTTCTCATGGTTAAATTTGGGAAAAAATCCGTTAGTTACCAACCTACACAACTGGCCGAGGTTTATTCGCGAGAGCCTCTTTATTTCCAAAATATGCAATTTTTACAAACTTTTTGATGTTTTTGGTATTACTTGCGTCAGTGCAAGCCAGTTCCGCTATTTTCTACTCATTCTAAGTAATTCATCGCTGATTTTGATGATGGTACATTTTGGCTCACAGCAGTTATTCGTGACCTGACCTCAGGTCAATGGCTGGAAGTCATTGATACTTTGCCCAATGACGGTAACTAGATGTCTGCTTTACTTCACACTAAAAATGTTATGAAAAATTCCGCCAGTTTCCGAAAAAAACGACATGTCTTCAAAATGGGCTTGACCTTATGTCAATGACCCAGAAATTCTGAAAAATCTGAGATGGCAAATGTGTTGCATCTATCAAGAATAGTAATCCCTGGAAGTATTATTGTGATATCTTGTTTTGCGAAAAAGTTACGGAGCACTAAACTTTTTTCGAACATAGGTCCGTTTGACCTCACCTAGGTCAGACACCTTACTTGACCTGAGATCAAAACATTGACACAAGGTGCAAAAATGATGACGCAAAAGGTACACGAAGTTTCGTAGCGCTGTGTTTGTTCGTTCTCTCGCAATCCCAGAAAAACCTCAGGGGGGCGGTCAGCCACCCCCCGTCGAGGGCGTGTTAAAGGATACTTTTACCTCCCTTGCTTTCGTAGACATTCGTTCTGAGTTTCAGCTTCCCGTCAACAACAGGTTCCAGTTTGCGGGAACTGCACGAACTAAAACCCCGGTACCGTAGGAGGCCAATCCTGCAGCTGGGCTGCTTCGCGCGCAGCTGGCCATACGTCAAGAATCGTCCGAATATCAATGATGTCATCAGTGGATCCTATGCCACACAGATCCATGTGGCGATGGAAGACAGGGCAATTCCCTATCAGGATGCGATCGTTCAGCTACATAATCTCGTCTTTTACCAGTTCTACTGTATCCGGTTCAACTTTAGAAAGTCGAGCTCGAAATGCCTGCAGCAGGTCTGAATAGAAAATACTTCGTTTGCTTCTAACAGCCATTTCATCACCAAACCTAGTCCTAAACAATATATTTATGGAAAGCGGATCTAGACGTCTTTGGAAAATTAATTGCCATTTGGATGTACGTCGTAACAGGCGGACGATCCAGCTAAGCTTTAGAGCATTATGCATGCAGTGTACAGAGGGCGCTCCCAGGCCTCCCCGTGAAACGCTCAGGAAAGTATGTCACGGGCCACCTTGGGCGGTCGGTCACGCCAGATGAATTTCATTATCAGACCTTGAATTTGATTCGGAAAGGGACTGGGAATAGATACGCAGGGAATGACATAAATCAGCCTAGAAATCATCAGCCTTTTGGCGAATGTTATTCTTTCTTTGTTACTTAAATGCCTTGGTGTTCACATGTTCAACACCCCTGTAATATCATGTATTATGGGATTTACATTCTGTTGAACACAACCTTCCTTTGCAGAAAACCAAAGGCCTAGAATTTTAACTTTATCGCAGGGCTGGCTACCACATACGGTTTGGTGTGGTTGATCGATTGCCTTGACTTGCATTGACTTGATCGATGCCTACCTACCCACATGAGCTTAATTTTATTCAGATTCAGTTCATGCCCGGACGCCTCAACGAAGTCTTTTAGAAGGTCTAACAGTTCTAAGACAGACATCTTTTGCAAACACAGTTGTGTCGTCTGCATATTGTGACACTTTTAGCTCTATCCCAGATATACTGATTCCTCTTATTTCATTGGACGAACGCGTTTTTGTGGATAATATTTCAACGATCAGTACAAAAAGCATTGTCGGGAGAGGGCACCCTTGCATCATACCACTTTGAGAAGAAAAGCAGTTAAAAGTGTATCCATTGTTAACTATGGCCAACTCTGCGCGATAATACAGCAAACGACCCATCTTATAAAATCATCTCTGAAGTTGAATCGACGTAGCATGTTGAATATGAAGTCATGCTCAAAGGAACTGACTGCCGATTTGAAATGCGGGGCACACAATATGCGTACACTGTCGTCAGTGGTGGCATAATCAATAACGTCTTGAATGATTGTCACCAATATTCATTCCTATACCAAGAACCTTGGCAATTATTTTGTAAATGTTGTGTAGTAGGCAGATCGGACGTTTATTTTTTTAGCAGTTTCTGGCCCCCTTTCTTAGGAATCAGGGTTATTACGCCACGCCTTTGAGTTACAAGCGACAAACTTGAGTCAATCGAATCACTGGTGCAATCTGTTATTAGATCTCCCAAACCGTCCCAGAAATGGAAAAAATCCTTTGTACAGCCCGATACTGATGGTGATTTGTTTACAGCCATTAGATCTAATTCGTGTTTACACTCATCACGCGTCATTCTTCCCTGGCAAAGGGCACGGACGTTGTTTGACAGTTGTGGAATATCTTCTACAAAGTTTAAATCTCTCTCAGGGGCCTTGTTTGAACTATGCAGTCCCGCGAAATATGATCGACAAGTTTTCAGAGTATTTTTTCCTCCCATAATAAACGAACCATTCTCGTTATCTGGTATTGGATTACCTTATCTTCGGCCTTTTTCTTCAGCAGCCGCAAGGAGTGTCTAATAGGTTTTCCACCACTTTCTAACCAGTTTACTTTGGAGAAGGGCATCACTCTTTTCCCAGCGTCTGCTTTTGTTTCGTCTAGCTTTGCCTTGGCTGCTAGATAGTCATGAATCATACTTTCCTCACGAGAGCCGCTCAGTAGCGATTCCAGTTGTGACATTCTTTCCCCCAGTTCTTTCTCGCGGCCTCTTCTAGTTCGGGCTAATTCTTTACCCTTTCGCATGCACAGCAGTATAACGTTACTCAACAACATCTCAATTAGAACTCCAAGACTATTACAGTCGGCATAAATACCTTGTTTACTCCTAGCGGCGGAAATTTCGTTGTTTATCCCATCAGTAAGCAGATCGTTGTTCAAAAGTCCTTTATTCAGTTTCCAAATACTTGGACCACGTCTCTCATCTGCTGTCTCTATTTGCAAAACTATGGTGTTGTGGTCACTAAAGACACCCGGCTCTGTGCTACTTCGGGCGATATTTTGAGCGAGAGCTATGTTTTGACTTCTTATTTAATTATCAATTTTAAATTCCTGCGGTGCGTTGAGACGTCGCCATGCAAATCGTTTCTCTTGAGGACTGAGTTCCATCCAGATATCTAACAGTCCAAAATCGCTAATGATTTCCTTCAAAATTTCCGACGGTCGTCGTGTTCCTGTTTGGTGCCTATCTACATCCATAATGCTTAGACGTACGTTAAGGTCCCCTGCAGTTATCAAATCGGAAAGATCATCTTGTGATGGGAAAAGCTTCCATTTGTGCAGGAAGTCGACCAACGGACAAAGCAACTCGACGCTTCCGATTTGTCGGTCCGAGCTCAGCCGAAAAATGCCGACGTCGGCCGGAATTCGAATGTTCCACAAGACTGGCACTCAAGGTGCATAACGTGGGCCGCTCGGACAGGGAAACCCGAGCCGGAACTGAGCGGCTGAATCCTGGTACGGACGTGCCTCGAATGAAGACGGTAGTTTTCCAGCTGGTTTCGTGGATGAGGAGGCAGGTTTACCCGCGCATGACGATTCACGAAATAGTCATTTATATGTTTGTTCATGCACAGACTGCCACGGATGCAACCGCGGCCGAGCGGGCAAAATGTTTGACAAGCGCAATAGCGCGTGGTAGACACCTGGTTCGAGTCACAGGTCGGTGCACGGGTCTTTACCCCGAGAACGAGGAGGCCAGTCTTTTGCTCACCTTTTATCGTGCCTTAGATGCTGACGCTTTCGAACGCACACATAAATGTTATGCCCCCGTACACTACAAGCATGCACAGAGCTCAGCGCAAAAAGGCAGCATGGTGAAAAGCACAGAAGTTTCCCTCGCTCTGAGACTTTTGTCGGTCCAGCAGGCAAACGCAAGCTGAGCCTTTCCCACCGCCCATTGGGTGGGTACCTTATCTGATATTTTCATAAGCCTCCCACTCCGCTGACATTCGCGCATCGATTTGTCTAGACGAACGTCGCTTAGCGGAGTCGATAGCCGATGAAAATGTCGTCGGACGATGGAAGCAATGGGTTGATGGTTTTTCGTTAGAATGTAAAGGGAACAATGCTTACAGGTGCACTTTTGCTGAGGTGATTGAGCTACTGCAGAGCAGATTCCGAAACACAAAATAATGTGATCAGAAATAGTGACGCAAGTCGCCCGAAACCTTCTGATATCGGGGATTGTACTTTCATACATGTAGATCACAAAAAAACTTAAAGTGAATGGTTGACCTTGGTGGGAATCCAGCAAACGATATGGAAATGGCGAACTGAGTAAGAAGATGACGATTTCGTGATTGGTTTCTGTCATGAAGCCCGGAAAATGGAAGTTTTTTTTAAAAAAAGTGCTGAACACCACGACATCATTTTTACGCATGACGTCAAACACACACGTCAAACACATCCTTGAGGCATGCCAAAGTCATGCCTCAAGGACTTCGGCAAAACAAATATAGGCAAACGGTGCGATGCAATGACAATTCGTGCAACGTCACACTGACCACTGTTTCCGCACCGCACTGACATATGAAAGATCACGCTGACAAATACACACGAAAAAAACGGTTCAAATGACACCACAGACGCAACATTTCTGTAGGGGGGCTGCGCGACTCGAACGTGCTGCCCATCCCCCTTTGAATGCGGGGTCGGCCGCCCTGGCCGGCGCCGGTTCGTGCTGGTCCGTCCGTCCGTGTTCCGCCGTCCCGGGCCGGTCAGCACCGGTGCCCGGCGGGTGCAGGACACTTAGGCCGGCGTGGCGCCGGTCCGGACATGTGCGGATTGTTCGAGGCGTCGCTGGTCACGTGATGTGCAGTCGAGGTCGGGTCGCCGGGTCGCGGGAAGCGTGGAGTCTGGAAACTGGGTTCGGGCGGCGCGGGCGTAATGCAGTCTTTGTACCAAGCAGGGTTGAAATAGAGCTGCAGGTGAGAAGTCTATGTGTTCGAAACAGAAGATCACGCTTACATTCCAACCGCATCGGTACTGAATCCGCTATGCTTTCCACGAGCGGAAACCGCTGGCAATCGCAACGAATTGTCTGTTTTGTTTTTTTTTCGACGCATCAGTCAGGCTTGACCTTTAACGTTGCAGTCGGAAACCGATTAGTCTTGTGCCAAGTCATGTGTCTAGTCAGGGATCAGACGGTCGTCTGCTGACGCACCAAACTGAACCGCAACGAAGTCAATGCTCTCGGCCGAGGTTGGTCATGGTCGGCCGAAGTTATCAACGAAACCTGGCCGTTGGTACTATGACGTCGCCGTATATATGACATTCCTCAAATATGGCTGTCCCCTTCAAAATTGCTCTCATAATGCGTTCTTGCACCGCAAAGGAGGAGTTTTGGAGCAAACGAACATAATGTAATTTCGACGCCTTAGTTACAATACTGCCACCTCAGTTCAAAACTATACAAATGTGAACAGTTCCCTTTAAAGTCCTTCAAAGGCCGACAGGCTCAAATCGATCAGTTGCGAATTACAAACGTGCACGTTGCGCGCGTTAAAGCCGCGCATTGGGAGTGCTTCTGGCAGCGCAGTCCAACATCTGGACCGGTCCCGCCATTCTCTTTCCTCCGAATCCGAGCTGCGCTCTCCATTCAAAACGACCACTGTAGCACACTGCGGAGACTGTAAAACAGGGCGAGCCCACTGAGACTGACTGGGGAGGCGGTGACAGTAGGAAACGCGGCACGCTGGGACCTTGGAAAAGCGTGCATCTCTCATTGATTTCGCCTCTAACATGGGATCACACAAAGAGCACCGTCTCCGAAACTGAAGACATCTGTTCATGGAATGCCATTTAAAGGAGATTCCCTAATGCGGTATGAAGGACCAATACATTTTCCGTTATTCATCCTGAAGTAAACAAACGGTTTACACCTCCAGCAAGAGCGAAAATAAACAGTTCTTAACCATAGATTAAGCTTCCCAGGTTATCGACGATTCTTCAGAGCTACATTCTCATGCCTCACGCCACACCTGCACCGGGGACTGGGCTATCCATTTTGGCCGAGCGGCCCGGTGAGACCGCCTTCCAAGTGTTCCGCCTCGGGGGCTGCCCACACCGCCAAAGTTGGCCGTCCCGTGCGCCGCGCCATCCCCTCCAGCCCGCCAACTTAGCGTTCGGCGCTGGTCGAACCACGAGCCTGGGAACCGGACTGTGAGCCTGGGAACCGGACCGCGGTCGGCCGTCAGTCGGGATGGACGGCCGGAATTCGTTGGGGGGGGGGTCGGACCTCTCTCGAGGAGGGGGATGGGGTGGCGTGGTTCGTGCCCGGGGCACTCGGGGCTGGCCGGCCGGACAGCTCCACCTTGGCCCCCTCCACCCGCGTGTCGGCCGGGCTGTGGGCGGCCGCCTTTGAGGGGCTTCAAAGCCGGCACGGCGTGGGCGCAGTTTCGTTAGACAAATCGCCCGCAGCGAATGGCTACGAGCACGCAGCGTACACGGCGTCGGTCCGACCGGCGGCGCTTTGTTCGATTAACGTGGCCTCGGCTGCGGCGCGGTGTGGCGTGGCGGGGCCGCGGGGGTAATGGCCGCCGAACCGTCGGTGGAACGGACTCACCGCACTCGTTCCGACATTGCGCTTTGTTATTGACCATTGGTGGAAGATAATGACGCTCGTGTGAGCTGCAGATGCCATCAAGCATGGGCAGTCCCACTGGTGGGAAATACGATGGCATTTTTTTTGAATATAATTGCAATTCGGCGCGCCGTGCGCATAGCGACGTCTGTCGCTGGGTTCACGCTGGATGGTGGACGGTGGATGACACAGTGTTTTCGACGGTAGGTGCGACGCGTGCTTTCGTGGCATTATTGGTGCTCGTGACCGGACTTGCAAGGGATTCAGAACTGAATCAGAAATGATTCTAATTCATCAACCCTTCTTGTGAATCAGAATGGTTTCAGCCTGCTCGACATCGTTCAGGGAATCGATGCTCTCACCCTGATTCATTTGAATGCATGCTTTGCTTGCGTAATAAATGAGGCCTCTTATTAATAATTTTATAAAAGTAACAATGAAGTCTGTCAGCACTGAGGGTAAATTCTAAATGGGAGTAGAAATCGAGGATTCAAATTACGATACTATGGAAAAGTAAGTCTTTCATTAACTTTTGCTATTTCTTGTTAAACAGAAATTTAGGAAATTCTATCTGTGACTCATTGCTGGTAAATTTTCTTTGCACATTGGGATTTTCACATCACTACACTCAACGCAAATTGAATCTGGTCATAGTGCTCTATGCCCAGCATAAAAATAACATGCAGTGGATGATTATCATTGGTTTCTAATGCTGTCCTATAGCATTAGAATAGAATGCTGTCATGTCCTTTAGCATGACATGTCATGCTGTCCTATAGCAATAGAATGCTGTCATGTCCTTTAGCAGGCCATGACACAGGCACATGTGAAGGCCTGGGAGAGCCACTTGGGGGCCATGCCCCTTCCCCCTTAGCCAAGCGGTGTACATTAGATATTTAGGGATTTCGCAGGAATACGGAATAGTGATCATGTATATATATATATATATATATATATATAATTATACATGTATATATATATATATATATATATATATATATATATATATATATATATATATACAATGTAAAAACACTATGTATTTTATTGCGCCTTAAATATGGGGTCAACTGAATAAAACTGCTGCTTCTTCTTACAGATTTTGTCATATGCCAGTGGCATATGTAAACGTTTGATATTTGCCCCCCCCCAAGGAAAATCCTGGCTACGTGCCTGCCTTGACATGGGATAGGACCCAGCGCTGGACTATTACATTTATGAGAAAAAAAACAGCACAGCTTTTATTATTTGGCATGCAACTGAATCATGAATCGAGTCGAAAGTCGCGAAATGTTAACCCGTCCCCGACTGGGGGGAGGGGGCAGTTGACTGCCCCCTGATGTTTTTTTCTGGGACTGCGAGAGACCAAACAAACACAGAGTCACCAAACTTTGTGCACCTTTTGCTCCATCAATTTTACATCTCATGTCATAAGTTTTACCTCAGGTCAGGTCCGGTGCCTGACCTAGGTCAGGTCAAACGGACCTATGTCCAAAAAAGTTAAGCGCCCTGTAACTTTATCGCAAAACAAGATATCTGAGTAATACTTCCAGGGATTAGTGATCCTGATAGATGCAACAAATCTGCTATCTCAGATTTTTCGGAATTTTCCGGATCATTGACGCAAGGTCAACACCATTTTTAAGACATGTCGTCGTTTTTTCGGATATTGACGGAATATTTCATGACATTTTTAGTATGGAGTCAAGAAGACATCTAGTTACCGTCATTGGGCAAAGTACCAATTTCCAGCCATTGATCTGAGGTCAGATCACGAATAACTGTAGTGAGCCAAAATGAACCACCATGAAAATCGACGATGAATTACTCAGAATGGGTAGAAAATGACAGAACTAGCTTGCACAGACGTAAGTAATACCAGGAACCTCGTAAAGTTTGAAAAAGTAGCATATTTTGGAAACAAACAGGCTCTGGCGAATAAAGCTCAGCCAATTTCGTTGATTGGTAACTAATGAATTTCTCCAAAATTTAAGCACGAGGAACCATCACAGGAAGCACAAAGATCAATAAAATTTACATAGATTGTCTTTTTTCGCAAAAATAAAGTAACGCTAAAATTAGTTCCTGTCAATTTGTGACCGCATGCGGCAGCGGCGCACACCGACAGCTGGCGAGAGAATTGCCGTGTCTTTAACTCAACGTTTCGGCGTATATATTGAACAAATGTGGGGAAATTAGACGTGTATCGGCATCCGCGGACCTTTACTTGTGCGCTGGTACCTTTACCTATGCATTATTAGTCACAGCCCTTGAGACTCAGGCCATTTCTCGGTCTCATGCAGTCGGCTATGAGAAAACATATATAGGGCGTAAATTGCTTACATATTATCTAGAACTAAAAATGAGTTCAGTTTCGAGCTCTTTCGTCTTTCTCTTTTTTCTCTGTCGTCACAAGCTTTCCAACGGTATGCTTATTTTATCGTGCGACCAACCGTTCGTCAGTTAGAGGGGGGGGGGCAGCCAATTGCCCCCCTCCCCCAGTCGCCCATGTTCGAAACGGACCGACGGTCGTGCGCTGGTTAATGAAATCCAGTCGATTCTTTGCAGTTAAAAATGGTCTTAAATCAGAATTGAATCGATTCTCTGTTTTTCAGCCCGTGTCTGAATCAGAATCAAAATGACCTTCTTTGGTTGTGGATCGGAATCGAATCAATCTGCAATTTCGCGTATTGCTTACAAGTCTGTCTATGCTTCATATCAGCTCCCAGTTTGCAAAGGATGCAGCTAAAACCTCGCCTGCTCTCGGGGCAACGGGCGTGCAAAAAAAGACGCAGCACTTATCGCGACATTCCGGGGGAACAGACACGACGTTACTCAGCAAGGTATCGCTTTTCTTTACTTGGAGCGGATCAGCTGGTGTGCTCCCACGCGACGGAGGACGGAACAGCCACGGGCGGCCAGTGCTGGCTGGGGACGAGGGAGCGTCTCCATGGAAAGCTCTGATGGACTGGTCTGTTGCCCGATGAGCAGCATTGTTCTATTCACTGAACGGTGAATGCGCAATAACAGAAACACCATCCGACTGCCTCGCACTGACTATGTACACGTGAGTATTGTGTCGTTCAGGGATGGCTGGAGCGTGGCCTCTTGGACGCCAGCGTGATAATTCAGTTCCTCATAAAAGAAGCCACTGGTGGGAGGCGAGCTTGTTGCCGTACGCGTATGATATTGTTAGGCAGACACTGCTTCAAACGCACCCTTGCCTGACACGTCTGCACCAAAGTGAGCGTAATACCCTCGTGTCACAAGTTACGAACAAAAATCACCGAACTGTCGTTGCTTATTCACAAAGACAACAAGAATATATTGCGCTCTTGCTTACCGCCCAACGGGCAGTTTCTACCCTTCTTCGTCCGACAATCCACGTATATCAGATCTTCCGTTCTGGTAATCTGACAGCAAGCAGGGAGGTGGTGGAGGGGGTAGTGCAAGAATCTTGCACGCGCACTACATATAACACTTGTGGTCCGGCGTTTGGCGATATATATATATATATATATATATATATATATATATATATATATACATGGTCTGGCGATGATCAGACGGCAGACGTGCTGGGTTCCACACCGGCGTGGATGCTGGATTTCCCGGGGGTGGATCGCCTGACCTTTCCTGAGTGCTTTAGGCACGACTCGAACTGCATGCAGGACATCCTAAGTGCTGACTGCTCCAGGCTGTCTTACAGGAACGGCGCCAGACGGAAGTTCCTGTGCATGAAATTGTCGAAATGCAATATACAGTAATTCACATTTTGTTGCGGTGGTTCCCGGGCAGTAATGCAGCGACGAACCATTTCCATTGTTTGTTTTCCATATATATATATATATATATATATATATATATATATATATATATATATATATACGCACATGTACATATATCTGTGTGTACGTGTGTGTCTAACTCTTACTCTGTCTAGAGTGCACCAACCATACCGGTCTAATCCGGACAGTCTGGCCCGGGCCGATGCACGGCCTGATCCAGACAGTCTGGCCTGGTCTGGTGGACTCATCGGCAGGTTTGATCCGGGTAGTCTGTCCCGATGTGATGTGGCTCGTTCCATCTGGACTGAATTAAGGTCACTTCCCTCCCGTAGCACCATCTGCCGACGGGGGGATCCACGGATCCCACGAGGCCGCAGGCCATTCTGATCATCTGTTGTGCCCCACAGAGTACTCTGAGGTGGCCTGGACTGTCACCAGTTTCCGGCTTGGCCGCACTCATGCAGTCGTTTCCGAGGACACCCTATAAATAGAACACAAACGGGAATGGATTAACGAAAAACGTAGCTAAAGACACAGCTTGCTCTAAAGTTCTACGTTGACTGGATTATTTTGGTGTAGATGTTTTGTCATGTATTGATGTCGAAGTCAAGTCCTTACTTGGTCGAATGGATTGCAGGACGAAAAAAGGCAAAATTTTTGGTAAAATGCCAATAGGTATCAAGAAGCAACGAGTAATTTTCCGGCAATGCTGTACGAAATCTGCGCAAGTTAAGTCAAATACACACAGCCGAAAATGTACAATTATTAATTTCCAATGTCGTTCGTCAACAAAGATGGTGGTTTTTTACATTTTCCTGCAGTTAACCATGAGCTTTTTCGTTTCGAAGTACGGATGATGACGGCTGGAGCGGTGTCATCACACTGGCTTCCGTTCTTTGGCGTGGTTTGGCGCTTCCTGGGAGTGACACGGTCGGCTTCACACCGCCGGTCGTAAATCGTGGTGTAAACCACCACGGAACGGCAAATGGCATTGCTTTTCAGAAAGGATCTCATGCTTATTTTACTCATACGTGAGACGGAAAAGCATAAGTAACGGGTGCGTGTGAACGTGGTACGTGCTCGGCCCGCATGCCGTCATGCGACGATAGCGACGCGTCTGCGGCGGGAGACGCAAAGCCGTGCTGAGCCGCTCCACGAGCAGCCATATAATACGGGCGGACGGAGAAGTGCAACAGGAATCAGTTGTCGGGGTCAAGATAGCGCCTCGCGTAAAATCCGTCCGTCGAGAGCGTGTTATCTATCGCTCCTTGAGCAGAAATTTCCGTTGCGCTTCGATAGCCGCGGCCGGAAATAACGGCAGCCGGGAAATCAATGTACCTGCGGAGCTGTGTGGCGTGATTTAGAGCGTGGAGGCATGAATCGGCTAAAGTGAATTGGAGCTGGCAAAATGCGGCAGAATTATAGCCGAGGAACGTTGGAGCCAGGGGTGAAACTTTGTGTTAATGATTGGGGGGCTAAGCCGAAGGCCTGAAAAATTAACCTCCCGCCAAATGTGGTTTTCTCAACGGACTTAGGTCAGGGATGTCGATCTGTATTCGTTTTAGAGGGCCCTGGCCCACCCAATGTTGATTTAGGTCCACCCAATGTTGGTTGGGCTCCCCCAATACTTTCTGCTGGTCTTAAAGGGAAATGAGTAATAATAACGGCAAGAACCGCCGCAACAGGTAGAAATAGGCAGAAAGTAGAGAATAAAGTCTAAAGCGATTATTTCTTCTATCTTCTGTTTATTCTTTGTTCTATTTATTTCTTCTTATTTCTTTCTATTTCCAGTATATATATAAATATATAAATATATATATATATATATATAGCTATATCTTTTGGGATTAGTGTGATTTTTCATTTGGTAAATAATAAGAAAAACCTATACATTCCCATTGGTTTAAATAAAGTTGGCTAAATCCGTTCAGAAATCCACATTTTGGGGGGAGGTTATGTTGTGGGGCCCCGACTCGGCCCTCGATCATTTTCAGAAATCGACACCCCTGACATAGGCCACTTTATTTTGACCAATGACAATTTTTACTTGTTTATTCTTGTATTATTTATCAAGCAACCCAGTATATATATATATATATATATATATATATATATATATATATACGCATATATACGTATATATATATATATATATATATATATATATATATATATATATATATATACCCCATAACTGCCCCCTGAAGAGGCACAAATCTCCGTTAGTGATTGGAGTTATTCTTCAAACCGACGGTGGTTTTTTTCAGTCAGATTTCTTTTGAAGGATTATTATGCTTTCATCCAGCCAGAGTTGGACGGCAGATGTACCAGGAACATTGCTTCAGTCAAAACCTGCATAGTCATGCCATGCCATTTTTTCTTCCTCATTGTTTCTCACATCTACATCTTGTAGGGTAAGGTGTGTTTGGTTTTCTCGCGTGCCACTGGTCGAACGTTGGGATTTCAGTTTCTGTTTCTCTCTGAAAAAATGGCTTGGTAGCAAAATTCGGGTCTCCTATAAGGTAACAGGCTGTCTCAAAATTGTGTTTTCTAATTTGACTATTGGTGGTATGACTAGCTTTTTTCAAATGACAAAATCGCAGTAACTTGTACTTTTTATGATTACAGAGACGACATTACCGCAACGAAAAAGAAGAGGGGTTTTCCACGAACGCGCATTCTCTACTACCACTTTTTCCAAAAAAAACTGTCCCAAATGTAAAAAACTCATAAAAATGAAAAAAGTACCGTCCAAAACTGTGTTCAAAAGCGAGATTTCGTTATAAAACATAAATCAGTATAGAATGGACATTATGGGAAGAATAAACAACAATGGTGGCGTCTCAAAAGCATTTTTAATGGAAAACGTTTTCATATAAAAACACTTTCAGTGTTCTAACAATACGGTTTTAATGAAGACATCAGAAGCAGTCTGTATGGGGATTCCTTGCGTGTAACCGATCTGACCGCGTTTTCGTTGAGCCTAAACCTTCATCAGCCAGAGCGTAGTAGACAGAAAGCAATTTGCAAACAAGTATGCTTTTCTTTTCGCATTTGCTGTTTTCTTCACATTCTGTGGTCTAGAAGTTCATGAGACCAGCCGCTTCCTGTAGTTAAACCATAAGTAGTGGACAACAGAAAGCTTTGCCCTTTCTTCCTTTTTCCGATTCTTCTCTGCGGCCGTTATGCCGTAAATCATGAATCATGGAGATCGTTAGCTCGCTAACGTTGCTCTGTCATGTATTCTAGAAACATCAGCCGACGGCTAGAAATATGAACACGGCTCTCTGCAAAATATCCCGCATTACAGTGCCACCTAGTGCTCCGCGGTGCACGATTTTGCCGGTGCCTTTTGCTTTAGTCTCAGTCGCACGTCATCCATCATTTGTCTGCTATCATTGTGCAAAGATCGACGAATATTCAACTTGAATCGTAGGCCTAGATCCAAACTTCCTTAAATTTCGGCATCTCGTGATTTAGCTCCTGCTCAGATGCTGAAGTGCTCTGGTGCCAGCTGCATACCAAGACTGCCACCGTATATTTCAAGAGAGCCGCAGAAGCAGCGGTTGAATCTGAAAAACCGACTCCATCTAGGGAGATGACGTGGACTGAAGTAGGGAAATATGGGCTTCAATTCCGTCAACTCAGCAGGGTAGATTTCACACGGCAGTGCGCGAGACGAAGCCCGCCAGGCAAGTCTGCCATCCAGCTGTGCCGACCGCACTGGTACATGCAACAGACCATGGCATTCATCGCGTTCACGGCCATGTGTCTGAACTCGCCGCCTGAAATTTCAGCTGACGTGCCTCAAGATAACGTTAGCGTTCGGGGACGACGGTGTTCCGCACAGGGCATATCGGCGATGGAGCCCCGGGTTCTGTTCGGTTGGCCAGGGTATTGGGGCCCAGGCCATCCTGGAACGTCGTGGCATTTTTCAGTCGTACGAAGCACTTTGGTTTCAAAACAGGCTACTGCGGCAGCCAGCCAAGATATGTGATTTGTACGTCACGGTTTGATACCATGCTCTGTGATCTAACGGTATCACGATTCTTGTGCTTTGCAGTATGGCTTCACCTGTAGCTCGACGCAGTCCCAGTCGCCGATACGAAAACGAATGAGAGAAGATCACAATGCCATCGCAGTTTGAGCATTGAGAAAGTTCTGAAATGTTCAGCTTTTAAAATGGATAGCATCAAACAATGCATAAATGAAGCATAACAATGATCTATGTATAGGCCTTTACTCGCCTACGGTTCTTCCGTCTGCCATAGGGACTTGTTAACAAAATCACGTTTTGGACCTCACACTGCTAACAACGCTGTTGTTCAATGTTTTAACATTCTGCGACGGCAGATGTTAACTGGAGCCTCTCTGGTGACCCAGTTTTTCATGAGTGTGCCAGTCGCATTGTGCATAATTTTGCGCTGTTCTCAATATGGTCCTGCGTTATGTATACCCCAGCGCAAACGTGATGGGCGCCAGTTCTGAACAGCGCAAACTGTGGTTGGCAGGATGCATGGTGGCTTTCGGGAGACTGTTAACCATCACGGACGTCATTTTGGGGGAATTAAACACGCGTGACGGTCAACTGTCATGGCTGGGAGTTTCCGAAATTTACTGGGAATGTCAAAGTCTCAATGTTACAATGTCTGAAAGGTTGGAGGGTGCAGGCATTCCGACCCCTCGGAGCTCAGATAGCAGTTGCAAGGAATTAAATGCCGTTTACTTTATGGACAGGCATAGGAGACGGACATATTTGTAACAGCATGGTCAGAGGCATGTTACGCCATGTCTTTCCATGCAGCATCATGCCTCCATGTTGAAACTCTTCAAAGTTGGGAGGGCTGCCGCCCCACCTACCCAACGGTGTGCTGCACCCATGCTACTCAAGACGCCGTCTGGAGACGACCTAACAATGCCTTCCGTCAGGCGCAGCCGTCCGTGGGAGCGTCAGGCGCCTGTCAGAGGACGACAGCCGCGACTGGCCGGGAGCCGGGGACGTCAGCTGGGCACGCAGCACCGCCGCCAGTCACTGGACCCGGCCGGCGACGGCGCGCAGTGCCCATTGCATCGGCCTGGCCTGCACCGGTCTGCGCATTCAGCACGGCAGTAAACCGGCTCAGGTAGAGTAGAGCCTATATCAAACGCCGTCAGGGCCGCCGGCAGCGCGGCGCGCTCTGTTTAATTGCAGGCGTCTGAATGGACAGCCTATTGGCCTGTTCGGGCGGCGTCATGAATAACTGATGGAAATGCTCTCGTGCTGTGCCGATCCGCAGTTGCCTCACGTAAAATGGATTTATCGACGCGGGGTGCGAGGAAAATGAGCGATTGTGGCCAGCTACAAAAGGCCACGTTGTTTTGAAGAGGCTGTGCTGGTGCATGTAAGTGGCAGTCGATGACCCTAACGAACGCCCGAAAGGAGCCACCGGTGTTTTACCGGACCACGGTCATTTGTAAGCCTCACTTGTTCACACCACCGCATGTTCGGCGATGCACTGTCTTCAGCTGGCACTGCGCTCGGTGCAGCATGATCGCTGCAGCGCTCGCCCCAGCTGACGCGCTGTGACGAGTGTCGGTGTGTCGGCAGGTGGGGGCCAGGCTGCGGCCGCGAGCGCCGCCCTTGATGAGCGCGCTGCCGGCCGGCGGAACGCGGCGCCGGCGGCCGCCGCCATGAGCGGGCGCCCCCGGCCATGGCCGGCCGCCGCCCGCCGCTGGCGCCGCTGCTGCTGCTCTGGCTGCCGCTGCTGGCGCCGGCGCCGCCCGCCGCCGGCTGCCCGCCGCGCGGCTGCGAGTGCCGCTGGAGCGACGGCAAGCAGACGGCGCTGTGCGTGAACGCCTCGCTGGAGGAGGTGCCGCGCGGCCTGGACGCCGGCACGCAGGTGCTCCGGCTCGACGGCAACCGGCTGCAGGTGCTGACGGCCGGCGCGTTCGCGCGCCGCGGCCTGCTCAACCTGCAGCGGCTGCACCTGGCCTCCTGCCGGCTGGGCCACATCGACCGGCGCGCGTTCGCGCAGCTCGCCAACCTGGTGGAGCTCGATCTGAGCGGCAACGGCTTGCTGCTGGTGCCCGCCGACGCGCTGCAATTACTGCCCGGTCTGCGCGCGCTGCGGATCGCCAGCAACCCGATCCGGCGGCTGGCGGCCGGCCCGTTCGCGGCGCTGGCGCAGCTCGAGGAGCTCGACCTGAGCGACTGCGGCCTGCGGCAGGTGCACGCTGAGGCGTTCCGCGGCCTGGCGCGGCTGCGCGCGCTGCGGCTGGACGGCAACCGACTGACGACGCTGCCGCCGGGCGCGCTGGCGCCGCTGGCCGGCCTGCGCGAGCTGCAGCTGCAGGCCAATCCGTGGTCGTGCGACTGCCGCGTACGGCCGCTCAAGCGCTGGTTGGAGCGGGCGCGGCCATCGCGCGCCGAAGAGCCCGCCTGCGCCGAACCTCTGCGGCTGCGCGGCGTGCCGTTCAGCGCCGTCCGGCTGGGCCAGTTCTCATGTCCGCCGGTCATCCGGCAGGGGCCGCGCCAGGTGACGGTGCGCGCCGGCGACAACGTCACACGCTCTCGTGCTCAGTGAGCGCCTCGCCCGAGGCGGCCGTCAGCTGGCTGTGGCGCGGCCGCGTCATCGTCAACGGCTCGGCGGCCGGCACGCGCTTCCACGTGTTCGAGCACGGCCGCGAGGAGAAGACGAGCCTGCTGACGCTGGCGGCGGTGCGCGCCGCCGCCGCCGGCCGCTACGTCTGCGAGGCGCGCAACTCGGCGGGCCGCGTGGCGCGGACCGTCACGGTGAGCGTCACGGACCGCGGCGCCGTCACGCATGTCACACTGAGGCTGGACCAGGGCCTTCTGGTGGGTGCGCTGACGGCCGGCTTGCTGTTGAGCCTGGCGCTTTGCCTGTGCGTGTGTCTACTGTGCGCGCGGTCGCGCCGGCCGGCGCCGCCGCCGCCGGCCGGTGCGGCCGCCGCGCCGCCGCCGGAGCCGGGTCTCAAGACGGCGGCCGGCGGCGGCTACGTGAACGGCGGTCCGCCGGCGGCGGCGGACGGCCACGCACCCGCTGGCGCCGCCGCGTCCGCCCACCAGGTGATCGTGCGCGGGCTGACGGAGAGCCAAACCGAGACCTCGCTGCACGCGGCCGAGCCGGC
Organism: Capitulum mitella; assembly: GCA_030062745.1. Lineage (NCBI taxonomy): Eukaryota > Metazoa > Arthropoda > Thecostraca > Pollicipedomorpha > Pollicipedidae > Capitulum > Capitulum mitella. The sequence goes on from CP099843.1 coordinate 23,664,547, forward strand.
GCGGAGGCCAGCGCCGCCGCCGGAGCCGGCCGGTCCAGCGCCGCCCGGCCCGCCGCCGCCCTGGGCCACGCCGCCCGCTTCCTGGAGGCGGGCCGGTGCGGCGCGGCCCCTGGATCGATCGGCGACGACGCCAGGTGTGCGGCCAGCGCCGCCGTCACCGGCCGAGGCCGCCGGCCCGCCGCCGCCGCGCGCCTGCGACCGCTGCGGCGCGAGCAGCCCGCGGTTGGTCGTGCTCCCCGGCGGCAGCGCGGCACCCGACGCCCGGCGCGCTGCGGACTCGAACCCGCCGCCCGGACGGCCGCCCTGCGCGGCCGTGTCGCCCGGACGGCCGCCGGCGGCCGGGCCCTGCGCGGACCTGTCCCCTGCGCGGCGGTCGGTGGACGGCTGCCCCGCGGACGGTGCTGCGCGTCGCCGCGCCGTGGACGGCTACTGCACGCTGCCGCGGCGGCGCACGGCGCGGAGGCTGGCGGCGCGGTCCGACGCCGAGCTCTCGTCCCTCTCCGGCCGGTCCGACTCGAGCCCGAGCTCGGCGACGCCGAGCGAGGCGGGGCGAGGCGCGTCGGCGCGGCCGGCCGCCGCGCCGTGCTGTCGGCCGCGCCTGCCCAGCCTGCCCGGCTCGCCGGCGCTCGGCTCCGACGAGTGCTCGTGCCGCGGCGCCGGGTGCGACCCGTTCGCGTACCACGCTGTCCAGCTGGACCGCTACCTGCAGGAGTACCGTTCGCTGCAGGATCAGCTGGAGGCGATGCAGCGCAGCTGCCGCGGCCTGGCCGCCGGCCGGCGCAGCAGCCCGCAACGGCGCAGCCTGCCCTCGGTGGCGGCGGTGCCGGCCGAGCCGGCCGAGCCCACCCCACCGGCGCCCGCCGCTCGCCAGCTCAAGCCGATCCTCAAGAGCCACGACCACGTGGCCGGCTCGGCTCAGACACCGCGGCGAGCGCCCCACTTCGCAGCGACCACCACGTATTTTTCCTACCGGGACAGCTAGCCGCCGAATGGGTCGCTCCGGCACCGGCCCAGTTTGTTTTGAAGATCCCAGAGGCTTCCAGCATCGTTCGCGAGTCGGAAGTACAGTAGAAATGTTGTGCGGGAGGATTGTGGAAGGCATGGTGCACGTTACGGACGTTCAGAGCCGTTTAATAATGTTTGTTTTAGAGATAGAATCACTGCAGCTGGGAACGGTGAAAACACCGCAGAGACTGCTGTGTCGAAACATGTTTGGTCGCTGTTCTTCGATGGTGTGTTACAGTCATTTATGCCCCGCGAGGTTCGAATTTGGAAAGGTATGCGTCTTGTGTACTGATGAAGCAACTGTAACAAATCTACATTCCACTTCTGAATGTAAAATGGGTACTTATTCGGACTTTGGAGCACTAAGATTAGATAATCATCGGATGGCGTTAATGGGGGTGAGCCAGCCTGATGGGCATGAACCACCCACTGCGCAGATCCACGGACACTTTCTACTTCAGTTACGCTTCAACTTGTGCACACTATTTGCTTCTGTCCTGGAGGAAGGATAGTGACTTTGCCACGTTAGTCCCTGATCCTGAACGTGACAAGGAAGTCCTGACACAATCCACACCCGTAATTTGAGGCAAAAATACACGCACCCTCAGCACCCGAAGCGTCACTTTATATTGGTTCTGTAAACAAAGGAGTCTGCTAGCAAGGTCAAGGCAAGCCCAGTAACTTGCGCAGATACATATGGAAAATGTAGCGTCTCCATTCGTATTCGATAATGAAGAATTTTAAGAGGACCGTAGGACTGACAACTGGCTCGAGTCACGTGCCAAATAAAAATGGTGATGGAGATAATTCTCATCCGTGCCTTTCAACAGATAGTATTAAAATCCGAGGAAAATCGTTTTGGGCGCTAAGTTAATGAATGTGATCAAAACGCGATGCATTGCGTGCTTGCACCAGCCAGTGTCCGGGAATCGATCCGGGGCCAGGCATGGCGGACGGCCCCGCCGCACGGGCTCATTCTTAAATTAAGCACCTTAGTCTGCGTCTTCGAGCTCACTGCCGCCGAGCTGACAGTCGCCACGCCTCTGAACTCCAGCATATTGCGGAAACCCTGGATGCCCAGCAGTTTAGCCTGCCATAGACGGAGGCATCCACTTCTGACACGTTAGGGTAATTTGATCGGCTGACCACGTAAGTTCTGTCACCAGAGGGCGCTCTTAGTTCCTGGCTATTGTGACGTGACGCGGCGTGATGTGACATGATCGCGACACGTGACACGGTGACGTGGCGCATGACCTCCCAGCAGTATAGAGAGCTGCTGTGCTCCGCCGCAGAGCCGTCACGCTGGTGAAGAGCGAAGCTTTTTTTGACGGCGGAGGATGTCAAGGCAGGTAGCGCGACGCAGCGCGAATATCGCAATGCCATGCACCGCAAAAAGCCTTAATTCAGTTAACATACGTTGTTATTCCTCCAGTAATGGCATACATATTAGATGCATAGGCCTTGGTCCATGCATAATGCGCCCTATCTCCTTAGAAAATGAACGCGTTGCAGGTTGAGGATTTATTTTTGTGGAAGCGGTGCTGCTGATGACCGATGCATTCCGAGATGCTGCTGGACAACCTAACCGCTAAAAGCAAGCTTCTCAGAAGATTTGGACCACCTAATATTCTGCTATGTTATCAGTCTTTCATTGTTATCTGAAACTATTGTGGTTTTGCATTACATAGCACAGTTTCGAGATATTAAAGCATGCACCACCGAACTGCACTGGTGGGCGAAAGTCCTTATCGGGTGGCGGTCACGGTTGTGACTCTCCAATTTTTATTGGTAATTAGTCGGAGCGTACTAAAAAACGAAAGAAAGAAATAGCAACACCCCGGCAGTACTTGCGTCGTTGGTTCGGACAAGGCTAGTTTTCTTACATTTCTTATATTCCTTACACCACATGGTCTTGAACTTTGTTTTTTCGCCCGACATCACACTTTAACACACTTGCACACCTGAACTAATCCAGTAACGACACTACACGCGCTGTACGATTCCCTGAAATAGGGTGGCCTTGATGCGTACTCGGTACAAGTTATTTTCCCATCGGCTTCCGAAACATCCAGGTGAGGAAACTAGCTTCGTTTAAACACTTTCCGGCGGGAAAGAACCTGGCACTGCATAACTCAATTGCATGAATTCATGAGCTATGCTGAGATTTTCCGACACTGCTTCGAATTCCCCAGACATCGGGGGCTCTGCAGGCATATATGCGGGAGTATAAAGGCGCACGGTGGTGGACGCCAAAGGGCCGACTGGCGACGAAACCGGCAGAGAAACAGAGCCGGCTACAAAGCAGAACCGACTGAAAACAGAGCCGACTGCATTCGTCGAAGCAGCAAAAAGCAGAACCGACTGACAGCAGAGCCGACTGCATCCGTCGAGGCAGCATAAAGCAGAACCGACTGACAACAGAGCCGACTGCATCAGTCAAGACAGAACTTGGCAGAGTCGATGATGATGCAGCTCCGTAAATGGCGCCCCAGATTCTGGAGTGACGTACGTTTTACCGCACCGTATGTAACTCTCCTCAGCAACGGGCTATTATCTTTTCAGGTCTCGGTTCAGAAAAAATGATTGGGCTATGTGCTGGCTACGAATGTTTAAAACGCCAGGAATGTTTTAAAATCCTGGTAAATACAGAGTGTCTGCGTACTCCGAGGATGACCCCGTCCAGGGCGCTCTGAAACAGACGACTGAGCGAAAGATGGCCGTACGGAGGAACAAGGGCTGCCGGAGGGACCTGTCGGGGGACCGCTAGGGTCGGGCAGGGTACTGTCAGGGTCGATGGGAGTGCCGCCAGGGTCGGTAAGAGTGTCGTCAGGGTCGGTCGGGGTGCCGTCAGGGTCAGCCGTAGCAGGAGGGCGGTAGATCGATTCTGGAGCCGGCCTACCGACGCCAGCGCTGTCGGCTGTGGCGTGGCCCGGGGCCGTCTTGCTCGTGGTCGGCTCGTCCGGTGCTTTGGAGCGACCGGTGTAGTGCCCTGATGTGGGTACCGCAGTGGCATGTAGTGTCAGTTGGTACATGCTTCCCGCTGTTTAGGAGAGAGCGGGAGGACTCGAAGCAATTTTGCTACGTCAGCTCGGTTGATGCTTCTGGAATCGTTCGTTGGTGCAATCTGTGGCCTAATTTGTAAAATGATAAGCGGCCGTTAGGGTTATTCTTGTGTGAAACAAACCATGAAGCGGGTTACTGATGGATATACGACAAAGATGTCATTTTGTGAGATCGTAGCGGGAACAAATAGCTCTAAGTTGACAGGTTATGAAAGGACTAGAGACTAAGAATTTCAGGGCGTTTAAATTCCCAGTTCAGGGAACTTGCATCCAATATTAATCAGATTGCGCCGCATTCCAGGCGTAACTTTGCATCATCGTCCGTTATCAATGTAAGTTACGGATTCGGCGACTCCTAAAGAGACGAGTAAAACCTGTGCTTTCATATGTCGCGAACGATATCGGATCACATCACCTGATGTACAAACCGCAAAGCAAACAATTTCCCCTCGTTCTTCAAGTTTCCCTTGGTTACGTGATGATGACTCCTGTCCAGAAGGGTCACTGCACCAGTCAAATCCATACCAGAGTAGTGTCTAGAGGAAGCAATGGAGTATGAGGGGAACGTGTCGGGCATCGTGCTGTATTTACATATTCCTTCCGTGCACTTCGCAGGCAATCAGCGAAAGATGGTACCGAATGGATCATATATCTGCAGCAACACAGGAGCAAGTATTCTGTCACAACCGAATGTAAGCAATGCGCGATGACGCAGTTTTGAATTTTGGCGGTTAGATGGCTGGCAAAGGCGGCTTCAGAAAGACGTGTAGGTCGTTATAGTGGAATGGCGAAGATTACGTGCCTGCCCCAGATGCCGATGGGAATAAGAAAGTTTAGAGGGGAGCGTGGGCCACAAGAATATGTCTGCTGCTACCGCATAGAAAATCGTTCCGCTGAACCAAAGTGGTCCTGCAGCATGCTTCCAGCCTCCCCGAGACCTAGACGGTCCGCCTCTCGGCAATCCGCTGGGAAGTGCGATGGACGTTGGAGGAGAGCTATAGCGGGTAAAAATGGCGGTGCTACAGCAACGTGAAATACCCTAATCCACCCTTTCGCGATTTCTCTTTGCACTCCAGCTCATCCCATTACGGTGGTCCCAGGTCTCATCTTTCCACTCCGCAGCTAGGCAAGGACTAACGACCAGCGCACCGGATGACAAAAACCACTCACGTTACTCGCACTTGGCATTTGTGCGAACGGGAAGCTCGCTACCAGGGCGCAGTATATGGCGGTTCATCACACTTGACCATGCAGCTGATGCAGCTCATCCAATGAAGGCGTCCAAATGAAGCCACCCGTGCCACCAGCACGTGACTAACCGGGTAATTTGCCAGGATCATGGGTGACCGGCAAGGCAGTCGCCACCAAACAGTACCAGGCAGATATTACCAGCTGGGGCACTGGCCGCCGACAGAACATTACCAGATGGGTCACTGGCCGCCGACAGGACCTTACCAGGTGGAGAACATTACCAGATAGAGCAGTGGTGCCGACAGGACATCACCAGCTGGAGCACTGGCCGCTGATAAGACATTACCAGATGGAGCGCCGGCCACCGACAGGGATCAGATGAGTCCCGATTGCCGACAGGACGCAGCCAGCGGGGATTCGTCGCTGTCGGGCGGACCAGATATTGACCAGATCAGATACTCTGCTGCCCTGGAGCAGCTGTCGGGGAAGGCTCGAGACAGACGGCAGGTAGGCCGTCAGACAGCCAGAGGAGACAGACGAGAAGCCGCAGACGACAAGAGCAGCAGCCGTGAGACGGTCAGCCGTCCAGCTGTCAGGCAGCCGTGAGAAAGATGGCCTGCAGGCCACAGACCCCCTCGGTCGCCACAGCACGCCGGTCGGGTTGAGGCCATTATCTTGATTGCCGGGAGCGGGGCGTGAGACGGCCGCTGTTACTCATCTGCAGCTGACGCCTTGTGCATGCATTATACACCATACAGGCCGACGGCATCCCTTTGGTTAATCGGGACGACAGAGCAAATCGGGTCGATCTTTTGCTCTCAAGCTCAATGAAACCCAACACTTGGAATGAATACAAAACCCTGAAACGTTGAAGCCGGAGTGCGCGTGGCCTTCCGTGAACTTCGATTCGTTGGGCCCAAACGAAGTTAGAGGGCATGTGGTTTGCGTACTTATTGCCGGCGTAGGTTTGGCGCTGGCGATTGAAGTCTTTGAGAGACTGGTACTGACAAGCGCTGGGTTCCGAAAATAATTCGGTATTTGCAGTGCGACAGATTACTGCTTACCACTGTATTTCATGGTAATACACCTCGACGCAGTTACCTCGATTCTGTTACATGAGTTCCTGGACCCGGGTCACAATTATAGCTACGCAAAGTGTCCCGCCGCAACAGAAACTTCGAACCACGTACGTCCGTCGGCTGCGGTGGCTCTACCATCCGCGAAACCGCTAGACGAAGCACAAGGATCTCTCACGCCCTCATTCCCCCACTGGCCGCCGCGCGCCGGAGCCACCGCGCCAGGCCCGGCTCGACGGGCGGCGGGTCCGACCGCGATTAACCCGGTCGGATCCGACCGGCAGCGAGCAAACATCGGGCCGGGCTCGGCCGGGCGCGGGCGGTGATGACGGCCGGGACAGTCACGCCAGGCGGGCATCAGCCGGCCGCCCGCCGGCGCCACGCGACGGCCCGCGGCGCCGCCCCCAATCGATGGCCGACTGGAACGACCTGTCACCGCCGTCCAGATGCGGCCTCCGGCTGTCGGCGGCGACGATCGGTCGTCGCGCCGCAAAGATGCCGGCGCGCCGACGGGCCGGTCGCACCTGGCGTGGGCAGGCATGGGGCGCGGTGTGATGTGGGTCGCCAATGAGGTTCGTCGCATTGCTTGCCGCGCTATCGACGGCCAGCGCAGCGCTGCGACGAGCACGGAGAGGTCATGCCTGGTCGCGCGGATTCAGGTATTGTCCGCGGTACTCAGGTGATGGAGATGGAGGTGGTTGGGATGGTCTGGTGGAGACGGAAGTGCAGTCCCGGTTCCCTTCGATCAGTCTTGTAGGTCCAAGGCCGTAGCCGGCGCGGCATAATGCACCGAACGTACTTGCGGACTACGCCGCTCTTCGGGCCACCTCGCACAGCTGGTGGTGTCAGAGATGTGCAGGCGGACTAAGCACGCGTTCCAACGGAAAATCAGGACACCGTATTTGTTGTGAGTAAAATGATGAAGAATTAACGACAAGTGCCAATGCAGAGCAGGTAACGAATCCTTCACTACACCCGCCGGTCTGTTTCTTCTATCCAGTTCTGGGACTTTCCATTTTCACTGTAAGATGGCTGAGAAAGGCGGAAGCCAGGGTTGGGAAAAGTTGCATTTCTGCTTGTCTCGCTTTAACAGATAGTTCGCAGTGCTATAGTTCTGACAGAATAGTTCGCTGAACCCTCAGCACTATTTCATAACAGTTTCTGATCCTCCTCCCTGAACGCGTGCCTTCCGTATCAGTTAACACACAGCATTGCAATGACTACCTTGGCGAGATTTTGTTTCAAGATTCTGAAACGGTGGCGCTGTTAACAGCTATTTGGCGTGTAAAAAATAAGCAAGATGACGAACGAAAATATGATGTTCCTCGGGTCATCAGGTCCATTGATTAGGTTCATCAGGTTCTGCAAATAAGCATATCATAAATGGGGGGGGGGGGTTGTTTAACGTCCCCTGGCGCATGGTCTAACTGTGTTCTCAGTGAATAAACGCAGGGTCTCAAAGTTTTCAGTAACTTCCTTTTTCACGTCAATTGCATAAACTGAAATAATTTGGAAACAAGGTCATCTAGGTTTAGCTTTTGAGATTCTTCGACTGTACAGATTTTTCGGAGGTTTGGGATTCCGGAAAAGAGGAGTTACAGTCTTTCTACAAGACAGGTACAAGACAAAATAAGACAGGTTTTCAAGGTATATAGATCGGGCATAATGAGGATGAGAAGGTGAATGGAACCCCGTCTGGAATGAGCTTGATAATAAGACACATGCTTGTAACTCTTGCTTCTATGCCGTAACTTCCGTGCACATTAGCTCACTAATATACCTTATGCATGACGCTCTATGTGGCGTATGTTGCCGGTAGGAATGACTGCGATCAGAACCACGGGCCGATAATCAGTCACTACTTTATGCCGGTTGATTGTTTGGCCACTATATACATACTGCACTCGTACACGCCGAGAACAGTCCCTCATGCACTGGAGCCTTGCCTTGATAGCTCACACACTTAGGCCCCGAGAATTCCAGTTAGGCCAAATGCAATATGGATTCGCGCTGATGCACGAGACGAGGCGGCTGTAAACCTCACACTAACCCATAACGTCTTAACAGTCCGACGGACAGTAATAGTGCGAAGGAATATTTGGACTGACGTCCTGGTCATGGGTGTTACTGTGGCCGTCGTCAGGTTGGATGTTGAATACTGACTAGTTCTGAGGAATGTCTGCGGCGACAGTTCTGCATCAGACGCGTCATAGGTCGAAACCTTGCGACGGCTCGAGATCCCAACGGCCGAAAAGTGGCGTGACAAGTTCCTCCCTGAAGAGGCAACAATCTTAACAGCATGCCGCCTGCTGTGTCACAAACCAGTCCGTCAGACTGCACTTACTAATCCCTACCTAACCGAAAGCTTTTCAACTCAAATTTTCAGTCATAGTCTTGGAAATCGGCAGGTCTTTTTCGTCCTTTTTTCCCGAGACCACCCGTTACTTGCAACACATGCTGAACTTGAAACACAACAACTTTTAATGCTATGAGTCTGTAATACGATTTTTGCTCAGTTATTGCTGATGAAGTCTCTTCAAAGTCTGCCGAGACGTAGGTAATATTGAGCTTAACCTTATAAAAAGTCCCAATGCGTCGGAAATTATGCTTTTTTCCCAGTAATAATGGGTTTGGCCTTACAAAATGTCTACATGCTAGGCCTGTTTCAAAAGCTACTGCCATTCTGCTGTAGTGGAAGTACCAGTAATGCCAGGAAAATCACCTTGTGCAGCCGTTGTCATGGCAATCTCACCTACACCACACAACAAGCATGTCACCATTTGCGAGGTTACTCGCTGCGCAGCATCCTCAACCCAGCGTGAAGACCCGCCGTGGGGCTTGTTTGAGAAAAAGTCGTTCGGGATGTAGGTGTCGAGCATGCCTGGGGGCAGGCGGGGGTCCCTGAAGGCTGAGAATTGGTGTCGTGTTGGGGGGGGAAAACCCCGGGGAGTTTTCCCCCCCGGGCCCGGGGGGGGGGCCAAAAAAAATTTAGAAAAAAAAACCCCCCCCCTCCCCCCCCCCCCCCCGTCCCCCCCCCCCCAAAACCCCAAAACCCCCCCCCCCCCCCCTTCCAAGGAACCCCCAAAATGTCCAGGTAAAACTCGTACGGCTAGATGCGGCCCTGGTCGCACCGTGCGCCATGAAGGGGGCTTTGCCTGGCGCTGACGGGGGGAAGCGTCTGGCCGTGACGTCACAAGTGGATAATAGAGGGAAAAAAAAAAAAATAGGGGCGTGACGTCACAGGCGACAAGGCGCCGTTCACCCAACATGCAGGTATTGTAAAGTTGAGCACTTTTACGTTATTTCGACAGTAACCATGATAAAAACAAGAGAAGCCAAATATGTGAAACAATAGCCTAGTCTCAAACTGATAGCTACTTACGGTCTACTCCAAACCAATTCTGTTCAAGGTCCAGTTTAGGATCCTGTCAAGGCTCGAGCGCCTGGAAAGGCCCCCACCCCTGAAACTGTCCCAACCGTCAAAGCTGTCAATTTTTAACCCCTCGCCGAAGCCAACCTAGAAAGGATCTACGAAAATATAGAATTGTATCTACTGCTATAATCAAATACGAAATACAACCAGATAATGTCCGATCCCTGTCCCCCTCAAAGCGCGTCTTACGCAAATGCCGGCATAACCGGCTAGCTGGCTGACAGCCGACCCATGCCGGCCTTCCATTGGTCAAAGACCGTGACGTCACAGGCGACACCCGAATACGTTATTTTGATAGGGACGGTCACTGGCTGATCACTGAACTGTAAGCGCTTCAAGATGTGTGCCGATATTGAATATCTCGCGGAGTATGAGATTCAAGAAGTGATCCCTTCAAGGAGGCACCAATTCTGCTGAAATTAATCGCAGAATGAGGGCAATTAATACAAGAAAATTTATGGATGCCAGTGCTGTCCAGGGGTGGTGCAGACAATTTCGTGAGGGACGGAGGGACGCACATGATGAATGGCGTTAGGGAAGGCCAGCTCTGTCAACCGAGGACCTGGTGCAACAATTTGAACAACTTGTTCGGGAGCAACGCCCATTCGTGATTTCTGAACTTTCATTGGGATTTCCACAGAACAACTCTGTACAGAATTGTCGCCGACCACCATAGGTATCACAAGTCTTGTGCCCGATAAGCAACTTTCCTAAGCCCACAAAGCACAACAAATGGCTTCAGCATTGATCTTTTTGCAGCAGTATCGTGACGGGGGGGGGGCGATTTTCCTGACAAGATTATCACAGGAGTTGAAACATGGATTCAGTTTGTCAGTGTGCAAACAAAACGGCAATCTCGACAATGGACGCACCCGCAATCACCGGACAAACCGAAGAAACAGAGAGCTGCTGGTGACACTGTTTTGGAACGGAAAAGGAGTGCCCCTGACCGAGTTCACGGAGCCATGCACCACCATCACTTCCGAGGTTTACCGCGAAACTCTGAAAAAATTGCGCCGAGCCGATCAAAACAAGGAGGGGATGCTGATGTCGGGTGTTGTCCTGCTGCGCGATAACGCCCATCCGCACACTGCGGCATGCACGCGGACCCTCCTACAACAATTTCGCCGGATTGTGTTTAACCACTCACCCTACGGCCCAGACTTTGCTCCAAGCGATTTTCATCTGTTCACACGGATGAAAGTGTGGTAGGGGACGCAGCAGCGTTTAAACACCAGCGAGGAGCTGACGGGCGGCGTCAAGGGCTGGCTCAGCTTACTGGCGACAGAGTTGTGATGAGGGCATCCAAAAGCTCGTACCGCGCTTTTATAAGTGCATCGACAGGATGGGTGACTGCGTGGAGAAGTAGCCCAGACATCTGGGAAAGTTTTGTACATGATACAGTTTTTGTCCGTCCATGCTGTTTCTTCCGACAGCCAAACGGGACTTACTTTTCGAATAGCCCTCGTATTTCGGAAGTTAGGCTTTTTACAGCATCAGATCCATTATAGTCACGTATTCGTATACTTTGAATAAGTTAATCACGAGCAGCCGAGCAAAAATACCATTACGGACTCGTGTCATCAAAAGCGGTTGTGTTTCAAGTTCTGCATCTGTTGCAAGGAACGGGTGACCACAGGAGCAAAAGAACGCCAAAGGTCTGCGGATGCCCAAAACTATGATTGGGATGGTTATTACAGGCGTCTGAAGAGAGCCTGGAGCACTGCTTGATGATGATGATGCCCATGTGTGTTTGTGTGCTCTTGGTTCCGTTTTTTTTTTTGTGCCACCATGCCGATCTTGAAGCATAACATTGTATACACACATCTCAGTGTATGCTGTATGTTATGTATGCGCCTCCACCTTGACTTTTCCCCTCATCATTTGACTCGGGCTCGAGAATAGCCCCAGTGACCTCGGTCATGGCATGGGAATGAGCCTATGAAGTACATAAATAAACAAAGAAATATGGCTACAAAAATTTGGGTTAAAATGCTTTTTGTTCGGTAAGAGATTAGTTAGTACAGTCTTACGCACTGATTCGTGACAAAGCAGGCTTCATGTTGTTCTAACTGCTGCCCCTTCAGGATAGGTACTTATACCACTTAATAGTCCGAAAAAGCTTAATGAACTTGTAATGTATTGTATTCGCTACCCCAAGGTACAGCTTGAGCGAGAACATAAGTGCATAAGGAGCCATCAAACTTGGCATTATAATTTTTAGTAATTTAGCTGGAGAATTCAATCAGTTGGTCAATGGGTGGTCTTGCCATATAGGTAAGTCCTCGACGTATTGTAATCGATACCAGCCGAAAATGTTCATTACATTTGGAGGCTCTTGAATGGCCTGGGCGGTATTAGCGAAACGAACCAAGGTTGAAATGAAGAGAATTTCACTCAAACCTCCTCAATAAGTTAATGACCCAGTTGTCTTATTGGTGTTTTCTTCGCACCAAGATACTTCAGAACGTATTATCTTATCAACGTTATTTTTTCCATAAATACCCTCTGTGACACATCGTGAAATAAATGACGCACTGCCCCTGAACGCAGTGTTTTTGGAATCTACAACACCATCTGTAAATGCTCAAAATATCTGCTGTATGCGCTAAACTGCACATCCTAGAAATGATTATCGCACGGTGTAGTCGAAACCAACGGAATTATACAAGTCTATGAACATTTCCGTACCGACCAATCCTAGGTTGTCCACGACCATTAAGACAAACGGGGGGGGGGGGATTTAGGAATGCCTAGGGACGGGGGCAGGGAAAATTTAGGGGTGCCTCATGCGTTCACTTCAAATTTCAAGCATTTTGCTTTTTGTTTGAAACGTTCCCGTCGTTGTGTTACGTAACACAACGGACATCTGTCAATCCATTTCAGTGTCTTTTTTTTTTACCCACGAAAAATTGCAAATTTAAATGTCACCAGCGACTTGACGTTATTCGCCGACTTATTCGCCCTCATTAGTGCCATCGTTTATGAACACAGTCACAGCATGGCTCAAAAACATCGCGGAAAAATGGTCGAAGAATGAAAATATCATTTCCGGAATAGTTATGTGGAGAAGAAATTGTTACAGGAAACGGATTGTGAGTGGAAACGTATTCGCGAACACGCTTGGAGAAGGGGGATATTCTCTCGTAAAAGCTGGATCATTCAATTCCCGATGCTTGCGAAGTCGTTAGCCAGTAGAAAGAGCTACGGCCGAACCGAACAGGGCTACGCTAAGTCCGATCATTCACTTTGACTTTTTTGCTAGCAGGATGAAAAGTCCTTCGGCATGCAGCCTCGCTCCTAATCATGTCTGTGCTGGCATTGGTACGAAAGAGAAGGGTGTTGTGGGCTGAGGGACGGGATCTCGGTGCTCGGTAAACGAGCCTTCGTCAGCAGCTGCATGGGCGGGAAGATTCAACAACGTTTGTAATGTCCAAAGCCTTGGTCTGTACAGTGGTCAGCAGGTGTGTTATCTCAGACTTCTTGACTTGGGTACCAGCGGCTTAAGAGCGCGGGTGGTTTGGAGACAGGTACTCTGAATCAGTGCCTGTGGTGGTCAGCGTCTTTGTCCTAAGCAAGCATCAATTGGGTGCGTTATAAAGCACTCAGTCTGAGCTGTCACTGGCGTGACGTGTAATGTCTTTTTGTTCCTTCTTTGGCGTACACGTTCGGAACATCCACAACTCGTTGGCAGTAAAGGCGTAAAAGAATACAAAGATTGTTTTACGGTATGTTCATGCATATCATATCAAAATCATGTCGTGCGGCAACATTAACAGAGTGCAGTCTCAGATTCGGCAGAAACAACGAAAACGTATCTACGAGGTGTAACAAGAACAAAAAGAACTATACCACTGCATTGCTGTGTAATGACATCGTAATGTAGAAGAGTACCACAAGGAGCTGTAAAAATATAACCTATCTCCGCCTCGTATACATGATCATGTAACTGACGCCAACACAACGACTCAACGTAGTTACTGCGTTGAACTTTCTTCGAGGACAGCTTGCGGCGGGCTACTTTGGCATTGTCAACCCATTTTTGTTGACATGGTACAGCCCGAAGTTTAACTCGTCTGCGCCGACTCCGTCTTTAGCCTGCTTAATCGCAAGCGAGTTGAAGCAGCCTGGATGTCGACTCTTCCGTTTGCAAGGGTACAGGAAGCAGTAGCGCACCAGCAGGTTGAAACTCTCCAGCGTCGTGAAGTTCTTTTGCTTCATGTACACGACGAACGACGGTCTGAAGACGTCAGCTGAGCTCTGCTTCTCCAGACTGATCTCCTGGTTCACCAAGTCGGCCATGCACTTCTTCTCGGTGACGAACAAGCTAGCGACAAGACACCCTGGTTAGCTGTGACTGTGACTGTTAGTTGTGACTGTGCCTGACACACTGGAGATCTACGGACACTGGACCAAACACTGGGGACCCACGAATGGCTGGCTCACAGTGGAGCCCAAAGAACACAGACTACACACTGGGGACCACAGTTATGGACAAGACAGGGGACCTATGAAGGTGGACCGTATATTGGGCACCCACGACCCGTGACGGGCCGACGGCAGAGCGAACGCAGCCGAAACAAATGAGCGACTTATGAGCCGCATCATTCTGATGGTTCATTGTTTCATAAATATGAAACACATTTGTCTGAATATTAACACACGAGTTACTGGAAATTTTGTTTTTGTTTTGGTTTTTGGTTGATTTTTTTGGGGTTTTACGGGCACAATTTTCGAACGACAAAATCCGGTGACCCAATGTTTTCATACCCCTACCAGAAAAAAACAGGCACATTTTGACAAAAAAAACAAAAACAGTTGACCAGGTCTCCATAGAATAAATGTTACACTATGCTTATATACCATCTCAAAATAGAAGGTAACCATCTTCATCAGAATACAGGTATAGGGCATGATATAGGCCTGACAGTCATAGTAAATGACTACGCCATAGTGTATGCCAGGTCATAAGCTGAATCAAAGACGTGGTTTTTATGTACCGTCAAGACCCCACCACCTATCTTTTCCTTTTGACATCACTTGCAAGAAGATCATGAGGCATTAAACAAAGACCAAAGATCAGGCCACGCAAGCCATAAGTGACCTGCAGCGAGGTTAACACCGGTCGCTGGCTAGCTTTGCACAGAGCTAATTAAGCCACCTATCCGACACAAATCTAGTCTAAGCCACCAGAATATTGCATCCACAGAGAAACCTATGCTACTTTTAGAGTCCTCGTAAAATTCTTTGTCCGAGCCCATAAAATGATTGAGGTTCGGGTCAACAAATAACTTGAAATCGTCACATAGGCTGGCCTTGGGTCGCGTCTTGCAAACATATTGCTCATCGTGCAAAATGAATTCATTTAATGCCACATATAAAAATGTAGACTATTCTCACCCTACAAATGCGTTTCTAAGCTGTCGGCCAAAAACTGTCACTTTTCGAAATCTGACCTGATGTGCGACAATATCGGTGACCTTTAAGTTAACAGATGGGAAATATCTGAGGCATCAGAATCACAGACCATGTATTGCCGTTCGAATCGGTGAAATCGTACCATCGGTTCTCGAGATATACACACAGGTGACACTCGAGACAGGTGATCAAAAACCAAATTAAAATAAAACAAAAAAGCAAAAGAATAGATGAAAAAATATATCAAGTGCCTGGTGATTGGTGAAATACCCCAGTCAGCGCCGGGTTCAACACCATGACATCATGCCGTTGTGGAATTTCTACGAATAGATACTGAACAGTTCAATACTGTCATAAAGGACGCAGGGACGTAGCCAAGGGGGCGACATGGGGACCATGGCCCCCCCCCCTGAGCCAAGCGGTCTACACTAGATACATGGCGATTTCGCATGAATACGTAATAGTGATCATATATATATATTGCAAAAACAAACATTATATGTTTTCCCGTGCATTAACCCGCGCACGACCATCGGTCCCTTTCAAACATGGGCGACTGGGGGGGGGGGCAGTTGGTCGCCCCCCTCTAACTCACGAACAGTTGGTCGCACGCTAAAAATAAGCACACCGTTGGAAAGCTTGTGACGAGTAGAGCTCGAAACTGGCCTCATTTTTACTGTTAGACAATACGTAAGCAATTTACGCCTTATATATGTTTTTTTCATGGCCGACTGCATGAGAGAAATGGCCTGAATCTCAAGGGCTGTGACTAAAAACGGCTAGGTAAAGGCACCAGCGCACAAGTAAAGGTCCGCGGATGCCGATACACGTCTAATTTCCCCAGATTTGTTCAATATATACGCCGGAACGTTGAGTTAAAGACACGGCATCTCTCGCGGCAGCTCTAGGCGTGCGCTGCTGCCGTATGCGGTCACAAATTGACAGGAACTTTAAGCGTCTCTTTATTTTCGCGATATTAGCCTCGTCATGTAAATTTTATTGATCTGAATGGTTCTTATGATGGTTTCTCATGCTAACGTTTTGGAAAAATCCGTTATTCATCAATCTACACAAGTGGCGCAGCATTATTTGCGAGAGCCTGTTTATTGCCAAAATATGCTATTTTTTCAAACTTTTTGAGGTCCCTGGTATGACTTACGTCTGTGCAAGCTAGTTCTGCCACTTTCTACCCATTCTGTGTAATTCATCGCCGATTTTGACGGTGGTACATTTTGGCTCACCACAGTTATTCGTGACCTGACCTCAGGTCAATGGCTGGGAGTCATTGATACTTTGCCCAATGACGGTAATTAGATGTCTGGTTCACTCCACACAAAAAATGTTATGAAGTATTGCGTCAATTTCCGAAAAAACGACGACATGTCTTAAAATTCGGCTTGACCTTAGGTCAATGACCCGGAAAATTCCGAAAAATCTAAGATAGCAGATTTGTTGCATCTGTTACGTTCACTAATCCCTGAAAGTATTATTGAGATATCTTCTTTTCAAAAAAAGTTAGAGGGCGCTAAACGTTTTTGGACATAGGTCCGCTTGACCTGACCTAGGTCAGGCACCTGACCTGGCCTGAGGTCAAAATTTTTACACGAGATGTAAAATTGATGAAGCAAAAGGTACACGACGTTTTGTGACTCTGTGTTTGTTGGTTCTCTCGCAATACCAAAAAAACCTCAGGAGGGGGCAGTCAACGGACCCCCCAGTCGGCGACGGGTTAAATATGAGATAAATTGCCTGAAATTACTGCCTTTTGTTGTACATTTCGTCATATGCCTGTGACACACGACAAAATTTCACATTTGGATTCTCCAGGAAGATCCTGGCGTCGTGCCAGAAAGAATGAGTTACAAAATCATTTTTGTTTAGAAAAATAAAACAAAAGGCGAAACAAAAAGGATCATTTGTGAAACAATGAATGGAAGTCCCTAGCCGCACTCTCCCAGTGAAAAATGGCTTCAATTCGAATACCAAACTGATTGCCAGTGCATTTCATATATTTTTGCGGCAAAATCAATCTGTGACTGGCGGCCAGGGACTATCCCAAACCAGCGAAGGAGCGTGGGGGAGGGGGCAGGGAGGACCCATGGCCCCCATTTTTTGTAACATGAACATTAGTCTTATGCGGAAAACTTTGGCCCCCCCTTTCCGGTGTTTCATACACCCGAGCTACCTCGATCCGGTCACTGCCAGTCAACTTCCCTTTAAGCCGTTCGTTTTACCAGAGTTCTTTGTCAATATGGTCGCTATATTATGATGAGCATTCCCTTGGCCGAAACGAACCAGATTCGACGACAGCTATGCCAGACGTCCCTTGTCATGAAACAAATGGCCTCCGATCAAGAGTGGATGTGTAAGCATTGCTTCCGACTCTGCAACAGTATTAATTTTCGGTTGTATACTTGCGTGAAAAGTAAGCCGCCCAAAAATGCAGATGGCTCGCGATCTCACCCAACCCTCAAAAGGATTCCAAGAGAATACGAACGTCTCTATCGCCCCAATCGGTCCGCGCCCCGCCACGGCCACCGTAGCGATAGGAATTTTGCAGCGGCTGAAATACGAACTACAGCTGGCCTGTGTTGAAGCATCGTCAGAGCGGCGTCCGACCGGGAATCTCTTGGGCGGCTAGAAACTGTGACAAATCACGAGAATATTTCTGTTTTATCTCACCACTCACAGTCCGAACACGTAATTCTGCATCTATTAATGTCTTTATTTCCAGTGGGGCAAGAAGGATGACTTTGGTCAAATTTGCCGGATTTTATGCCTTTGATATGAATGGTTTTACAAGATGTCAGGGATCGAGGCCCGTGTTAAGAAGAACATGTTGCACAGACTCCGACCCTTACACCCGATCACGCAATGCCAGGTAACGGCTGGTTTTGCGGCGAAACTTTAACGTGTCTCCAGGGACGTGACACGACCGTGAGGTAGCCAGTTCTTTTAAGGCCTGATGATAGCAAGGTCTAATTTTACGAAATAAAACTGCTACAAAATAGTTCATGTCAGTTTTGACAAGGTGCTGTGAGTTTCAGAGGCGCAAGTAAAATCGTTCAAATGATGCTTAAGAAATACTAACGGAGAGGGGGTCGAATTAACTCCCCGTGGCGGAGTGGGTTAATAAGTAGTCATCCCTCAGGTTGAGACATCGTCATGCACTCGTAGACCATTCAGCCATGACCGGTTGTATGGATCAGACTAGCATGACTTAAAACTAAAACTTCACTGAGTTTCCCTGCATGCCTTAGTCACAGAGGATATCGTCTTTCCGGAGTCACAAGTGACACATTTAGGGCCAAATAAGCCTAAAATCAATTTATTTATCACATTCAGTGCCAAAAACTCGCATGGGAACGTTCAAAGGTCAAAAAGTCACCTAAGGTCCTTGACCTCGATTGACCTTGAAAAGGTCATTGACTTTTTTCAAGTGACTTGTTCGCATGCGGACTACGATTCTAAACCGATTTCTTGCCCAGCATCTGCCGTTTATGCGTACCTATTGCTCTGAAACAGTAAAAAAAGACATTGATGCAAAAACAGCTCTGCAAGCCTTCAGTAATGACGTCATACCTCGATGGCCTGAAATGACTGGGTCACTCTTTTCTTTCAAAACATGTACAATGGACGGATCGTTAGTTAGGCCAAATTTCACGGGGCTGTCGAGCGCCGTTTTGCCCTGGTCATGGAAACGCTGTTTGAGGGGGGTGACATCCACCATTTGTCCAGCGAAGGTTAAGGCATTATTTCTTTATCATTTCGCGCATGCGTAGAACGAATGTCTGAAGGTTAAGCATTGATGGACCCAAAGTTCCGAACTACAGAACGTTGCCCCAAGGGCCATTTGGCAGTGTCACACAAGACAAAGAAATTTGAATAAGGGATATGAAGTGTGAAATTAGGGGAAAAGAAATAACAAATATAGATGTCCTTTGATTTAAAACACATGTACAAACTGTGTTTTCCCGCATGTCTTTGCCGTGTAAGTTTTTTTTTTTAACTAAATGTCACCGCACCGCAATAACGTCAGGATACATGACACATTGGACGTCAGCGGAGCCAAAGGAAACTCTGTTGCTGGAATTAATTTGCTGGTTAAGCTAAGAATTTACTGTCGCGACAACAGCGCTGGCGTCTCATTTTCTAACAGAGTGGAGCCGGCAGGACTTTGTACAAAGTGCGTCGTTATCGTATTCTTTCTTTTTTGTAAACTGATATTTTGTTCTTCTGTCTCCCATCATTGTCTTTTGCTCGACCATTGTTGCGGGAAAGATGTTGACAACCACACAAATTTCGTTATGTCTGCACTCGTTGCAGCAGCGTGGCCGGGGGTCTTAGGGGTCTTAGGGCCCCCGAAATTTTCCGATGGACCCCCTGGTGTTGGCCTAAAGGGGCTCCCTGGCTGGGAAAGACAAATCCACTCCTCCGCAAAGGGCCCCCAGACCAATGGCAAAGACCCCTCTCGCGGAAAGGGAGATACCCTCTGACGGGAAAAGGTAGGTGGGTACCCCTGCATGTACCTATTAAAAAAACAAATGCCGGAAAGGATGCTCCTCTGCAAAGGAGACGCCAGCTAGGAAAGGTCCTCCTGCCATGGGACGGTGTCGGTTTGTTCGGGAAGGGCCCATGAAGGGCTCCCCTGGAATTTGCCTAAAGGGGCCCCTGGCTGGGAAAGGCAATTCCACTCCACCGTAAAGGGTCCCCAGACTTCAGACAAAGACCTCTCTGGCAGGTACCCGGGTGCCCCCTGGAAGGTGTCCGTGGGAAAGGTAAATGGGCCCCCGGCATATACCTGCCAAAAGGCAAATGCGAGGACAGGAGAGAATGCTCTGCAAAGGAGCCGCCAGCCAGGAAAGGTCCTCCTGCCATGGATGGTGTCGGTGTGTCGGGAAGGGAAACGCAGTGACGTAACGTAAGCCAAAGGACCTGGGGGTATTATCATCCCAACTCTAGAAATTCTTAAGAGGGAAAGGGAATCCCCTGGACTGGGCCGCTGGCATGTCCTAAAGGGCCCCAATGTCTACTGACCTGGAAATGTCAGTGGACATTGGGGTCTTCCAAAGATACATTTCGTGCGGGGCAGTTCCTGGCAGGAAAGGTATCTCTGCCCTGGAATGACCGTCGGATGCCAGAGCCCGGCATCGTGGCGTCAAAACCAGGCGATCATCAAAACAATGCAATCGAAATGTAGGCAGGTTGACGCCTGGCAGGCTGCATGACCATTTAGATCAAGAAAAAAATGGAAGCTCTACCGCTCTGCCGCTCTACCCCAGTGGCCAGGGCAGTAAACATAGATAATCCAGGCCCTCAGTCTCAAAGGAAAGCTTGCTCAATATGGGGAAGAAACGTTTTTTTTTTTTACCAAGTATCTCTAATGTTCTAACCATGGACAAAGACTTCACTTTGAATCCTTTTGAAAGGGTGCGCGCATCCCCTCTCAATGTTCATTTCAGCCTCTCCCAATGATGATTTTGCCCCTCCCACATATTGAAGTGGGGCCCACAACAGTATTCCAAGCCCATGAATGAAATGACGTTTAAATTTGATTAAATATTCTGCAACTTTTTTCAGGCGGCGGTACTAGTCAGCAACCAGATCCAAGTTACAGAAAGACCTCCCTGTCTGGTTAAGAGAATCCTCTCCTGGAAGTTTTGAGGGCTTTCTAAAAATAGTGAGGACAACCTCAAAAGCTTGAGAGCCCAACAGCATATTTCATGAACCCTCTAGATGAATTCAAAGGAATCCTCTAGAAGAATTTAGGGCGCTCTACTAGGGGCTTTCCGGTCCTAGGGGCCTTTCTTAAACATTCTTGGGGACCCCCTCGAACAATCAGAAGAGGATTTTTAAACCAACGAAGAAATGATTGAGGGGCCCTAAGAAAATGCTTGAGAAGTCCTCCGAAAATAAGAGCTATCTCGAAATCCGAGGGGTCTAAAAACTGTCCTGGGCCCTTTGGATAAACTTGAGGAATGACGCTGATCCAGGCCTGAGAGTTTCCTTTTGAATTCATGTCGAGGACACGTTTTTTGCGACGCCTCCAGATTTTTGGGATATGACGAAATTAACAAGAAAAGGCAGCAAATTTAGACAATTTATCTCATATCAAATGCACAGAAAACATATAATGTTTGCTTTTGCAACGTCTACATGATCGCTATTACATGGCCATGAGAAATCGCCATGTATCTAACGTAGACCGTTTTGCTCAGGGGGCCCTGACCCCCATGCCCCGCCCTTGGCTACGTCCCTGCGGGCTTGTCGAAACGCCTGAGGGCCCACAGAATTCCAAAGGGCCCTTTAAACTACTTTAAGGTGGGGCCTCTCCCCAAGGCCTAAAAGATTCATTTGAAATGAAATTCCTTCAAATTTCTTGCAACGAAATCCTTCAACTCATTTCAAGGGTTTTGCTATTGTAAGAGGGCACCTCGGGCATAGAAAGGATACACCGGACGAGGAAATGATTGAGGTCCGTTTGAAAATATCAAAGACTCCCTGAAAAGATCGACATCCCCACAGAAAAACTCTAAAGGCTCTTTAGATACATCCAAGGAGCAGCCCCCGAAAATCTAAGGGACCCTCAATGAATTCCTCACGAGGGCTCGTTGGAGTTCTTGTGCTGCCGTCAAACATTTGAGAGGCCCATTGGTATTTCGAAGGCTCTCAGAAACATTCAGGAGAGGAGTTTTTAATCGGATGAGGAAATGTCTGAGGCGCCCCCGAAAACATTAAGGGGCTTCTCAAAAGCCTTGAGGTTCCACACAAACTCGAACAATCCTTAAAGAAAGGAAGGGACTTCCGTAACTTCCCTTAAATTTGTTCGCAATGCTTTTGATATATTCAGAGGCATCTCATATATTCTGGAAAGGATGAACTGGACAAGTAAATGTGTCATGGATAGTCTGCAAGGCGTCACTAAAACGTTCAGAAGCCCACAAAAAATCCTAATGGGGACGCTTTCTGTAAATTCAAGGAAAGGCACTCCCGGAAGTGTACCTGAATTCATCTAGAGGACCCATTAAAATGTTTGCGGACCCCTTAAACCTTTGAGAGGGCCTTCTGTACCTTCAAGGGACCCACATTCAGGAAAGTGGTTTTAAGCCGGACAAGACTTAAAAACAAGGCTTTGTGGGCCTCCTGAAGATACCGAAGGCCCCCTCAAAAAGCTCGAGGGTTCCACGAAAAACTTCAATGAGCCCTCGAGATGAATTCAACGAGGACCCTAAAGACCACGGGGAAGGTCCCGTCCTGAACATATCTAGAGGGCCCATGGGAGTTTCAGTGGATCTTTAGCTTTCTGGGTAGGCTCTTGATCATCGTATTTGCAGAGAAATTCTTCACAATGCCCAAGCGTGGTTTAACAATTTATCCTTAATGTTTTAGGGACTTGCTGGCAACACAAAGTACCCTCTCCTTGATGGCATTACAACAACTCTAATGACGCTTTGGATATCATACATATATATATATATATATATATATATATATATATTTATTTATTTATATTTATATCCATATACTCACACAGAACCACATCGCCATGCAAATTGGACTCGTCTCACCATAAAGATCCTCGCGAAGGCAACAGATAAACGAAGCCTAGCGACTCTCGAAGCCATGATCATTCGGGATCATTCTGGAAGCAGGGCAACTGGGTACAGAACCCACTAATGAACCGCCAGGTTAACATGCCTGGGACGTCGCGGCTGTCTGAAATGCCGCCACAAAGGCCAAGACTATGAATATGTAAATAGGTGCTGATCTTTCGTGTGCTGCTTCACCGCTGCTTGTCCACTTTAAATTGTATGCGCGGGCCAGAAGATCCATGTCTTTACTAACCCTGTGATTTACTTTTCAAATTTAGACTAAATGCCGTTGATCCCATACTTATGTCTGAAGATGTCTCATGTGCAGCCAAAAGTTAGATCGATAAAACATGCTATTTTTTTCCTGTTCTCTGTGTTATAATGAACACTGGCAACGTTCTTAATTAACATTAATTGGAAACGCGAAACGACTTATATGAGCAATCGAAGCCACCTCAAAGAAAGTCATCAATGTCAAGTCCGTTGTAATTTTTAACAAACAATGTATACGTAACGATTTGCTTCCTAGCTTTACTAATATATATGTATATATACATATGAAAAGAAGCCAGTCTCCTATATTTTTAGATGAACGTCCGTCGGTCAAAACAAAGTGCCCTAAGTCCGTTCAGAAACTCACATATGGGGGGAGGGTAGGTTGTGAGGCACCTCGATCAGCCCCTTCCCAAATCATTCACACAAAACGACATTCCTGGCCATGGGGCCCCCGTAGTATTCAACGGAACCTCTTCAACGCTGGGGGTCCCCTCATCCTCAAGGACCCCCGGAAGAAACCCTGGCCACGCTATTGATTAGTAGTGTATTCTATGTTATGTACGTTGTGATTGTTCTGCCTTTCAGCAAAAACCAGCATTCGGTGGTTTTCGGGGATGTCTCCGAAATCCGAACTCTCCAGCGGCTGCTCTATTCTGGCATTCACTTTCCTCCTTAAAACTAGACATGCATGAGTTAGTGCAAAGTAACTTTTTGACCCTGAACGGCAACGAACTAAAACAACTCTCCTTTCAGGCAATGACTACATGACCAACCTGGTGAACAACTGTTGAACATCAGTTCTCTCACCTATTGAGGGGAGTGATGTCAATGACAAGCCGCGAAGCCAGAATTCCTGTCACATACACGTCGTCGATCCAGAAGAAGGGCTGCACTGTCGACTGCAGCACCAGTTGCTTGGCCACGTCCTGGGTGACGATGTATAGAGCCCCTGGCGGCACCGGTACGTTTAGAGTGGTCACTAATAATGCTGCTGAAGTCTTGTATTTTGTTGATTTCAGCGCCATATCTGACTACGCTATAAACCATCTTTTTGCACTTCATTACACACAAGAAAGCGAGATAAGCAAACCAGCAGGATGTTGGCTTCTTCTAGACTGGATGTCTGATGATTTTATGTTCATCTAGTGCAATAGATCTTACTCATAACGGCAAATGGTGTCTGATGAAACTAAAATCATCATCATATCATCCTTTAGTATGATCACAAATTAGCACACACCGTTCGCGTGTTCGGTATCTCAGACATTAATCCCCAGGGCTGAGCAGAAGCATTGCTATAGGGAAGTGGATGGAAGGAAACCAGCGATTTGACGTTCTTTTTGCTCATGGAGGTGGATACCATGGACCATAACAATGGTTCAGTCACTAACCGCGATCGATAGCTCAGGTGAGATAGCGTCGGTCTTACCTTTCTGGCAAGACGGGTTCGAGTTGCCCGGGCGTTTGCCATTTGCCCCGATTGTCGGCTGGCAACTAGGCCACAATAACTGTCGCACGCTAATGTAGTATCGCTGATGGCACGATAAACTGGACCACAAAATGAATTGTTCATTTCCTGGTTTAGCAAGGCTGAGTGTGGCACACAGATTCAGTGCAGCAAACTTTGCCTAGCACCGGCCCTGATTTCAAACATCAGCATACAAATCATTCGAATCACATTCATGAAATTAAAAAACCGCACACATTGCATGCTTTGAATATGTTTCTGGCAAGCACCGCCATGGGCGCAGGCATTGGGAGGGCGGAAGCATCGGCGGTTTTTGAGACACTCCTTCCCATGCGGCATAGGGGAAGGCAGACTTATAGACAATTTAGAATTAAATCAGAATCGATTCTGATCCACCAACTCTTTTCATGGATCAGAATCAGAGACGATTGCGTATTAGACAGCTGTGAATCCGAATCCGAATCCGAATTAACTTTTCTCCCAAAAATCAAAATTGAATCGATTCACGAAATTCTTGGAAACTGATTAAGGGAATCAATGTCCAAAACCTGACTCATTTGGATGCATGCGAAATTTAGCAAAACATATGAGACCATTTATTACCAACATATACAAATAAGCATGAGGTCTATTGGCATTGGAAACAGATGAATAAATGAAAATAGGAAATGGCAACTGCAGTCACGATGCAATGGAAAGTGGAAAATCCTTTAATGTCATTTCGTCTTTTTAAACATAAATGCGACAGGTTTTAGTTTTGGGTCATTACTACAGATGAACGTTTCTGTCCTCACACATAACCCTAGGCACCAGACTATGTACATATTGGGTTATTTGACACCTTGACATATAATGCAAACTGACTTTGGAAACAGAGGTTTATGCCCATTTACACAAATGCTATGCTGGACATGATATATTTGTGGTCACTAGAAACCGTTTGCCGTCTCTAAACCCACTCGTAAATAAAAGCGATTAGTTTATGCTCACGTAACTTGAAACGTATCTTTTGCTTCTGAAGCCTCTAGTTTATTTGGCTCCGAGATTCGTCAGCTGTCATGTCTTCTGTGCATATAAGCATTGGAATATTGTTGTGCGTGTAAACAGTTAGCAAGCACGTGTTGTCACTTGAAGCTGAATAAATCATTTGGTGCCTCAGTAAAAGAATTCAGGTGAGTATGCTAGTTCCTACAAACCTTCTCATTTTTCCCTAATATTATCCTATAACCTAAAGCAGACCTTGAAACAAGACAGCACCCTGGATTTTATTTGGTTACTGAATTCATTCAATACTGAATTTATTCAGCTGCCAACTTTCTGACATACCTTGCTACGAGGCCAAAAATGTCAGTGAACTGACATGACCTGATTTTTCAATTTGGTCACAAGAGATAAAAATGATATACTAACAGCCAAAGAAAAGCTCACGTTTCTATCTCTGTTTTGGGGTTATAACCTAAAAACCTGAGTGGGGTACTCGAGAATCCCCTGCCCGAACTGACGGCCGAAGGCTAAAGCAAATGTGTCACATCTTGGTAGCAGCTCAGGCGTGGCGTGACAAAATGTGGGCGCTCCTGTAAGCTCAGAATGGCGCTGTTGAGACACCATGCCATGCGTCATGACTTCAAAAGCGTGATATGATTTTACGAAAACGAATCCTTCCAATCGTAAAACGATCGCCCTGAAAGCAAACGGCCGACAAACTGGCATCGTTGCCGCGCCCTCAAAACGCCTGCAGGCGACGTCGAAATGCAAAAGAGCGCAGCGAGTGTGTTCCCAACATCAGTCCGGAGCGCCGTGGTAGCATCTCAAGGGGCTTTGAAAAAGTGCTGCCCATTGCACAAAAGTTCACCAACGAAACACCCCAGCAACAGCATGAGGCGGCAAGGCGCTAAAATCAGGGGTAAATTACGATGCTATAAAACCTAAAATATGTTCCCAGCACAACATTTAAAATGAAAAAAATGGAATCCATAAGGTTACTTTTCGACAAAGTTTTACATAAAACCATTCCAAATAAAATGATTCCCATCGAAAATGACAGATAATAAAGTGATAAACTTTCATTTTTTGAGCCCCGTGAGTTCTTCTCGCTGATACTATAAGCACGAAGTTTACTAGCTCTGGTGAAGATAACAGCGTGAAAAAGACGCCCGAAATACAGGAGCACAAACGCAAACGCACGAAACACGAAACACACACGAACCGAACAGTCTGTGTGCAAGAAACGGTGGCATGATACTTGTTCTCAAGCTGCCTGACAGTGCTCATGCCAATACTTATGCACATCATAAATTCCAGTTTTACTTCTGGCATGCAATGGAAGATGACGTACGTGAAGTCGGAACTAAAAGCAGGCGATCCCAGCGTCCCATCAAAGTACAGGTCAATATCGCTGCTACTAGTCCTAGCAAAGGTCGCGGAGGGGCTGGTGGCTGATAAGTTGATGATGTATTTTACGGCCAACCATCTTCTGCCATCGTCAGCACAACATGGGTTTCGACGTCATTTTTCGACGGAGACTGCTCTGCTGTGCACCTCTGACGGAGCCTGCAAAGCAATGGATGCTGGCCAGGTGTCACTGCTGTGCCTGCTTGAACTGTCCAAGGCCTTCGGCTTGTAAACCACATCAGGCTGCTGAACCGTCTGGGATACCACAGCGTGTCATCTCCATGGATTAGTAACTATCTGAAGGACCACCTACAAGTTTTACGTTGTCGGAAAATCACCACAGCACCTGATCTTAACCCTATTCCCGGAGGGCTAGACGGTATGGTCGATTCCCGGCAGGGGGGACGGATTCGGCCCCCCTGAGATCTCGAGAACTACTTGTCCGATTTCATCACAACAAACGGCAATCGATTTGACGTGACGTGAACTACATTTTTATACAAAAAAATCAAAATTTCGAAATTTGTCGATACAGGGGGGCAAAAATGTCAAAATGGGGGTACTTTTGGACTTCTTATAACTCCATTGTTCATCGACCGATTTCGATGAAACTGGCATGAATCGAGAGATTATGGATAGGGCTTTTACCATGGGTCCGCAAATCTGAAATTTTGAGAAAATTCATGGGCGTTCACAGGGTTTCAAAAATAGGAGGATTAGTTTTCTAACAAATGAATGAACAAAAGACGCAAACACCTTTTTTTGGCTTCTGCTAGTCATGTTATACTAAAGAAGTACAAATCGCATTACGATGTTTGTATAATGTTAGCATAGGCGGTGCCAGGGACATGAAAAAAGGGAACTGTCATGATCGCCCGTTTCTCAGATCGACTTGTGACCTTTGACCTTAAATGACCTCCAGTGACCTTGGGGTTACTTGGAATGATCTCGTGTGCATTTAATATTATCTGTAAACGTTTTCAATCATTTGAATTCACTCTATTTCGAAAATTCCATTTTATGGCTATTGCGATATAGAGTACGCGCACTGACATTTTAGGTCATAGCTCCGTGACCCGACCTAATATCAAGCTGAAACTTGGTACACAAGTAGAAGGTATCGTTCGACGTCATATATATATTCGGGGTTTGGCATTTGAAAAAAACGGCGCCGAAATTATTGCGAAAAAACAAATTTTGAACTTTGACCTTGACCTGACCTTGTAAAATGACCTCAGATAAACAAAATTAAATCTGCACATTTCCCAACTATACATCCATATAAAGTTTTAACTTCTACCTTTAAAAGTCTGTTTTTGGCAAACATTTTCCTTTTACCCTCAACACGGCCAAAAATGGCATGAGGTGCCTCCGAAAAACGTTGCCTGGCTCCGTCCCTGAGTAAAATAGAATTTTGAAATTCTGTCATGGCGCGTACAAAGAATGGCTAGGAAAAGTGACCAAGTTTCGTGAAGTTGCGTTAAAAAGCATGGAATTGGCAAGCAGAAAACCCGAGGGGGGCGGATTCAGCCCCCCCTGCCGGGAATAGGGTTAAGGGTCTTGGCGTTTTGCAGGGGTTCTTCCTCCGCCCGCTTCTGTTTTCCGTATACACCAGCTCTCTAGCCGACTAGACAAAGCAGCGCAGCTTGTTGAGACTGCCAGTTACTCATTACCAGGAACCCCACTGATGTGAACAGCCTAACTGCAAGCGTTGAGGGAGAACGCAAGACAATAACTCAAGACACAACACGGCTCAGCTCAAATGGCTTGAAAATGAACACTGAAAGACCCAGCTAATCGTCACCGGTGAAAGACCTCGCGTACAAGTACCGTCAGCCGGCTTAGATAAGAAAGGAAAAAAGGTGACAGCTTCTCAGAACGTGAAGAATCCGGGAGTGATTCTTGACTCCAGTCTATCTCGAGCAGAGCATATTGAAGAGGTAGGAAGAAGGTGCACTGGGCTTCTCATGTCACTAGTCCACCATCGCCGTCTTCTGCCCGATGCTGTGATGGGACACATCGCAGTATCACTAGTATTGCCCCATGTATGTAACTTATTGTCTTACTGTCACAGCCTTACTGTCAAGATGAAAGTCAGAAATGGCTTAACTTCGCGGCTCGAGTAATTTTGGTTTGAATGGACACGAAAGGGTTTCGGAAGCCAGAGCAGAACTAGGTTGGTTAAATATTGAAGAACTAATGGAGTATTATCAAAATATAGTTGTGTACAGGGCCGGAATAAGCAAAATCCCGGAGAGTCTAGAAAGAACTTCTTTGTCTGATAGCAGCTTGCACGGCCTTAATACAAGATAGAATCACTGGCTTCACTCGCCACAAACACACACTGGACATCGGAAGAGAGTTAGAGCATTTAGGGTCGCTAAGAGGTGGAACGCCCTTCGAGAGGATGTGAGAAGCTCGTCTACCCCGTTGGGATTAAAAACCAAAGCGAAGAAAACGCCTATTGAAAAAAGATACCTTTAAGGATAAGCACTACGCAGTCAGATGATATTAGATATTACTTCGCACTCTCGTATTACTGCATGTCTAAGCAAGTGTTGTTTTGTACATCAAGCATTGCGGCGATATCGTAAATATGTTACTGGTACCACAGATGTGCGCCATTGTATACTGAGGTTCTGAGATTGTATACTGATGGGAACAGTAATAGCCACCTAACGTGGAGCGTCTCAAAGATGTAATAAACCCATACGTGCATTCATACACTGATGCTGTAGGCAGACCTGTAAGCGATTCACTTTATCAAATCTTTCAAATTTGATTAATTTACTTTACCTTTGTTATCTTGTATTATTATTATCTTTATCATAATTATAATAAATTAAATATATTTATTATTATTATTCTTAGTATCTTAATTACCTTATCAAATTCACTTAATCAGATGGGAACCAATTTGAATTTCATTCAGAGCCCAGGAAGGTGATCCTGATTCTGATTCTTATTCGCACTGGAAAACATACAATCGATTCGATTTCATTCAAAAGCCATTTCGAACTATATGGAATAGATGATTCCATTCCCGATTCAATTTCATACCAAATAATGAAAGCCTCGTTAGTTTATTTTGTATAATGGATAATCCAACAGCTCACCTGAATTCAGGCCAGCTGTACTGAGATGCTGTTTGGTCTGTCTGTCCGAAATTATCCTGTATATATGGCTTTTGGATAAAAAGGGATACGAATCCTCGGATACGAATTTTGAATGATGCAACATACCGTGTGTTAGTGGTCAGTGGCTTGAGATTAGGTTACTTGGCCACGAAATCAAATATACAAGTAAGCATTCATTTGGGGTAACATTGGCATTTGCGATGACATTGGACACCCACTAATATTGTTGTGGTTCCACTTAAGCCCATCAAGGTCATCCTCCCCTCTTGGTGCCCGACTGCTGCCGCAGCGCATCGCTACCTGGTGTTTCGAGGACTCCCTTGTGAAACAAGAGCGCCACCAGCTTAACGGAGGACCATCTGCGCAATGGCAGCCGTTTTGCAGGCTTACATTTGCGAATCTTCATACGAGTGTTCCTTAACTACATCCCACTACAGCGACAGCAGCTTTGGAGCCATTGCGTCTGTTAATATTTAGACATCTGGTGCCTCAACGGCGTACGACAGCAGTGGCAGAAGTCGAGACTCACAGTACGGCGGAACTGCACAGCAGCTGAACTAAGCCTTGAAACGAGGAGCTAAACTATTTTCCTCCCTTACACGATGCACAACTTACGCCTATCTGGCAATCATATGTTCGGGTCAACGCGGCAGTAGGCCATAGGGTACAGTGAGGAGAACGGTTCACCTTAGTCGAATTCTGAGAAATAGATTCGATCGGTTTAAAACATTTTGCTGCTTGCGTTTTCAACAATCGTTATCTATCAAATACTTAGAAGCATCGGAGGTGCAAAAAAACGAAAAAAGCGACATTCTCACGTTACCTTGTAATTATGACGCGGTATCGTGGTTCCTTCTGACGTTCATCACTGTCTCTGTCGTCACAATAACAGTTTACAAACCGCTAACATTGCTAGAAAATTGCTTTGAAGCTCCGTAGACGCAGACTCGTCAAATATAGCGTATATTAGGAGTTCATATGTAATTCCACAACCTACAACTAACGCACCTCAGTTTAAAACATACTTTAGCCTTATCTTCATGCGGTGGATTTCAATCGAAATCCACACAGGGGGAGGGCCGGTTCAGCCTTCCCCATCTAACTGAACCGATTTCAGCGAAGCAGGGTTAAAACCAAAGCTTGTGATCTGAACTAACTTTTCATATATCCGAGAGCAGCCAAAAACGCCAAGGGCGCCTTCAACAGAGCACAAAATGGGAGGTGAGCGGCGCATTTTCGTCCACCAGCATACGACACTGCAAACGTTTACTCTGACTCTTATATCGACTTTGATTTTTGGTTAGTCTGTAGACACGTTTAGAAGCAATTTAGAAAGCAGTAGTGGATTCAGGATCTGATACATAGAGGGAGGGCAGTGAACCACTATCCTTTGGGATATATGAAACTCAGTTTTGGTCGATTGGCTAAGTCAAGTTCAATATCTTTACGTGAGGCGATGGTTGCAATGTCTTCGAAACACCAATGACGGGTTCAGGAAACCAAAATAGGGAGTAATTGTGTCTTATTAAAAGTGTCAATGGCGTGTCTATAATATCATACTACAGGTATCATTTTCTTAATCCTCTCTTTAATTTTTCCTGGATTTGCCCCTGTCAATGCAGGCGCAAGTATGTGTTGTATACGCATTCCTCATGTATGCTAGTACTGGGTTGAAATCAGCAATGTATGTACGTATGTATGTCATTCGTCAGGCAATGTATATCATTCGTCGGTGTGGACCAGTCAGAATCCTAAATTTCTGTCCGGTTCTGGCCATGATTCTTATTTATTATTAAACAAACATTACCGATTCCAGCATACACCATAGAACATATTTATACAATGACGACAACAATATATATATATATGTATATATATATATATGCATCATATACATATGTCTTCATATATATGTATGTATGTACCATGCATATCACGAAGCCATATTCATACATGAGAAGCAGCCCATTCTAAACAAGCCACCTCTTGCGTGTATCACTCTGGAACTGTCTCAGGTGAATGCGATAGGAACACGAGAACTAACACATAGTGTGAAGTGTGATGGTAGTGATGTGTGTGAATGATGGTGTTTTAATTGTGGCTGCAAGCGATATTTTGATATTTGTATCTTAGTTCACACAGACATGACAAAAATGTGCTTTTTAATCCGCGCACGACGGTTCCGACCATGCCCAAGGGGGGGGGGGGAGTTGGCCGCCCCCGCTCTAACTAAGGAACGGTTGGTCGCACGATAAAAGTAAGCACACTGTTGGAAAGCTTGTGACGAGTAGAACTCATAACTCGTCTCATTTTTAGTTTTAGATAATGTGTAAGCAATTTACGTCCTATTTATGTTTTCTCATAGCCGACTGCATGAGACCGAGAAACGGCCTGAATCTCAAGGGCTGTGACCAGTAACTGGGGGAGCAGTTGGGTCGATTGGTGTCAGGTACCTGACCTAGGTCAGGTCAAACAGACCCATGTCAAAAAAAGTTTAGCGAACCTCTAACTTTTTCGCAAAACAAAATATCTCAATCATACTTTCAAGGATTAGTCATCGTCATAGATGCAACAAATTTGCTCCTCAGATTTTTCGGAATTTTCCGGGTCATTGACCTAAGGTCAAGCCCATTTTTGAGACATATTGTCGTTTTTTTCGGAAACTGACGGAATATTTCATAACATTTTCAGCGTGGAGTGAAGCAGACATCTAGTTATCGTCACTGGGCAAAGTATCAATGACTTACAACCATTGATCTGAGGTCAGGTCATGAATAACTGTAGTGGGCCAAAATGTATCACCGTCAAAATCGACGATGAATTACTCAGAAGGGTAGAAAATGGCAGAACTAGCTTGCACAGACGTAATTAATACCAGGAACCTCGAAACGTTAGAAAAAGTAGCATATTTTGGAAATAAACAGGCTCTCGCGAATAAAGCTCCGCCAACTTTGTAGATTGGTAACTAATCATTTTTTTCCAAATTTAAGCATGAGAAACCATCACAGGAACCACAAAGATCAATAAAATTGACATAGATTGTCTTTTTTCGCGAAAATATAGGAACGCTAAAATAAGTTCCCGTCAATTTGGTACCGAATACGGCAGCGGCGTACACTGACAGCTGGCGGGAGAATTACCGTGGCTATCTAAAAGTTTCGGCGTATATATTGAACAAATCTGGGGAAATTAGACGTGTATCGGCATCCGCCGACCTTTACTTGTGCGCTGGTGCCTTTACCTATGCGTTATTAGTCAAAGCCCTTGAGATTCAGGCCATTTCTCGGTCTCATGCAGTCGGCATGAGAAAACATGTATAGGGCGTAAACTGCTTACATATTATCTTAAACTAAAAATGAGACCAGTTTCGAACTCTACCTTTCACGAGCTTTTGAACGGTGTGCTTATTTTATCGTGCGACTAACCGTTCGTGCGTTAGAGGGGGGGCAGTCAACTGCCCCCCCCCAGTCGCCCATGTTCGGAAGGGACCGACGGTCGTGCGCGGGTTAATGCAGACTTTTATACCTTACCTATATTGTAATCCCCATAGTTGTGCTATATTTGTAATTCGGGCTTCATTCCTGTGTAACAACAGCGAGAAGGTGCGAAATGCACACATTCTGACCTGATACATAGTTTGGGTAATAGTCGTGCGGCCATCGTCGCGGGACACAGACCACTTGGTCTCGCCACGGTACGGCTTTGGCTTCTGGTTCATGTTGCCGCCGAGGAACCCGCTGTCTGGGAAACCACTGCGTGTATTCCAGCAGACGGAAGATGTCGA